>LOEQ01001734.1:240061-280218 GCA_001685075.1 Bramus lutescens | reverse complement strand
TTTACAGATAGTTGGAATAGAAACTAGAATTCTAAACCAGCACCCAGGAGAGAAACATCGGCGTCATGGGGTGCCACTTTGGCTCTGTGGATCTGTAGTTTTAGATGCTTTCAATGCTGAAGCACACTGTGTTATCTGCTGAATATCTGGTCTCATGCAGGGTCCATGTTGTCCTTCCCCTAAGGGTATATGCCTTGTAGGATAAGTGATACCTACACAGGAAGGCAAACTGTGTTGTGCCTCTCTTTGGCATAGAAGGTTGTTGTTAGCTTGGTGGTTATTTGCTGGCATGGACTAGTTCTTTGGAATCATTCAGTTTGTCACTGAAAATTATTGTTGAAACTTTGCCACAGTTTTTAACTGTGAAGTAACTCATCAAGTTAGGGTCAAGAACTTAGCATTGTCCACCTGCAAATATATCCATGGATTGCATTCCACCCACTCTAAACAACTATTGCTGTAGGCACAACAGAGGACATAAACTATCTAGAGAACTTGAATCTTCAAAATTCTTTTAATAGTCTCCAGTAGTAAGATAAACAGTTTAAAGCCTTTATTTGTGTATGATGCATTAACTTTCCATTTTTGGGGTGCATTATGCAAATCAGCTTTTATTTTAGGTTGATAATTTCCCCTTTTGTAGCAGCCTCATTCGACTCCTACTAATCTTGAAACTAAGAAATGATAACATCTTTGCTGCTTCTCACAGCAGCTGCTCTTGCCATGCCTCTCCTCTGCCTCCGGGCTGCCACTCCCTGACTGAACCGTCTCTACCTGCCAGCATCTTCCTTGCACACAGCTGAGTCACAGCCCCCAGGCTTCACTTTCTCAACTAACACAGTAGGAACTGTACTTAGCTCCTGTGTCTGCTCTGATGNGCACACAGCTGAGTCACAGCCCCCAGGCTTCACTTTCTCAACTAACACAGTAGGAACTGTACTTAGCTCCTGTGTCTGCTCTGATGTCTGCCTTGACTTACCTTTCATGCCTGCCAGTATCTTCCTGGCACACAGCTGAGTCACAGCCCCCAGGCTTCACTTTCTCAACTAACACAGTAGGAACTGTACTTAGCTCCTGTGTCTGCTCTGATGCCTGCCTTGACTTACCTTTCATACCTGCTTCTTTATCTCCCTTCCTGCTTAGTTCAGGAAGAGAGAAGGGTAGTTGTCCATGACCATGATGGAAGAGTTAATGGAGAAGGTGATGTGGAGGAATGCCTAGTACACGTGGGCACTGGAGTGTTGGTTCTCCACTTCTCTTTCTCACTCTTTCTTTTGTATCCAGGAAGCCCTGGAACTGAATTTGCTATTCCAAATTTACGTCCTAAGTAAACTGACTATATCTTACTCACTTTGGAGTCTACATCCTAACCCGTAACCTATACTTAGTAATGTGTATTGGTTGAATGAATTCATAAAAATGAATCGTAAGTGGTAGAAATGGTATTTTCAGATTTGTTGGGGTTTTGATTCAGTTTGTGACTACTGCAGTTACTCTCTCAGAGGATGGGACAGATACACATGATTCATGTGTCTTTATGGTCATCTTAACCTTCAAGAGTAGGTATCTTATTTGACAAAAGGCCATGAACAAGAGCAACATGGGGAGGAAAGGGTTTGTTTGACCCATTTCCACACCACAGTCTGTCATCAGAGGACATCAGAAGCTGGAGGTAGGAACTGAAGCAGGAGCTATGGAAGAGTGCTGCTTAGTGGCTTGTCCCTCCCAGGCCTGTTCTCCTGCTCTTGCCCTTTTGCTGTGGTAAGCTTCAGATGCACCGGAAGAGGTGCAGACACGTATCTTGTCACACCTTGATGCAATTGCATAGTCTACATTGTGCGCCATTTTTCTCTGAGCCCTCATCTGACTTTACATATGACATTTCACAGGCAGTCTGCAGTTGTTTGGCACTTGAGGGAAATGGAACTTATTTTTAGCGCATCTAGAGGTGTAATTTCTGGAGGAGGCTCTGTTTGAAAGACAACATCCTCTAGCTCTCTACAGTATGGGGCTCATAAAAGTACAGTTTACTTGGCTGCTTCTTGTCACTGGCCAAATATTAAAGTTTTTTGTTTGTTTGTTTTTTTAAAGCATCCTTCAGATTTAGCTATGGGTATACCTGGCAAATGAAATGCTCTTTAAAAACCTTTAAAGGTACATGAACTTTGTGCTGTGTGGTTGAGTTCTTTGTGTTCATAGATGAGTTGGGAAAGCATCTAGATGAATTCTGAGACATTGCCTCCCCCTTCAACACACCCTGCATAAGAAATTACATGGTATCTCATACGGTAGTTGGAAATCCTCCATGTGCTTTGTTCATTGGCGTTATTAACTCCAAGTAAACACAGGCATTATACTCCATGAATTCATTTCTGAGAAGTCCCCTAGAGTTGAACTTCTGAGTGAACTCAGATCAGATCTTGTCTCCTTTCTTGAAATTATGACAAGATGGAGGAATATGGTGTTTCCTGAAAACGTTTCTAACTTTGTAGTCCACATGCTATTTCCCTTCAAATCTTGCTCTCCAGAAGCACTAGTGGGATAAATTGTAGAGCATACATGATGAGCACAGTGGGAGTAATGGGGATGTGCATTCAGAAAGCTCTGGTCCTCTTCAGGCTGCTGACCAAAAAACCATGCATTGGGGAATCAGTTCGCATCAGTGTGAAATGTAACTTGAGCACTTTTGGGTTCTGTGACTTGACAATTATACATACAAAGTAAATTATTAAAAATAATATTTAAAAACTGTTCTAGAAAAAAAGAACCTGAGGTGTTACCAGACTGACTTCAGTGGAAAGGGACTGGCTATTGTGATCTCTTTTCCCAAGCCCAGAAATCCTAGGAAGGACCTGTTAGGTTCTCGGACAAGGTGCCCGCCCACTTGATTAACCATTGCTGTCTAAAGAACATAAGCTGAAGAGAAAATGACGATTGAACCATTGAACTACATGGACTAAAAGCATCAGCCATTTGCTGGGTGTGGTGATACATTCCTGTTGTTTAGGACTTGGGAAGCTGAGGCGGGGGGGTTGTGTTTAATCAATCAGTATCATGTTTGCTTTTAATACACAGGATTTTTTTTATTAAAGAAATAGTCAACTTTAAAAACACTATGAAAAGGTCTCATTCCTGCTTATAATATTTCACAAATTTTTTCTAGGTGCATTTATACTGTATGTTAAAATATATTTAATTCCCTGAGTATTTGTGTACTTGTGTCTTAAGCATGCTTTTCTCCCTCAGCAGGCTATAAACTTAGGAGAGAAGGAAGCAGTTCTTAAGATTCCCTACATTTTCTTTCCATGGGTACTGACAGGCTACCAGATTGCCCATTTCACCCAACATTGAGTCTTATGTAGTGACCCTCAGAAACTCCATGTATTCAGAGCCAGGCACAGCTGGTTCCTTGTGTGTTTTGGTGCTCAACAGAAGAAATGAGGTTGCAAGTGGATTTTTTTTTAATGTATCAAAAAATTTCCAACATCCTTTCCCTCTGTCTTTCTCTTTTAGGCTCTAGACCAAGATAGAACAGCCCTACAGAAAGTGAAGAAATCTGTAAAAGCAATATATAATTCCGGTCAAGGTAAGTACTTACCAAATAGATCCCATGACTTAAAAATAGTGTTCAGAGTTGTCTCTGTTACATGTAGGATATTAACAAAAGATCTGAATAGATGAAAAACACAAACAGGCTGGGAATTGAACTTTTGTCCATTTTTTCTTCTGTCTCTACTCTCAGCCAAAACCTGTTTCTGTTTCTGTAGTTGAAGTTGATATTATGATCCTTTTGAGAATTCAGTACTACAGTGGTAGCTGATGGTTGTCACATGGTCTCTTTGTGTGGTTGGTCAGCCTGTGATCCAGTGACTTCAACAAGAAGTCTCATCCTTCTTGAATGTGCCTGTACATGTTAAGTACACATTGACCATCAGTACTGACCATGGGGCCTGCGGGAGAGTTAAGGAAGAAATGTTAAATTCTTACTTCACAGTTTTCCCACTATCTCTTTTTTTTTTCCTTTTAACCAATGATGACAAAGAACTAGGTAACTAATGTTTAGCACTGGACTTTTGCCAGTTCGGTGACTGCAGAATTTTGTCATTGAATAAGAACAATCCAAATCAATTAAAATAATTACAAGAACTGGTAGTCTCTTATCCCCTGTGATACCATTTTTGCAGCCCCAACTCACTTGTAGGTGGTTACGTTTTCTAAGACATCTGTTGTGTATACCCTTACAGAGAACCTGGGAGGGGAAGATGGCTGACTGTGACAGAAAGAACACGCTTTGAGGCTGGATTGTAAACAAAACTACCCTGAACTGTTTACTCAGCTTTCTCAAACCTCTATTTTTCTCATTTGTAAATGTGGTTGTGGCATTAAAGAGCTGTTGAGGGGACTTAGTGCTCCTGAACCATATTGTGAATGTTCAGTAAATGCAGTGTTCTTTTTAAATTTTGTTTTATACAATTGTAGAGCTGAAAAGAGTGTGAACAAGGCAAAAACTGACTCCTTCGCTGGCTGCCTCACCCACCCACCATCAGAGCTCAAAATCACTTACGTGAGGGGAAGCTGGATGGTCTTGTTCTTCTGAGGCTCCTCCCCACACCTTAGAACATCATTTAACATTGTCATCATGCTTTTTACCATTACCTAGCTTCTCTGTATTCAAGAAAATGCTGAGATATTTATCGAAGGCAGATAAATAATGACTGTTTTATAAGTCAGGTTTTTTTTAACAACAAAACTGATAGGATGAATGAAAATATATTTATATTAAAGGGGATTTATTTATTAGATTGCCTAGCTCAACATTGGCTATCTCTTGATGGAAATGCCAAGAATCTCATAGTTGTTCAGTCCACGAAACTGGATGTCTCTGCTGGTCATCAGTCCACATTGGAATACAGAAGTAGGTTCTCACATCAGTGAAGGAGTACCTCAGCAACAAGGCAGATGAACTTGCCAGCGAGACTGATAACAAGCAGGCAAAAAGCAAAAAATCCGCTTCCATGTTCTTTTATATGGCCTGTCACCAGCATGTGTGGCCAGACGTAGGTGGTTCTTCTCAACTTAAGTGATCTGATCAAGAAAATCCTTATAGATGTGCCCTGCTGCTGTGTTTTAGTTGATTCCAGACGTGACAGCCAAGGTCAGCCATCATAGTTGTCTCAGTCTGGAGTGATGGTATGTTGTTTTAGTTTTCACCTAAATGAGAAACCTAATTGACACCTTCCATCTTTGACTTCATTCTGATAAACTCCTGACATATGGTGGGTGTTTTGTAGATAGCATCCCTTTGAGAAAGAAAGCAGAAAAAACTAGAGAAACCACAGGAGTGTTTTCCCTGGGCTGATTTTTTTGCTTTTCACACGAGTGGTGGTTATATGGTTCAGCCTACTCTGATGATTTCTCAAAAGGTACCTTAGTTTTCATGCTGTGAGGTAAAAAGAAATTATACTTAAAATGTACATAAAAGGAGATGCTCAGGAACCTTTATTGGGATTTGGAAAAACAAAGTGAATGGAATTCACAAAGGAAGAACAACACGTCCATAAATGAAGAACAACTATGTAGTATTTTCAAAGAGAAGAAAAGTAGTGTGGCTTGCCACACTTGCTAAGTTCAACTACATCATCTGATTCCACTGGGTCTTAAATTTCCTCATTATAAAGTATTAAGATAGTATTTCATTTATGGGCTATTCTCTGGAAAAATTGAGGTAACCTTTGCAGTACCTGCCACATAGTTGATACTTAACAAGTTACAGGTGGGAACACGGCAGTTAACGTGATAGCGCATAAATGCAGCAGCCTGGGAGTGGGAGGGGGCAGCTGTCAGCCGAGACANACACTGCCCCTGAGCCCGGAGCAACTGCCACACCCATCCTGCTGGGACTCTGTGAGTCTCTTCCGTCTTCCTGGGGAAGAATGCACTGTCCTGTAGCAGTTCTCAGGAGCTCTTTTCTCTGGATGATGTGCTTCATGTTTTACCCCTAACAGTTTTCCTTGGTCACAGCTGCCTTAGAATGACAGGAAGAAAGGGTTCCTGTGAACTAGTCAAGGAAAGCAGTGAAGGTGGCACACAGTCGAGTGCCTTCTTCAGAATGTATTTCCCCTTGTGGACCGGCCACAGCTGATGAAGGTTTGGACCCCATGCTGGGTAGGAGCTGTGTGTTGCCTGCTTTTTCCCTGATACTATCCATTACATTAGAGTAGCCTCTTGACCTGTGGTCTTTAAATAAATTGACATCAAACGAGATTTAAACTTTTGTTTCTCGGACTCAGTAGCCACACATGACTAAGATAACACATTCAGCAGAGTGAACCTAGACTTTCTCTCTGAACACAAGAAGTTATTTCTCCTGGACTTTCATGCTGTAGGAAAGTGTGTGTGTGTGGTCACTAATTGTACCTGCTGAGCAGCACCCTCACATTAGACCCATAAGTCTCACCCTGGATTGTTACTGAAAAGGGGGGTGAGGACGCAAGTCAAAGAATCCCAAGCTAACTCCAAAAGATTTTAGTTATTACTTTTTATTATAAGGGGCAAACTCATGGAACAGGAACGAGAAGTCCAACCTCAGGTGTGTAAAGCAGAAACCAGATAAAGAGCGAGCCCTGGGCAGACCATTGGTTTTCTCTGGGTAATCAAAAGGTTACATACTAACCTGGTCCAGCCTCTTAAAGGTAATTGGCTGAAAGAGGTTCCCCATCACCTCCCACTCTTGTCTAAATAAGAGAGTTCCAAACACAATACAAAACTATATACACTAGGAACAGATATCAAGTATAAAATTAGGATTATAACCAGCATAAACAATATTAAGCAAGGAACATGCTAGACTCTTTACTAAACATTCTATCCTAAGGAGTCTAAGTATTGTATTAGAAATGGCTAAATGGTAAGAGGAAGATAACTACAATCTTTAACCCCATCCAAGACCTGTTCATTGGATTCACCTGAAGACCTAACAAACACAAATGGGGCTGATGTCTTGTACTCACACCCCCAGGCTGTTCTAGAGCAAGTGCTGATACTGGGATTTACAAAGAAACAAATTGGCTATGTGTATCAGACTTGCAGCTAAACTTGGTAATTGGCCTCTGAACTCCTTACATGGGTCATTGTCCCTCATAAGGACAAATTTCATCTTTGTGTTGTCTCACTTGTTGGCAAGATTATTAACTCAAGTTATTAATTGAATAACCATCATATGCTACTGTTCTGAGTGTTAAATATATCGGACAAGTCAAAGAGAGTCTGTCTTTGTTAATTTTATGGTTCATTGGCAATTTGCATCAATCTGGAAAGTAATTTTGATAAGGAAGCAGGAAGTGCTCTAAAGGGAAGCACAGAAAGAGATTCAGGAGATCTTATGTAGTGTGGCAGGGAATGCCTCTCCAAGAACATGGTGTCTTTTGGGCATTGATGCTGTACTTTAGACTAAATAAGCAAGCCTATTACATAAGTGTTTTCATGCCCATGTTTCAGATTATGAAACTGATACCTTACCCAAGAGTATCATACCTAAGAATAAGATGAGAATCTAGCAGCCCCAGCTTTGCTCAATATACATGCTGTTTTCATTGTCTTTTACCTGCTATGTGACAAAGCTTAATAAGTATATAATAAAATGCTTGTTGTATGTGTGGGTTTCTCATTGGAAATTTACCTGAAAATAGCTGTAAATACTCACTTATTGTGAATATAGTAAGTGAATGACTCAAATATAAACTGTGGACAGTGTGACTTGTGGGTTGACTCTGTGGTTCTGTGATGGGGATCACATTGAAATTGTACTTGTGGTTGAAAGTCTGGAGATAAACTCAGATTGCTTGGGCTCCTCATCGACTTCTGGAACCCAGTAGTGTTTTTGTAATCACAAGCCAAGATAGGACAGTGGGTTTTTCGGCAGTATATATGGGCAGCATAGTGACATGTAATTCTTTAGAGGTGACATTTAATCTTTAGACATAGAGTTAAATGAGGAAAGCAGTGGTGTATATCTTTCCATGATACATTGGGAGTACAATCCAGACTGCCCCTATCCAAACACTTTTGACCTCATCCTGAAAAACCACAAGAAGCTGAACCTTGCTGCCTCTTTCACAGTGTATTTTCATGGTTTTTTTTTTTCATTTTTCACAGTAATTACATGACAGAAATGGTGTGGTAGGTCCTTCTGTCTATGTGTTATTTTAATTGGTTAATGAATAAAGAACTACTTTGAGCCTATGGCAGGGAAGAACAGAACTAGGCAGGGAAAGCTAAGCTATATGCTGGGAAAAAGAAGGGCGGAGTCAAGAGAGAAGCCATATAGCCCCACCAGAGACAGACGCTGTACTCAGTAAGCCACAGCCACATAGCAATACACAATTAAAGGAGATGGGTGAAATTAAGATGTAAGAGATAATGAGCTAATAAGAAGCTAGAGTTAATGGGCCAAGCAGTGATTTAAATAATATAGTTTCTGTGTGATTATTTTGGGGCTAAACTGCCAGGAACCAACAAGCAGCCTCCCCTCTTACAAATTGGCACCCATGTGGTCAACTAAAATCCACTTAAAACCTGAGAGGGCTTGCATAGGAATTCTAGACGCTAAAAAACGAAGTTTAACTGCATTTTTTCCCAATGGGCTTTGCTCACGGCAGCATGCTGTGGCTCCTTTAAGAGAGGTTTTCCTGATTCAGCAGTAGCAAAGGAAAAAACAAAGCCATCCCATTTTGAAATGTTTGCTTTCTGGGCTATACTGCCAGCACAACCTCTGGCTCTTTCAGGAGATCAAGCATTTCAGTGGGGGGTTTGTGAGCAACATGCTGTGGTTTGCTTGTTGGCAACATGGACTGGCTGTGTGCCTAGAGATGGGGCACTATGTTCGAGGCGGTGAGCAGCTCCGCCCTGCCAGGCTGTGCAGACCAAGCAGGCAGTACCATATATATCCTGTCAGTGGCACAGCTTAGATTTTTAAAAAGCACTTAGCATTTTAAGAAGAGCTCCTGGACAGTAAAGGATTACATATACACAATAAGACAAATTCAGATGCAAAAGACCTCTAAATGTTGGTTAAATGTATGTAGGCTTGAGAGAGAGAGAAGAAAAATAATATAAACATTTATAAAAAGAAATAAATGGTTAAAAAAAGGTAAAGTCTTTAAAGAGACAGAGTGCAGTCATGGATTAAAAGAAGGAAAAAAAGCCACGTAAAAATGGAAAATTCACAGAGTGTCTAGATTATGTATATTATTGTGTTTTCTTTGAATTTTTTGATTGTGAAGGAGCTAAATGCCGAGAGACATTGATTGTATGGACTGCTAAACTAAGCCAGAATGTACATTATAAAAGTATCTTGACTTCAAAATTTGGGTATAAGGATATGTTGCTTTGGATAGAGGTTCTTTTGTTTCCATAGAGGATGAGAACCTTTGGATTACTTCCAGACTAATATGGTTTGATGGATCAAGATCCCCTGAAAGGTCGCCTTGAATACCCCTCAAAAAATTACTTGGCCCAATAAACAGCAGGAAGCAGTTTGGAGAAATTATGCCCATATTCCCAAATATTGTTTATAAATGTTTCTTTACATTTAAAGGAAGAGGGGTATGCTATAGAGATTTGCATTGGTATGGGTCTTGGTTTATTGGAACAAATTTAAGGTCAGTTTTGTTACATATATTTCTGTTCTTGATTAAGGTATTATGTTTGTCTAGCTCATTTAAAAATGTAATGTGTAATTAAGAAATACAGGTTAATATATAGTCATCTATAATAGCCAAGCTTGTAGTCATGTTTGTTAGGTTTTCTAGATATACAGAGATATAAATATCGTAACTGTAATTCTTGCTTGATACCTGTTTTGTTGTATGTAATGTTACTATGTTAAAGTTAAAGCCTTCCTTTTTGTTTAAATAGAAAAGGGGAAATGATGTGGGAGGTCCTTCTGTGTATGTGTTACTTTAATTGGTTAATAAATAAAAAACTGCTTTGATCCCGTGCCAGGGAAGAACAGAACTAGGTGGGAAAAGCTAGGCTGTGTGCTGGGGAAAAGATGGAGTCAAGAGAGAAGCCATATAGCCCCCACCGGAGACACACCATAGAATAAGTAACATTGATAGTCTGAAAAGTGGGGCTTTAAATCCTTCTTCATGGAAAAAGTGGTGTGTAGTTTGGTGACAAATGTAAGCAATGAAGTTTTCCTCTGAAGTACAGCTAGGCTGTTGGAAACCGTCTCCACTGCAGGAGAGAAAACTTGATTTCTCGTTATCTTCCTATTTTATTTTCCTCCTGTTTCCTTTCTGTTAGAATTGCTAGTAGTTTTAGGAAAGAAATGGTGTGCTGTTTTTAGACAAGATTAGCATCTGGTGCTCTCCAATTTTTCATTTTGTTTGTCTGTTTTGAGATATAGTTCATAGGTTACACAGAGAAATATAAGGTCTTAAAGGTAAAATGCTAAACTTTTCAGTGGATAGAAAGCAAGCAACTTTATACGCCTTTCTAAATACTTTGTCCAGATTTGCAGATATAGTGTAAAGTCATTCAGAAATAGAATTGGCAGCTAATGTTAGTGTTTGGCTATGTCATATAATGCTAATTTTAATTATGATCTTAACAGGCATAAACAGATAAATGTATTAAGATTTTAATAGTAAGATTGGAAATGGAAAATATTACAAGACTACAAAATCAGTTGTTCTTTGTATAGAAAATTTAACATTTATGATTTTTTAAGTATTTGAATAATAACTGAATTTATTATTGTTATGTATGGATATATTTCTTGAATGTGTGTGTGTGTGTGCCACATGCTTGCCAGGTACTAGAGGAGGTTAGAAGAGGATGTCAGATCCCCTGAAACTGGAGGTGCATATTGTTTGTGAGCTGCCATGTAGGTACTGGGAATTGAACCTGGGTCCTCTGGAAGAACAGCCAGTGCTCTTAACCTCTAAGCTATCTTTCCAGACCCTTTGTAATTATCTTTACGGACAGCCTTTCAGCCTTGAACAGTTCCTACTGGACAAATACAGTCAAGATTCTAGGCCTTCCTGCACCTGGCCTCTCATTCTAAGTTGCTCTTTGACCACACTTTTGATGTTTTTATCTCTGTGAACTATGATTCTGTTTCCTGTGAAGATGTTGCTCTTAACTGTAGTGAAAAACCAGGGCATGACACTCTACACGGGGAATCCAGATCTGGGTTGTGTTGTCCCTGGAACTTGCTGAAATCTACCCCTTTCACAGACATTTTGAAGCAGGTAAAGTATCACATATGTTAAGTAAACCAGCGTTGATTGGAAGTATATGCTTTTTCATGTTTTACTGACAGGGATGTTTGTTCAAAAATAGTTTGCAGTGTGCCACATCTGGAGAGTGTGTGCTCAAACCAGGTCCTAGCCTATGCCTGGCTTCCTAAACTGGCTTGAGACACCCCATGTTGCGGTTGTGAACAGTTAGGCAATGGCAAAATGGTCTTTAATGTGCAACACCAAAAATTAATTCAAAATCAAGCGTGTACATACAGAATCTAATGGTTTAGTTACAAGAAGCTCTGAGTATTTTCCTATCATCACTGCTTAACATGTAATGTCAAATTAGTGTATCTTTGGATTATATACTTAGAATGTTTGATTTTATAAACTGTTACTTGAGTTACTGACATGTTTCATTAAAAATTGCTTAATTGAATTTTTGCTTGGAATATTAGGACAGAATTTCTAGCAATTTCTCATATGACCCTAAATACACTTCTTGCATTTTGTGTTCGTTTTTATATGAAGTAAAATTCTCATCATTGACAAATATAAAATGAAATTATTGATGAGCTCTGAAAGTGTAAGCAAGCTCCAATTAAATGCTTTCTTTAAGAATTGTATGGTCATGGTGTCTCTTTACATCAATAGAACAGTGACTAAAACACTGCCCATTCAATCAAATACAAGCTTCTTTACCTTTATACTCGTTCATAGATGGTGTGTTATCTCCTGCCTCAAATGTTATTTATCCATACCATAAGACAACTACTTATCAAGCATTTGCTTAGTTGTCATCTCATGAATTATGACCTCTGCCTTCAAGCTTTGTTTTTCTTTTGTTAACCAAATCCCAAATAGGTGATTTGTATAAACCTGGCTAAAAGTAGTGTGTTTTCATGCAGAGGACTGCTATTTCTCATGCTATACACATGCATTTATTGAAGACTAAGTATCAAGAAAACACTAATTTTTTTAGAATACTTAAGAGCATATTTTAATTAATGAAAACTGGGAATTTTGGTTTATTGGTTGCCTACATAGCACGTAAGGCCCCAAGTTCAGTCCTTAGTATTCCTAAGACTAATAAAAATATTCTTCAGATCCCATCTCCTGCTTTGTAAACAGATATAATACTTTTAATTGACAGTTCAGAGTTTTTAAAGACTTTTTTTCATTAAAAAAATTATGTGTGTGTGTGTGTGTGTGTGTGTGTGTGTGTTTGTGAGGGTGTTCATGGGTGTCAGGCATTGGATTGGCCTGCGGGAGGAGTCACAAGTTATAAACCACCTGACATGGGTGCTAGAAACTAGAGTCAGATCCTCTGCAGGACCAGTGCCCTCTCAAGTCATCTTTCTAGCCCCTTCAGTATTGTACTAAAGAGCAGGTTTAAGAACAGAAGGTAGGGCCAGGTGGTGATGGCGCATACTTTTAATCCCCGCACTCAGGAAGCAAAAACAGGCTGATCTCTGAGTTCGATGCCAGCTTGGTCTACAGAGGGAGTTCCAGGACAGGTTCCAAAGCTACAGAGAAATCCTGTCTCAAAAAAACAAAACAGAAGGTAGGAAAACCAGTATTATTTGGATTACAACTGATATCTTGAACTAGATGGAATTTTTTTTCTATATGACAGCGTAATGTAAACAAAATAAAGACAAATAGAACATGTTCTATCAGAAAAAATCATAGACTGACAGCACAGGTCCCACAAGCAAGAACGCAAAACATTCTGTAGCAGATAACCTCTAATCCAGCTAAGTCCTGACATTCCCATACAAGGCCTCAGTTCCTGGGTGGGGCTGGCTCAGGGTTCTGACACAATTCCAGAACCCAGCGTGGTTTCACCCATGCTTCTAAGTGACCATTTGTGAATCAGGATTTCCACATCCCTTTCATCAGGCCCTGTTAGTTTGCTTAACCTCCAAAACTCCTGGAAACATGTCTACCTGCTTCGTATAAAGCACATTACAAAGGCTCCAGGTGCTGGTGTTGAGTTGTGGAGAGGGATGTGGCACCCCACACCCCCCCTGTGCTTTATCCTCCAGGAACCCTCAGGTCACATGATTGAAGCCCAGACAAACTTGCTGAAAAGTCTTTAGCCCAAAAGGGTGTGAGCTATGCCAGTAGACTAAAGGAGTTGCCAGCAGCGTCTGTCTCTGCAGAGTCTTCTGTCTTCGGCAGAATTTTCTCTCTGGTCTGAGAACAGGACATCTCTCCCTGTTGGGGAAGGTCAGACTGCCAGCTCTGCCAAAAAGATGGGAAATTTTTTTAATTTCTGCACCGTGTTAGGCACAGGACCTTATTGATTTGTAGTCTATATCATGAAGGAATTATGAAGGAAAACCAGAAATTATACATCACAATTAGCAACATGCTACAAAGATAGATCCCCCTCTATATAAGGCATTCTGCTTGCAGACTGGTAAGAAAGACAAGCAATTCAAAACTAGACTAAGTAGGTAAAGGAAAGAAACGGAAATGTTAACAGACAGTAAAATACAGAAAATTGGGCTCTTTGTGGTTCTGTTTTTCATGTCTGTGGTACAGAAATTAAGGGCAGTACTTGTAGGTGTTAGTGCGTTTGCAGAGAAAGAGGCCCTGTCATACAGGCATTGCTGTTGGAGATGTGATTGCTGCAGTCAGCCTCTTCCGAAAGAAATGGCAATTCTCAGACTAGAGTGTACATATATGCACATCCTCTGCAAACCCGTGTTTGTGTGTATCTTTCCAGAGACGGCAGCAGCATGTACGAGCTTGTGTTTGGAAATTGTTGTTGAAGTGTTGGGTTTCAGTGGGGGAAGCTGCAAACAACTTGGAAGATTCTTAGTAGAGAGACTGTTATGTAACCAGCACCACAGCTTTCTGCAAAACATCACTACAGTTGACATAATTATTAAGTTGTGCTTATGTTGAATTTCCTGGTCTTTATTCAGTAGGATGAAAGGAAGCCATGGTATTTGAAAAAAATGAGATGAATACAAGGAAAGTGCCTGTGTTTGTGTGTGTGTTGGGAAACAAAGGAGGTTGGATTGGAAGAGGACATTACAGTTTTTATCTTTGTATCTCTATAATTGCTTATGAATTAAAACTTGCAAAACAAGCAGTAAAGATTTAACGCTATGATTCATGCTGTAAAGTGTGTATAATACAGAAGAGAGTGTGTCCTTTTCTTCTTTTCTGGCACTACAATGTCTATAGCAGCTTATGTACCTTTTTACTACGGCTCCTGTGCCTGGTTTCTGACAAATGTACCTATTTTGAGAGAAGGGACATTGTTCATTATCCACAGTAAGCATTTTATTGAGCACTCACTGTAGCCAGACTGAACTCTGGGAATCAGATACATCATAAATGGTGTAAAGCAACAAGAAGGGAAAAGTGGACATATACTGAGTTTGTACAAGGAAGGCTGAGGCCTGGAACTGGTGGCACTTCAGGGAAGAGATGTTTGGGTAGGCTCTGTAGGTGGTATGTGGGCGTGCACATAGCTATTCTTCCCTCCAAAATCCCTAAGCGCTGGCTCACAAGATGATAAGCATATATTACTTTAGACTTTTTGTACAGAAGAGAATAAAGACCCTGAAGGAAGGGACAGACTTTGAAGAAAGAAGAGGTGAGAAGAAGACACAGAAGTGAAACTTACTTTGGAATGAGTGATAGTACTTAAACACCTCATATGCCAGAAACTGCTTGGGGCACATTCTTCTCCAAAGTATACCGTGATATTAGGCTTATATCTGTTACCCATTATTAGCATTGGCACTTTAACTTGGTGTCAGAATCATTGACTTAAATGTATAAATACCAGAAATTTGCCTTGTATTTTATAGACATAACATATCACATCTGAACTGGGGAACCCTAAAAACTTAAGTAATTTTTCTAAGGTTACATGACCAGGGAGGACTAGAGCAGGGATTCAGATCCTCTCTCTATGCCCAAGCTAGTGCTCTGTGATCCTCTGCCAAATAATACCTAAGTCACACTAGGGTTTGTACTTAGATATGGGCTTTTGGTGACTTCACTTATGGTCTTAACACCAAACAGAGAGAAGCTGTTGGGTTTTTTGTGGACTTGCTGTTCTTGTAAAGAATTGCTCCTATTCATTATGACACTTTAGCAGTCAGTGGCCAGGTGAGTCTTACTGGACCTGCTTTTATACATGAGGGAACTGAGGTACTCACGAGTATAGTCATCTGCCCAGGACCAGGCAATAAAGACCAGAACAAAGATACCAGATTTTCAGGTCCTTTCAGGAACCAGGCCTTGGCCCTGCCATCCCTTCTCATTAGCTATGTGACCTTGGGAAGTTTGCTTTGCCTCTCTTAGCCCTTTGACATGTTTAAAATGAAGGTGGAAATAGTAGCATGTAATTGGGGAGAGTTAGGGAGTTAATATAGAAGGGATCCTCCGCATGGTTCTGGCACCTTCACTCATCAGATACTTTAATTCCAACTAATTATAGCTGTTTTTGCATTGTTGGTATTTCTAAGGCACAACAAAGTCTGTTGGATTCCTGGCACTGACCCCAAACTTTTCATATAGTAGATTCTGAGTTGGCGTTAACACGGTGTTCTGGCATATAGAATAGTCTTAATTGAGTTGGGTCAGCAGAGAAAGGTGTGATTTGAAATCAAGTGTAGCTGATCTGTAAACCTGGCTTCAACCCTCAGTTCCACTTACCTTAGTTTCGATTTCAGAGTGATTTCTGCACCTATGCCATGCGTCCAGTTGCACGCAGTGAGCAAGGGCAGGGGTGGTACCATTGTCACTTACTTTCTGTGCTTCTATGCCAACCGTTTCTCCTAAAATATCTTGACCCTGTGAGGTAAATGCCATTGATGTCTCCATTTTACAGGTAAGGCTTAGAGAGGGCCACTTGACCAAAGAACTGAACAGTTGGGCGTTGAATAAAATTTCATCCCAGTTCAGATTTTGCTGTGGAGCTGGATAGAGCTTAATCTCTAAGCTACATTCAGTGATTGGGACCTGCAAACAGGATCGTCAGAGAGTCAGATCAATTGGGGAAGGGATTACTTAGCATGTGTGTGAGGGCATGAGCTGTGTGAATTTATGCACCATCCCATATTAATCGTGAACCTCTCCAAAATAGTCTCTACATTCTCACTGTTCCTTCCCATAATTCACTGTCTTAGAAGTCCAAGGCTCTTGCCCCTTGTAGTGCTATTTCTAAGTCTCCCAGTACAGATCATAAAGGATCTTTTTATGCTTTCTTATCTCTTGGAGTGATGAGGGCATTCCCTGTGCCTTTAGTCCCTCTCTTTAGTTACAAACCTATTTCTGTGATGGTATTCCTTAAAACTTTTATTTCATCCTCCTTTCCTGTATCCCTGAAGTACCTTCAAATGGCTGACTGTTCTCTAGTATGGCCTCCCTCTGCCTCCGCCCTGGGTACTTCCTCAACCAGAGCAGTGCCACTGCCTCTCATTCTTGTTACACACTGAAAGAGAATTTCCCATAGAATTCTTAGTTTTGTAAAGAGGTAGGTATTTTGTGAGGTGGGGGAGAGGCCTGGGGGAATGCTTTCAGTAAATTGTTCCTAGTAGAATTCATAACGCAATATGCTAAAGTGTACTTAAAATACATGAGAGCAGGTCCTGTGCTGTTAGAGCCTACCTTCGGCTCAGAAATAACATTGACTGGCACACCTTTGCTTACGTTACTCCCACCATTAGTGTTATTATCCCAAAATTCAACTTACTATACCCTATATTTTAATATCTGTGTCTATAACAGAATATTACATATATATGGCATCACTGTGTTTGGAAGCACACTCAATTGATGCATGCATATGCACACACAGGCACTATATGGGTAGTCCAGATCTATGACCTAGACTGTGCTTACTTATCCAGTCTGTCTTTCTGCCTCTCATCTATCACATCTTTGCAGAGATCTGGTGATGAGGAAAATAAGATATTATAGAGAGTTAGGCCAGAGAACATTCTCAACACAAATCAAATCCTCCCTCCCATGACCTCTCTCTGCTTAGTCTGCCTGATTTTGCAGTGAGTCATCATCACTGATCTGCCAGGCTTCTCATAATTCTTTCTAACCCTGCATGAAATTCTATTTCAGGGTAATAGATGTCAAGCAAGGGAGGAAGAGAAGAGATTGCAGTTGTGTGGAATGCCCAGGAAGGGGTTCCAGAACCGATTCATAATAATGTCTTTATGAATCTGGGTAGTGAGTAGCAGATAACTCTGCCAACCTGTACATTTGTATGCATTTCATTTGCAACATAGTACTACTTCAAGTAAACAAGCACAATGCCGGTGTGCCAGTGTTTAGCACTGAGGTGTCTTCTCCCCTGGCAGGGTTGACGTGAACCTCATTGTTTCCCACTGGGTTGCAAAAGCAGAAAGAAGCGTTAGGTGGGATTCTCAGTGGTGAGCTGGCTTCTGTGGCCCAGGCAGAAAGCTTGGCTTTTGGGGCAGGCATACACAGTCTGTTGTTGAGCTGATGTGGCCTTTCTGTTTTTCTGAGGAGTAACCAGAGTTGCATTTTATCTTTTCTTAATATCTCAGCCAGAAATGCTTACAGCCACTGCAGGCATCATGAATTTTTAATGCTGAGATGAGCAAAAGGCTTTGGGGGCTTCATCTGGTCTCACTGGTTGACAGTAATGCTTCTTGCCCCTTATTCCCCAGGCCAGTGTTCTGTTTCATGAATGCCCATTGCTCCTGTACAGTTATTGAGGAGTGTTTGAAAGTTAAGCATTTCATTTCAGTAGAGTAACTGAGGATAAACAACCTAAGACATTTCAGAGGACTTAAAAAATTCTTACTAAGCCAAACTGAACTTCGCCCTAAGCCCCTTGGGAAATCTACAGTGTGGTCTGTTGAGTAGGGAGACAGAGGTGACCAGAGGCAATTCATGCCTTGTATGGAAAGAGGTATACAGATAATGTGAAAAGCTATGCAGAATTACAGGAATTACAGGCTAGGGAAGGTTCCTTCTAACTAAAGGAAGGCTTAGAATGCTAATGGATACTTGTCACGAATTCACCTAGTGTATATACTAGGCATTGCTGTGGCAGATTCTTTGTATACCAGAACTGAAGAAGAGAGAGATGGAGATCTGAAGTAAATTGGAATATTTGAAAAGCTTGCACATTAAAGAAATATTGCCTCCAAATATTGCCACACATTCGCTCCAGTATATGGGAGGTACTGTGCTCCTTTCCATATGCCTGTAAAGATCACGAGCCTGGGATTCCTCCTGAGTGGTTGTGTGTGTGATGGGAGTTAACATCTGCTGTGTGATCTAATAGGGCCATGCAGGATGCTGCTCTGGTAACAAACAAGAGCAGCAACCAAGAGACCAGAAGAAAAGAGGATATTGGGTAGGTTATCAGCATGGGGTGATGGGAAGTTGTCAGATTGGGTTGTATCTTGGTATACTCAGTGGTAAGTGGCTTTCTTTGGCCACTCTGAGGTACAAGGTGTAAGAAAGAAAAATCAAGTATGACTTGGCAGGTTTTGCATTACAGCTTCACTAATGCTGTTTGCCAATGATTAAGTGAGATAAAAGGCCTGGGGAAGAAGACTCAAGTCGCCGCTGTAGCATGTTGATTGGGCTTCCAAGCGGATGTATCAGATAACTACTTAGATATATAAGTTTATGTTTTAGGGATGGGCTTTGGGTTTAGAACTTTTACAAATCATGTAAAGTGGTAAGACTTGAGATCTCAAAGCAGTAAGCATAGATAGAAAATAATAAAATCCTAGAGACAGGGAGAGGTTTTCCAATATGATGAGGTCAAATAGATGTAAAGACAGTGGAGA
Organism: Bramus lutescens; assembly: GCA_001685075.1. Classification (NCBI taxonomy): domain Eukaryota; kingdom Metazoa; phylum Chordata; class Mammalia; order Rodentia; family Cricetidae; genus Bramus; species Bramus lutescens. The sequence continues at coordinate 261,158 of LOEQ01001734.1, read as the reverse complement.
GGAGCAGCCATGAGGTGGAGGATGATCAAGAAAGCCTGGATAATGGCCTGGAAGACATGACAGCGGTGTTTCATGAGGGTAGGGCTACTGTTTGTGTATCCACTCTACTGAGAAATGTTTGTGTACTTCCTGTCGATTCCTTGGCACCACATTCCTGCAAGGTTGGTCTCAATTTGTATATTTGAAACCAAGAACTAGAAAGAAAATTTATCCCTAAATAGAAGGCAAATACTCCTTGTATGCCACTAGGGAAGTAAGCACAGAAATTTTACAAGTGCTGTACTGCAGACCTAGGGAATAAACAAAATAAAGGAATCAAGATTAGATACAGAGAAAGAAATGTGCTACATACAACACTTGAGGTTATCTTTTGCATTCCAAGACTGAGGTGTTTTTTTTTCTTTTTTGTGAGGGGAGTGTTATTTTTTCATTTTTGTTTTCCAGACAGGATTTCTCTGTAGCCCTGGTTGTTTCGAAGCTCGCTCTATAGACCAGGCCACCCTCAAACTCACATAGATCTGCCTGACTCTGCCTGCTGAGTAAAGGGATTAAAGGTGTCCTAATGCCTGGCTAATAAGACTGAGTTTTCTAGTGAGAAGTTTCTTCATAGTTTCTTAATTGCTGGAGAATGTTATAATAATTTTTCCTTTAAATACCTGGAGAGTCAATGGATGAGTTGGTATATGAATGAGCTTAGTGCTGTGGAGGAAACAGGAGGTGGGGGAGGAGAGAGCATGAGGTAGAGCCAGGTGTGGTGGCATGGACCTGTAATCACAAGAGAGGACCTCAGGAAAAATGTTGCAAGCCCAAGGCCAGCCTGAACTATATATCAGACCCTGTCTCAAAAGAAAAGAGCGTTCAGTGTACTGCCAACCTCTAGATGTGTTCAATAAATAATTGATGCTCTTTTCTCTGCTTTTCCTTTTGAGAGGTTCCAGTTGTCAACACTCAAAAGAACTCTGCATTGTGACAAATAACAGCTCGTACCTCTTTGTTTCTTTTTTAGATCATGTACAAAATGAAGAAAACTATGCACAAGTTCTAGATAAGTTTGGAAGTAATTTTTTAAGTAGAGACAACCCTGACCTTGGCACCGCTTTTGTCAAGTTTTCTACACTTACAAAGGAACTGTCCACGCTGCTGAAAAATCTGGTAAGTCTTCTCATATATAATGAAGCGCAACTGTAGGCTCGCCACCACACGCAGAGAGTAAGTCATGGCTCCCTCATCTCAACCCTTGGTACTAGGAGTGAAAAGTAACAATAACAATAATAATAATAATAATAGACTGTACAGTACTGTAGGGGTCATTGTTTTCCACAAATCTCAGGGTGGAATTTCTATCCTTGTATCCTTGCTACTAGCAGCATGGATTTATTAAAGGGAGAGAAACCACCCAACTGTCTTCTATGTTCTATCATTGCCACTGTTTTAAGATTACTGTTCTTAGATTTTGTTTTTGGGTTTTTTCCCCTTTTATTGAAAAAATTTTTCCCTACATAATATATCCTGATTATGGTTTTCCCTCCCTCTAATCTTTGTGGTTCCTTCCTACGTCCACTCTCCTTCTGTCTCATTAGAAAATAAATGGGCTTGTAAGGGATAATAATAAGCAAATAAAATGAGATAAGCCAAAAACTAACATACCATTGACAGAGGACAAAACAAAAAAACAGAAAGCAGAGAGCCCTCAAAAGAGGTGAAAGAAACAGTTACAGATTCAGAGATATACTCATTTATGCACCCAGGAATTCCATAAAAATATTAAACTGGAAGCCCTAATATATATCTAAAGGACCAGTAGGGTAAAAAGAGAGAATAAAAATACATATAAAATAAATTCAAAATAAGTTAAAATTTTAAAACCGGAAGAAAATAAAGAGCCAGGACATGACATTGTCAGACAAGGAACCTCCAAAGGTAGCGTTGAGTTCACTTTCTGTTGGCCATCTACTGCTGGGCATGAGGTCTACCCTAAAGAGTGTGGTTTGTTTCTCCAATGAGACTGCCTTAGAGAAAAACAAATTTTCCTTTGTGTTTATCGATTGCAGATTGCTTCTCGGTTAGGGACCAGAGCATGTGTCCACTTCTCCTTTAGCTCTAGGACCTGTGCAGGCTCTATCTATAGTACAGCTTTGTTTTAGCTCGTTAAAAGAGTGATGAAGCTTTCAGTGCCAAGAATGCAGTGGAAATGCACCTGGCCTGTATTATATTATGTCTTACATGTGTGAAGATAGCCCTGGCTGTGCATCTTCATTCTTGAAATAAGGAACCTCCCTTAACACCCTACCCACCCCCACACAGACAAGTCCTTTCAAGAAAAGTGTTTTAAGATTTAAGGAAAGTAGATGGCAGGAGGAATCTTAAGATATAGATCTTTAAAGATGTTGACCCAAGAAGGCAGACACAGATTGACAGTGGTCAGGGTTTTGTTTGCCAGGTACCGTGTCTGGGTATCACCAGGCCTTAGCTGCATGCACACCCCTGGGCTCCAGCATGTGTGTGGTTGGTTTGGCAAACTGTCTAAGAACTCTAAGAATTGTCACATTTGCCTTTGATTTGATTTAATCAGGTATCATCTCAGTCTTAAGAGATCGGGTGCTTATACAACAAGGTGATTTATTACCATATTTTCCTCAGTCTTCTTCTCCTAGAGAAGAGGCATCCTACCCCTTCCCACCTCCCCAGCACTGCACTTCTGCATCTTCTAAGTACCTGGAGCCTAAGCTCATGCCCTCACCTTAGATGGTGACCTTGGGTGGTAATCTTGTCATAAACCCATTTGATATGAACTGCTTACCGTAGAGGACTACCACCTTTTGAAAAGCCTTCCTGCAGTCTGTTAGCCCGAGTGTTTGGCCAGTCAAAATGAGCTTTTTCTTGTATTAAAAAAACATGCATGGTGTCTGTTTTGCTGACAGTTTAATTTTAATTGGTGGTTTATGTCATTAAATAAGTCATAAATAATAAATCATGTAATCTAAAAAAATCGCATATAAAATACTTGGTCTTTTCCAAAGCTTGGAAAAAGACAATGTTCCTGTGCTTTTTGATTTAGCAAGCCCATGATGTGTCTCTAATTGTTAGACTATTTGAATCTCATTCCCTCTTCCTTCTGGGTATTGCTTGCCACTCGCTGCAGGGTTGTTTATACGGTCATAAGCATGAACACTAAGACTGATAGTAGGAATGAAGTAAGTAAAACTCACCCTCACTTTGGGTATAACTGTCTGAGAACCCAGGAAGCTTTTCCAGAGGTGCATCTTGTCCCATGAGTCAGGGGTCATCACCTTGGGGTTCCCACACCAAGTCAGTATTACACATGTTGCTGCTCAACTCTATATCTACAAGTATAAGATAGTCAAGCAAATATGTGATTATTTAATATATCCATGTGTGACCATATAAAAATTGATGTTTATTGAAAATCTGGTGTAGCATAATTAAAGGAGTTCCACAAGAGCCCATAATAAAGGATAACAGTGTTTATTGGGGAACACTCACAATATGAAAGCCGCTGCTTTCCTTTGCTCTGTGGGCACTGGGAGCTGTGAACCGAACTCCGGCCACCACCAAGCAGAGGGAAAAGGGACTGAGCACGCAGCCTGTCTGCATTACAGTACCCCAGACCATGCCCTAATGGGTTGGTATTTGAAAGTCTATTGGCTGAATGAATTCCCACAAGACCTTTGAACCTGGCAGTGTGTGGTGAGAGTTGTTATGGTTTGAATGCTCATCTTCCTAGCTGGTGACACTGTTCTGAGACAAGTTTGTGAAACCTTTTGGACATAAAGTCCAGCCAGCATAGGGTAAGGCTTGAGGGTTACAGCTTTGTTTGAACCACCTACTTTTTAATCGACCAAGATGTCAAGTGTCCTGGCTCTATCTCCACCTCAGTGGCCTTTACCATGCCCTCCTCAAAAGGATGGACTTGTGCCCTCCCAAACTGAACCTTTCCTTCCTTAAGTATTTTCTGGCATGTAGTCTGTCTCAGTGACAAGAAAAGTAATTATTACAGTGCTTATGTGGCTATCTTACCATTAATTAATTACCTAGCTGTTCTGTGTTAGTACTGGTAGTCACCAAGGGGACTGAGTCACACTGAGCAGTGTATGTTGTTGGTTTACACTACTAGGAAGCAGCCTAGCCCCACCCCTGCACTTCCACTCTATGTGTATGCCCGTGCCACTGTAGAGTCTTGTATTCTCTTTCCCAAGCTAAAAGTGCTCGTCTAGCTATTTCGGTAGATATACTTAGTTCAAGTATTTTGTTATTGTTGTTTTGTTTTCATTTGATTCTTGTTTGTTTTTGCTTTTTCATTTAGGATTTGGTTGGTTGGTTTTTGGTTTTTGGTTTTTGACATGTCCTCCTTTATAGAATACAAGTCTAAGGTAAATTTAAAAAAAAAGAGAGAAATTGCTGAAGAACTAATTTATTTCATTAAGAAAACAAAAGTAAACATTCTCCATGGTGATGGCATTCCTGGTAAGGGGCCATAGAATAATCATTTTCACTAAAGTTGGTAGTCTATATGTTCACTCCTCTGGAGCTGACTTTGCCTATGACTGTAGCTTTTCCTGACAAGAGGAGCATTGTACTGGCACCTCTCTCTCCCTTGGATCCACCGGTGGCCTTGGTCTTATCCCCATAACTTCATTATGCATTGCCCTGTCAGATGCTGCTTACAGAGCTCTGAGATGCAGCACTGCTTGGGCCCAGGCTTTTCTTTGGAATCGTGGTGGAAGCCACATGACCCCCTAACCCTTGGAAAACCAGTATCAGGTGGACAGTTGTAGGGTCTGCTGGGTAGAGTTGTCCCTGAGTCCGTTTGAGCAACAATTGTTGCTGCTTCTGAGTGCCTTGCTAACCCACCCAACACAGGGAAGCAAAGCGTCTCTTTCTGTGGTCCAAGTTAAGCCCTGGGCTTTTTATAGAGACAATAACCACACCTTCCTTAAAACTGTGTACGAAGATATGGCTACTGCTGTTTAAGAGAGTGAAAAGCTTGTGCAAGAACTGGTGGGGTTCATATGAGGTCTGTAGTCTAGTCACTGTCACATTTTTGTCAGCTTCTAGATTTTAAAAAGTAATATATAAGCTGTTTCTGGGGAAGCTGGTTGAAGAGTAAACTGGGCTGCTCTATACTGTGTTTTCTAATTTTTGTGAATTTAAATTTTTCAAGCTATAAATCAAAGTCTAAGCATTAAATTGTAGCCCAAAAGGAAGAGCAAATGTTTACTAAAGCATCACTATGTAAAACTTTCATTGTAAAAGAAATGTACAGAACCAAAGTCCATTGGCCTCTCTTGGGCCCTGAGGTGGCTGGGGTGTGTGGTCTTCAGCTTGCTTTCTTTGCGCTTCCCTAGGTCTTGTGAGCCAGTTTTTCCCTCCTGGTGAATTTCTTTTTCTAACATTTATGTGATTCTCATTCTGAGAAGCCAGACGGATCTGCTCTGTACTTCCTGAAGTTGGTCTATTAGGTTTCTTTTGTCTAGGAAATGCTGCCTCTTAGTGGTAAGGATCCAGAGACATAGTTTCCTTGTTTCCTTTGACATGTCTGAAGAGGGTTCAAAGCAAAGGTTACCAGCCGCTGCTTCCCTGTAAGCCTTGGGAGATGCTCAAGTCTTGGTTTCATCAATTTTATAAAATGAGGTTGATGATCCTCCTTGCCATATCACTCACAATGCATTTATTGTTTTTATTGAGGTTCTGTACAGATACTGTGACTATGAAAGAGGGATTTAGCAATGAGAGAATACACATCTGAGCCCCCCCTCCCTCTAGAAGTTTCTGTTGTGGTAGAATTCTCAGAAGTTTTGTAAAGCACCTATGTAGCATGTGGTTCTTCTGTGGCGATGTGGGTCCCTTCCATCCCTCCTACCCTGGTGCCCCTTTAACATTTAATATGTTAGTGAGAAGGACTTCTTTTCAGTGCACTTTCTTAAAATAAATAGATAAAAGTAGACCACTCCTGAGTTTGATTTTGTTGTTTATTTTATTAAATATACAGTGAATGGGAAAAAAAGAAATAAAAAGGAGAGCAAAGGCCATGACTGCCCTGAGGTATGATAGAGGAGAAAGTTTATGATACATATATGGGAAAGCATAGTCAAAGGGACATTTGGTAGAGTCCACAGTGGTTGGTTATGTCAAGACTGAGCTGAGCCTTGTGGGAGAGGGGGAAGAGAAAGGACAGGGAAAGAGGAGAAACAGGTACAGCAGCAAAGAGACCAAAGGACCAAAAAGGGAAAAGGGTAACCAAAATGTCTGGATTATAGAGGGAAGAGCCTCTGGGGGAAGGGCTGCCCAGCCCCTGGACTAGAAAGTTCAGGGTGGAGGGGGAGGTATACCAGCCATACCCTGTAACAGGTGAAGGATACCGGGATAACCTGGCAGCCTGGTCCGGCTTTGATCTGTTAAGCAGGCACCAACTGCCTCAGTCCTTGTCCCAGCTTTGTAACTTAACTTGAAGTACCAAGATTAAGTTCATGTCTTAAACCTTTGAAAGGAAAGCAATAAAATGGTTGTTTGCTGGACAGTGCTGGCTGGTCCTGTGATCCTAGCAAAGGAAGTTAAAGAATCAGTGGACAGCATCGCATACATTTAAAGTTCCCAAACTGCAAAATTGCACTGGGGAATTGATTCTCCATGGTAAGAAGACACCATTTAAATGCTGTGCCGCCAGAGTCAGTGCTGCAGTGGCTTACAGCTGTGTGGAGACCGCAGTTAACAGTACTGAGCTGTGCCCAGATGGAGTCTCGTCCACCAGGCCCTTGCACAGCTCTGCTGCTTGTCCTTCAGCAGTTGAGGGCAGCTATTGCTTCAGAGCTGCTGGAGCAGAGCAGAAAGTTCCGCAGCTGCAGAGCACTTCCTGTTTACAGCTTCTGACTGCAGAATGTTGTGGTTTGGATTAAGGATTTTTTTGTTTTGTTTTATTTTTGTTATGTTTAAGTTTCTTTCCCTCCAGATGAAAATAGCTGAAAACATACGTTGGATCTAGATTTTTATCACATTATTTTTGAGGATTTTCTTTGAAATGTTAAACAGAGATACCCAGTGGCAAGTGAATAACTGCTGGTGCCCTGAACTCTGATGCATCTTTGAAGATCTCATCTTTTTTTAAAATTCATATTAAAATATAATCATATCATTTTCCCTTTTCTTTTTTCAACCCCTCCCATGTCCTGCACCCCTTCTTTCCTCTCAAACTCATGGCTCCTGTTTTTTTATTAGTGTTTCTGTGTGTGAGAGACAGAGACAGAGAAAGAATTACCTGCCAACCTGCCCAGCCCATTTAGTGCTGTATGTATGATTCCAGGTCTGACTGTTCGGTTGGGGATAACCAATGAAGGCCTCATTCCTCAGGAGACCATTTACCACTCTTGTTGCCTCCAATTCTTTGTCTAGAGGTCAGGACTGTGAGGTTCCTGTCTGGTGGATTTAGTTCAGGTCTTGTTTAGGTAGCCATGTTATTGAGGTATCATAGGTGAAGCTTCCCCATAGTTTCTAGAAGACACATGCTTAAAACAGATTTCTTTGTCCATTGGCTCTCGTAATCTTTCCCATCCTCTCTTTGATGATGTTCCGTGAGCTTTAGGTGAAGGAGTTGTGTTATAGATGGTATCTGTTGGTTCTGGGCTCCCCATCTAAGATCTCTTCTTTTCACAGAAAGAAAATCCATAATTGTACTACACAGCCCCTCATGCCCTGGTGTGACTGGTCACCAGTTAGTACTGTGGTACATTATGTTAGTGAGGTCTGTCCGTGTGGGTGGGGGCTTATGAGCAAGGGGAAAAGATTTGAGGTGTTTTTCTTTTTTTTTTTATTATGATAGTTACATGTGTTTACTGTCACATAAATGGGAATGTGGAAAAAGATAAAAAAATAAATATTACTAGATAATTTTAGTGTCTGACATTTTAATGTAATATTCCTTTTGAACAATGTTATACATTTATACACAGACACTAATGGCTTACATATTATTACAAATGTATATTATAAATATTTTATGTTGTCCAAATTCCTTTGAGTTAGATAATCTGGAGATTCAGGGTTTGTGTTTTAGATGGGTGACAGTGTATGTAGGTGCCATGTACCCTGTAATGCCTCCAAGGCTCCTCCAGCTGAAGCTCATCATTAAACAGCGTTCCCTCTGCAGTGAGACGTTGAACACCAGGCTGAAATGAAGTGAATCAAAGACTGCCTTGAGTTCCACTCCCAGTCAGAGCTCATCAGTGAAACGCAGTCTGTCATGGTGGGCTTGAGTACCAACAAAAATGTGTATTGTGTATCTATTTCAGAAGCTCTTAGAACTTTTTTGTTCTGTTGTTTCAGAAGCTTGTTAGCACTCTATGACATACAAATGAAACTGGCAAGTTATTTTCATAGGCTACATAGTATATCTTGTATAGCCAGACCATCCATAACTAATGACTTGTAGTTTTTCTCATTAGTACATAGTTTCTATATAATAAATATATCCAGTGTACAGAAGTTGTGCACAGTCCTGGCTGAGTTTTAAATTAGTACGAGCTATTGTACATTAAAAATACTTCAAATAGAAATTCAACTAATGGTTGTACTTAACAATCATTGATTTTAGCCTGATTTAGGATTGATTTTCAGCCTGTAAAATTTTCACGTGGCAGGGCACACTTTCATCAGGAGTGTGTACATGCTGTGTATGGTTGTGAGCTGATCTTCAACTCGAAGTGTACACACAAAACAGCATTTGTAACTGGGAAAGACATGCTTTACAGCTGTGGGTCCACATGAGAGGAAGGAAGAAGGGGATAGAACCTAGTCATCAGTTAACGTTTAATACTAGCCGCACTAGACAATGTAAGGAGATACTGTCTTTAAATTAATTACATAATTGATTAACTAAATAATCTGGTCTCTTCCTCAGAGCCTTTAAGCCAGTAACATTGCTTTTATTTTATAGTTAACTTTTGCTTATCCAAATAGAGATAGGTAGCAATAGTTTGTATTTATAGTGTGCTAGCTATGTGCTGTGCATTAATTAAAGCACTTTACGTTGTATTGGAACAGGTTAGTGAGTATCGGTCACAGCTGTGAGTGAGTATAGTAAGTTAGTTTCCTCTTGTCACATGTCTTCTGAAGGGATCTGGTTCACAGAATAAGAATAAATCAGAGAATAAGGCACACAGCAGCTCTTCAACAGGGTTTGGTATGCAGGAGAAAGGAAACCAGGTAGGCTTATGAAGACTTTTACAATGCTCCAGATGTGTTTAGCTCTTCCTTGTTCTGGCGGACCAGAACACTAAGGAAAGGATTGCTTGTTTAGTACTTGGTGAGCATTGCTTTTTGCCATTGTCTCTGCCTCACTGACTTCCTAGATCAATCCTTGGTAGCTGCAAAGAAAATAGAATCCCACCTCAAGTAATTGTAAGAGCTCTTCAAACCCAGAGTGCCCTCTACAGTACACTGAACTGCCTCCGAAAATATATGGATGCTGTGCTCTTACTGCCATAGGTTTGCCATTAAGTTAAAAGTCGTACTGATTTTAAAACAATTAAAGCAGTAGCACAGATGTTGCAAGGAGAAGACAGACAACAAGATAATTAACTTTCTGTTTGTGGCTCTTAATCCTGGAAGGCTCTGGAGTTCTTTTTCCTTGCCCAGATCTGTAGGTGCATTGTGTAAAGGAAATGCAGATGTTTCCCTTGGCTCTGAGAATTCCTTGAAGCTCTGGCTTGCAGTCACTCCTTTGACCTTTTGCCCTCTCTCTCTCTTTCCCATTTTTCATCCCAGGAATGAGCTCTTACCTAGATGTTCTCATTCTCCCTAACTGCTTCAGATTTAATCTTATTTTGGATTCCTCTGGGGAATGTTGCTCAGTCTTTCGTTACTCAGCACATACCAGTGACCTCAGATAGGGCTGGTGCCCGCTTCACACCTAACTACTTGAGAATACACAGTCAAGCCAGGGCCTCTTCCTGTGGGCTGATGTCGACAGCACTGGGCACAGATAATCAGGGGGAACATGGATAGTTAGCTCATGCTCCACTTGTGGTGCAAGGTCAGTACTTTGGGTTGTGTGCACCCTACCCAACTTTATACATTGGCCATGTCCAGTGTATCTGCTGCTCCTATCTAGGAACAGGAGAATCAAGGTGAGTGAAATGGAAAACTTAACTCCATGCCTTGTTCTTTGGTGAGAGTTCTGCTCCAAGAAGATATTTCTCAAGGAGACTTGCAATGCACATTTGTATGATGGACGCTTAGACACATGATACTGAAGAATCTTAACTAATTTGTTGCTTCTGAACTCCCTTGATCACTGACTTTGACATACAAGATACATACCAACTTCCCATTGAACCATTTTGAGAAATGCTAACTTAGAAATTTTGTTAGTTCAGGCGGTCCATGTCTTTAGTTGTGTTTATTCTTAATTCCATTCTGCTTCTCCCCTTCTGGAATTTATTTGTAATTGTATTTACCATATAATCATGATTGTTTTCCAGCCAGTTGGTTGTTATACTCTCCTTTTGTTTTAGACTATGCCCTTTGCTCCTTTGGTCCCTTATGATACATGAAGAAATGTCCTACTCATCCAGGCTTCAGATAGAGTCTTAGTAATCTGCCACTAGAAGACAGTAGCCTTTCCACTGACTCACTGCTTCCACTGTGCTGAGAGTGAAATGGCAAGAAGGACCCAGAGTCGGCAGAAATAGTGTAACTTTAGAGGTGGATGTAACAGTTCAGATCTCTGCTCTACAGCATCACAGCCTGGGTCAGCAGAGACAGATCACCCATTTTCTCACTCACCCATCCAGAGAATAGGTGTGTCTCAGCTTCACACTAGTGGGACCCTTGTCTTGAGGTACAAATAATTTAGTGGTTATTTATGAGAGTATGGTTTTTTTTCTGCTGGTGGAAACTGTTTCCTTTAAAAGAGGCACTAAATAGCATTCAGCAGTGGTTTGCATTGCATACTACATTGAGGTCAGAATGTAAATTAAAGTCAGTACCAAGAATACAGACTTTCTAAAGTGTTCTTCAACCTAGCGACTTTTACCAGATGCCCACTATATACCAGGCTCTGTGGTAGGCATGACTGTCCCTTTCTGTTTGAGAATGGTTGCATGAAACATTTTAATAGCTCATTCTAAAGAATTCTTTGATTTTAAAGAGAAAGGTAGAGATAGGCATAGGGACATAATTTTACAGAGCCCCTGCTTTGGGGGTTCCATGACTAAAGGAGACTCCTTTGGCTTCTTAGAAGCAGCTGGTACCCCAGATGTAAACCTAAGATTCCTCTCGTGCATGGGTGGCCTTCATCACACTCACCTTTGGGGTGATTTTTTTGAATTCTGACCATTTCCATGAAGATCACATGCAGCGCTTTAGAACATTCAGGGGCAGACCAAGCAGGAGGCTCAGTGCAGCATTTGGTTCTGGTTCTGATCAGATGACTGAAGGTGTGAGGTTTGCAAGGAGGCATCACTGTTCCTCCTGACACTACTAAGCCTGGGTGTGCCCCTATATTTGGATTGTTACAGATATCTTAAGTTGGGTTAAAGTCTTTCAGTTGTTACAAAGCACGCATGGGATATGTGATAAGAGACATTCACAGGAGGCGAAAAAAATGTTATCCGATGTCACAGAATGGTTTTATTGTAATTCACACGTGGAAAATTATAAATGATATGCATGAGATGAAATTTCAAGTCCGAAGGTTGGCCAAGAACTGGTTATCTTTCCAAGTCAAGACCCTGTATATGGCTGTGGTCTTCTGCTTTTTTCTCTGGCTAACTGTTAGAGATTTCCTTTTCTTTCCAGCTCCTCCCTTTCCAGAGTTGTTGTCCTCCAGTGTGGTGAGATGCAAAGGAAACAATGCATTGTTTTCTCTCTGTGGAGGGGATATTAAATCTAACCCATTGTTTACTTAAATTAAACAGGATATACTTGCATTGTTTTAAGGATTTTCATATTCCCTTCTACTCCCACACTACCCTTTTCTTTGTGTAATGTTTCCAGGGAAATTGGAATCCCCTTTGAATTCAGTCTTGTAATATGTCAGCAGCATATGGTGTACTTGGGTTTTTCAGAATTCTGTAGAGCAGTCTTTGACCTCTGTTCCGTCTTCATGACAGTTGCACCTGAGACAGTAGACAAGTTGATATCCTCTCTGACTGGAGGCATTTCTTCCTTGACAGGAATTTGGATTGTCTACTGTGGACAGCCCTGTCTCAGACAGTGGCTCTCATACTTTAATTCATTTCACTTTAAGAACTTACTAAGATTTGGGCTGTTGGGCTCCATCCTCAAGAGGTTCTGGTTAATTAGATATGGGATTTCAGTTCTGAGGTGTTTCCAAGCAGCACTGAGACTGTTAGTCCAGGACATACTTGGGGAGCCACCTGCATCAGAGATTAGGAATTTCCTAGTGCATGGGAAAGCTTAACTTTTTTCCTTCAAACTCAGTACCATATTGTTTTTGCTTCTATACACTGATTTCATTTGTAACTTGTATTAATGATCAAACGTTTTCCTGGTCATACAGGCCTGCAATCCAATTACTGAGGAAGTTGAAGCATGGGGATTTAGGTTCAACTCCATACCGGGACCCTGTCTTTAAAAAAAAAAAAAAAGTAAAAAGGAGGGCTAGAGAATATTTTGTGCATAGCATGAATAAAGCCTTGGTTTCAGCCCTCAGCACCATAAATATGTAAGTACTGATAAAGCGGCTGCCCTCTGTGCTTCCGTAGTACATTTCTTATTAACTCTCTTAGAAGAAAAATAACCATTAATTGTTGCAAACTTGGAAAATAGAAGAGACAAGATGAAGATAAAAATCACCAGTAAACATTTTTATTCGGACATGTTTTTTATGTATAAATTTAAATTAATAACTTTTTGAAACATCAGGTTCATAATGCTGTGTTTCATAACCTGAGTTTTCACTTATGCGTTTTGAAAATGTTTTTTATTTTATGTACTGAAACTAGCTGGCTATAGCCTTCTAACTGATGAGACTTGGATGCGGCCAGCAGGCAACTGGGCACTGCTCCATTACCATCATTGCCATCCTGAAGGTCCTCTTCATAGTGCAGAGGCACTGCCCTCAAATTTGTTTCGCATAACTGTGGCATTCCTATCTTACATTTCTACTATAATTTACTTAATTTCCCATTTTGAACTTTCCATTGGTTTGCTCTCTAGGATAGAATATTTGAAAATTCTATGTAGTCTATGATTCTATCTTGCTTTTATATTGGTCTTCATCTATAACTTTTGTTGAACCAGTTAAGAAGTGCATGCATCCCAAAGCCTTGGTGGTACTAGTGGGTTACTTGCTTGCTCTGATCAAATTAAGAAACCCACGTTGAAGGGGTTCCTGAACCACCACCCTTGACTGAGAGCTAACAATAGGTGGTGTCTTCTATAGGAGAGAGAGTCAGTTTTCTTTAAGGTTTTTCGTAAGTCAACCATGCTCCAGTGGATGGCTTCATAACCTAAAGTTTATGGACAGCACAAACTGAAGTCAGCACAAATTAAAGTCATTTTTTAAAAAAAGAAGAAGGTGAAGGAGGAGACAGAAAAGACAGAAAGTTGGAGATTGGGGAGGATCTGGGACCATTTACAGGGAAGATTTGGGAAGGAATATATAAGTAAAATTCATCATATGAAATTCTCAAATAGTTAATAAAAATATTTTTTAAAACATAAGAAAACCACTATCCCTGGGATAGTTTAGGCTCTTTGAGAAGAGTATGTTATTCAGTACCCAAAGTTTTGTAGCTCGTATAAATCTTAACAGAAAGTCTAGAATGTTGATGGGACTTATGATTCAGCCATCTGCCTCTTCTAGGTTAGTGACAACCTGCTGGTAGTTGTTCTTGTATCACTTTGCTAGGAAATGGCCCAGCCGTAATACCTCTTTGTCATCCATTGTTGTGTGGCCCATTGGGTCAGAGGAGTTTTTTCCCCTACTGTATCTACTTGTATCTCAGTAGCCCTGTCAGGCAGAGGTTATTAACTACATGGAAGAGATGGCTCACTACAGCATTGACAGAGATGGAAAGGGACCTCCAAAGCCACAGTTGTCAGAGAAAGGCTAACAGCCTCTGAGTAGAGGAGTCTGTCCCCTCCAACCATGTTCTAGGAGCAGTTTGCATATCCCATGACCTATCTGGCCATTCTGATACTGAACACTCTAGGCAAACCAGAGCTGGGCTCATATTCTGTGGTGATCAGGACTCAGCACTATTTACCTGCTTTGGAGAAGAATGTGTTTATTTGCTTATTTACTCAGTCAGCTGTGCTAGAAGCTTGAGTGCACAGAAAGCTTGATGCACCTGTGTAAAGCAGGTCCGACCTTTGCCTTCCAGAAGCTTTGCTCTAGGAAAAGACAGGTATTGTGAGTACAGAGCTGAGCATTCTCCTTCTTGCCGCTCGGAGACCAGATGGGAAGGTGGGCAAGGCCTCCCTGATAGTACCTGGGAACCCAGAAGGTTCCTTTTCAGTGGCCAACCAAAGGACCTCCCCTGTAGATAATTAAGTATGTTTCAAAGAAGGAGAGAGGTCAGTGGACAGGAAGCTGAAAAGGTTGCTCATGAGTTGAGAATTCTCTACATCCAAGACCAGGAGTTAATGCTTATATCTCACCTGCTGCACAGCAACTTGTAAAAACCTTTTTCTGACAGGGAAGTTGCTGCTGAACTGGGTGGTATGAGGACAAGGAAGAAGGTTGGGGGAGCCAGATGTAAACTTGGGAGTTTGGATTTGACTAGTTAGCAGGAATGGGTTTCAGTCAGGAAAGTTACTTTAAATGATTATATCATGACAGAGGAAATAAGAATGGCCTTTGGAGTAAAGCAAGCATTCATAATAACCTGGCCATCTGTTTTCTTCATGCTTTGGTTTTGGTCAAGTTACTTAACCTCTTTGAGCTTGTATCCTCATTAATCTAGTGAGACTGAGACCCATTTTATAGAGTTCTCTCGACCCCAGTAACTTAAGGTAACAAAGGGTATCATAGAACCCTCTATCATTTTAATCAGCAGTTTCATTCAGGCCATGCTGCCTAGATGAAACATAGCATAATCGATGCAGTGTTATTTTAAGAGACGGCCTTGATGGATGACCAGACAAACCAAACCCTGGGGGTTTACCAATAAAGAGCATGTGGTGCAGGACTTAACCAGCAGTATTTTAGAGCATTGTGATATATTTTCATGCATGTGTATCATTATATTTTGTTTTTCTTCACATCCTCCTACCACCCAACCTAGTGCCCCTCTTCATTGGTCCCTTTTCTCTCCTCAAATGGTTTCTTCCATGACACATATATTGTCTTCTCTCCTTTTAGTGCTGTTTCTTTCTTCCTACAGCCCCCTTTTACTTAAAATTAGAAAGGTACTTGGACGTCCTGTGTGTGTGTGTGTGTGTGTGTGTGTGAGAGAGAGAGAGAGAGAGAGAGAGAGAGTTTAAATCTAGAGTTGACGTGTGACAGAACACACAGTATTTGTCTTTCCAAGGCTGACTTTTTTAGTTTAGCACGATGACCTCCAGGCACCCCTTTCAAATAACTTAAAGATACTTGGTAACTGCCTAGGGTGTGAAGGAGTTAACACTCTAGACAGAAAACCTAATTTATACCAGGGAATTGCCGATTTAACTGCGGGAGCTGGCTCGTTATTTTAATTGGATTTTCCAAAGTGTTGAGCAAGTCAGCAGATTTGCATTAGCTTTGCTTTGAGAAAAATTGTTTCTTTCTGCAGAGGAGGAAAGAGAACCAAGGGGCAGGGGAGAGAGCCTGTCAGAATTAGCTTGAGATGACAAAGCAAGCAAATTATGTCCTCGTTAATTAACACAGCCTCGTGTACGTGTAGGAAGACCCATTCGTAGAGCTAGGCTGCCTTCCCCTCCAAGGCAGGGGAAAGAGACACTGATGGCCTTTTCCAGTGGACAGCACCCTAGGGCTCTCTAGGCACAGCTGTAAGCTCAGCAGGGGTTTGGGTTGGGCGTTGTGGCCTGTGGTGCTCTTATACACCTGTTTTGGCCATCCCAAGGGCACCTCTCCCTCAGAAGTGTACCCTCTGAGAGGGGATACGTAATACGTTAGTAGACAGATAAACAAGATGGTGTCTTCTGGAAAACTGTATGAAGGGGTAAAAAGTCAAATAATATATGTGTTTCTGCACACAGGAGAGGTTGTTTTTATGTGTGTCATCTTTAGGTGGGATTGTGATGGATCATTGGTATAACGACTGTCAACATCAGCAGTTTGTGAGTAATGATTGGTTATTTTGTCAAAGTCTGTATTAATTACGTTATATGTTTAATAAATCCCTTTTGCATAATGGAAGGATACATTTCCGCCTCCTTGTCTAACTTCTGCCAAATTTGGGGTAGGTTTTGATGTGTGGCCTGGCAGAGGACTGCCCTTTTGTAAGGAATAGTCATTTGTTAGGAACACCAATATATTTACTATAATCTACCATCATTCCTGAAAAGGGTGTTTTTTAACACTTTTTTAATAAGATGGAAATATAGTTTTGTATTTTTTGTGGGGTTCATGTATATTTGAGATTGGGTCTTTGCTGTATAACTCACACTGACTTCTTGCCTCAGAACAGACCATTCAAACAGAAGTATTCTGAATCTTGAATTATGTTCAAGTACTCTAATTTATTTGATTACTACAGAAAGGGAACTTGTTTCAAAGCTGGGAAAATTATTGCAAAATAATCGATAGAATTTTAGTAAAGTGTAATCAGAGTGATCCATAATTTGTTTTTACATCTTTCATAAGCCATCCATTAAAGTCTAATGAGTAACAACAGGAAGGCTGTCCTCCCAAAGTCCTGTGATTTTCTGTTAATTACACTATCTGTGCCTGTCGGGACAATACTTATTTGCCAGAACTTTGTTGGGTTGTGAAAATTTCTGAAATAGTAAGAAAATAAAAATACTCAAAGACTCCAGAATCCTAAGATTGAACTCATGCAATTTGCCTCTGTCAAAAAGCAGTACACTGAAATATTTGGTGGAGCAAATATTCACTTTATTGAGAGCTCCAAGAGAGAAAAAAAAAAACAGTCTACCGTTCAGTGCGTGTTTCTAAGTTCTGCTCTTCTCTGCTGTCTTCCTGGTGCCACTCAGGTAGTTCCCAGTTGCTTGTCACTAAGGGAAAAAACTTTTTCCTGGGAAGCAAGCTGGAAAGAGTTGGTAAATTTGACTATTTTTTCCTCAGGCCTTTTCCCAAATTTAATCACTGAGGGAAATCTAAATTTCTAATCTATAATGTATTGTGTGCTTGGTTTCTTATTCTGCCCCAAGAATACGTGTATAGATGACCACAATGAAATTCTAAATTCTTGGGGTTTTCCATCAGTGCAGTGCCTCAACCCAGTGCTTAACCACAGTGATGACATTGGTTACTCAGTGTGGTTAGTGCATAGATTTTGGAGAGACTTATTCTTCAGAAGAACCTTCACCTTTAGCACTAACCACAGATTTCATAATTCCTGTGTTTTGTAATGCAGCCTTCATGTCGAGGTAGCAGTAGGCTTGCGTTCTTGCTTCATTCACAAAGGATTGACGATAGTGCTAAAAACTATAATTTAGGACTGAACGTTGAAATGTGCTTCTAATCATTGTCTTTCACCTTGTGTCAATATTGAGGTTTTTGAGCAAACGATACATTACTTATTTTTGAAAGATGTTCGAGTATGTATGCAAATGTTTGCGTATACATACCTGTGCACAGTCTCAGCTGTTGTTCCTCAAATGCTGTCTTGTTTGTTGAGGTTGGAGCTATCTCATAAGCCCAGGGCTCACCAAGTAGGTTCAGCTGGTGGTCAGAGTTCCAGGGAGTCTCCTGTCTCCTACTTCCCAGCACTAGGATTCCAAGTGTGTGCTACAGATAGATCTGCCATTTTTTGACATGGGTTCTGGCATCTAACTCAGGAGAACCTCATGCTTGTGAGGGAAGCGTTTACCAACTGAGCTATCTCCCCAGTCCTACAGATAACAATAATAATAATAATAATAATGCCAGTGAAGAAAATCCTTTCCTCCTGCATTCCCCCACTCCACTGTCCTTGCTAACAGCAAATTGCTGTGTATTTAAAAAAAAAATAATATACACAGGGGCTGGAGAGATGGCTCAGAGGTTAGGAGCAATAGCTGCTTTTCCAGAGGTCCTGAGTTCAATTCCCATCTGCAGTGAGAGCTGTCATAAAGGAATGCATGCAGATAGAGCATTGGTATACATAAAATAAATAAATCTTTAAAAAAGAAGTAATATACACATACAACATTTGTCCCATCTTTTCAAAAATAAAACTTGTCCACTGTAAGTACTTTTTATTCCCCAATATATCAGATAAGTAGAGTCTCTTAAGTGCTCTAATTTCCTGAGCCAGTGCCTTTTGTTGGGCGCTTTCCATCAGTATGAACAGCCCTGTAGGAGGAGAGCCTTGTACACACAGTGCTGTATGCATTTCATACCTTCTTCAAGTCCTGCTGGAGCAGCATTTCAGTACGCTACAGTATTCAAATTTGGGGGATATAACCATGGACACACAGACCCCACTGTCAATGAGCTTGTGTGTACACTGCGGAGACGACAGTAAACAAATGACATCCATACAAGTGGTGGAGGATGGTAATTTCTTTGAGTAAAGTTGGTGCCGGGGTGGTCACAAGCATAAAGGTAGATGCTGGCTTGATTAGTGAAGAATTAAGTTGGCCCCAACATCCCACATCATCCACAGTATCTCCTAAGAGCCTTAGGACAAGAGGGTACCGGGGGCTTGTACTTCCAGAATGAAATTGAGAGGTAAGAGCAAACTATCTTTTCAGTTTCTTGTCTAGGGCAAAGGGCTGTGAGTCTTCTTTTTTTTTCCTGCCATGCCCAAGGCCCGTGGTTTTCGACCTTTTTTCTTTTCGAGGGCCACAGTCATGCATTTTTTTTAAATGGGTGCAGTGAACTTTATTGATAGTACTCAAGAGAATAGGGCTCCCTAATCCCCTCCTGTTTTTCTGGGGGTCTGGGATGGAAACTGTGAGGGAGATGCTCAGTGTCAGGGGTTGAGTTAGGACAGGGACTGCTCAGCAGCTGAGGGCCTCTCTCTTGCTGTATCTTTGCTGGGATGGGTGGTCCAGGGCGGGCTCTTACTCCTTGGAGGCCATGGAGGCCATGTAGTCCACCACTCTGTTGCTGTAGCTGAATTCATTGTCGTACCAGGAAATGAGCTTTGAAAGTTGTCATTGAGAGCAATGCCAGCCCCAGCATCAAAGGGGGAAGAGTAGGCGTCACTGTTAAAGTCACAGGAGAAAACCTAGTTTTTAGTGTAGCCCAGGATGCCCTTTAGTGGGCCCTCGGATGTCTGCTTCACCACCTTCTTGATGTCTTCATACTTGGCAGCTTTCACCAGGCGGCATGTCAGATCCATGATGGACACATTAGGAGTAGGAACATGGAAGGCCATGCCCGTGAACTTCCCGTTCAGCTCTGGGATGACTTTGCCCACAGCCTTGGCAGCACCAGTGGACGCAGGGATGATGTTCTGAGCAGCCCCACAGCCATCACGCCACAGCTTCCCAGAGGGGCCATTTGCAGTCTTCTGGATGGCTGTGGTGGCGTGGATTGTGGTCTTGAGTCCTTCCACGATGCCACAGTTGTCATGGATGACCTTGGCCAAGGGGGATAACTATCATACATTCTAAGTGGTCTTTTTGCCCTACTTCCCAAACTCATTATTGTGGATCATCATAGACAGTGTCAGAGTGTAGCAGTCTGGCCTGCTTGGTAAGCTGAATTGTATCTGTACTGCTGATAGCAAAGTCACTCAGACAAAATTGCCTTGGCAGGAATCCTGCGCCCTCTGGTGGTACACTCTGGAAAACCTTCCTCAGATGAAAAGAGCAAAGAAGGCAACGAAAGATGTTGCATGGCATAGAGCTGATGAGAATCTCAAGCGGGAGCAATAGAGAAGCACTGGGAGAAGGCAGAAGCCAAAGGACAGGCCTTCTCTTCCCTGACCTGCTGCCCCTCACTGCCTGATTCATAGCTGGTGTCCACAGCATTTAAAAAAAAAACAAACACGTTTTCAGTACTCGCTCACTCTCTCTTCAGCTGCTTGGCAGCAAGTAGGACATAGTCCCTCCACTCTGGTCAGCACCAGACCATCGGGCAGCATTAGCCATCCTCACATCCTAGTTTTTTTTAGCCTTCCTCTGCATGTCTGCTGCCAGTGTAGAAAGGAACCCCACTAGGGGCAGCAGTAGTGGGCTGCTCATCTCATCCTGCCTGCATAACGTGTGGCTCACTGCATTATTATTTTTCAGTGAAAACTGGACACCTGGATGAACAGCCTGACAAATGGACATGCTTATATGGGAGAAAAGCTTCCCTAAAGGGGGAGATCCCAGAGTGTATCTATGCTTTGGCATTGCAGAGCTTCTCAAGCGTGGGTCTCCTTGGCAATCACCAGGGTCATGTTGGCTACATTTAAACCATCCTTTTTCTCCTCTGCTGCTTCCGTCCAGCTATATACTTTATATTCCTCTGTTATACTTTCCTTTATATTCTGTTATACTCTACTTTATGCTCCTCTGTTAAAGCCCAGAACACTCCCTCAGAGCAGTAGAAAACCTGCCCCCCAAACCTTTGAAGATGTGTGTTAGCTAAGTGTTGTGGCACATGCCTGGGAACATGTAATCCTAGCACACAGGAAGCCAAGAGAGAAAGATTTGAATTCAAGGCCAGCCTGGACTACATAGCCAGACCTGTCTCAAATAATAATAATAATATAATAATAAATAACAGGCTACAGCTGTGAGCAGAACAGCTCACAGTCAAGGTTCCTGTCATCAGTAAGCATCTAATCTCATTCATGAGACAGGATAAATATAATCGCAGATAAAGTGTGTACTATAAGAGCACAGAAAAGAAATAGTAAAAACCAGTTACACACTTCCCTCTATAGTCTTGGTAGACGTTGCACTGGAAGTTTTGAAATAAGTGGCAGTCATTTGTACCCATGTGTATGTGCTACAACACTGTCTCAGCTGTACCTGTGTGTATGTCCTACAACACTGTCTCAGCTGTACC
>LOEQ01001734.1:183137-200243 GCA_001685075.1 Bramus lutescens | reverse complement strand
AAAAACAAAACCTCACTGACCTGCTTCCAGCTTGAGTTATGCTCTATACAGTGCAAATAGCAGATAGTCATTAATTGTTTGTGTAAATGACTTTTAAAAAATAGTAACACACCAAAGGGTGAAACACCTTCATCAGATAATAGTAACATGAGCACTTCTTATTCGGAACCTGATAAGCTTTTTCCCCCATTACATACTTTTACATGATTTGATATTGATCCTAGAGTAGAACATACTCTCCAAAATAAGGTGAACGTTTCTTTCTTCAATAACAGATTTTCTTGAAAATGACTCTTTAAGCTGAGTGTGGTGGTACACACCTGTAATCCCAGCACTGGAAAGGCAGAGGCAGGTGTATCTCTGAGTTTGAGGCCAGCCTGGGTTACAGAGTAAGTTCCAGGACAGTCAGGGCTACGTGAAGAAACCCTGTCTCGAAAAACCTTTAAAAAATGAAGAGGAGGAGAAAAAAGAAAAGAACAGAGAAAGTGTCCCTTTTAAGTATTTCTCCCTTACGTATCCTCCTGTCCAATGGAAATTAGTCCAGTGGTTACAGTAGCTGGGAGAGTCAGGACCTCCAGAGTCACCAAGTGCACAATGAGGAACTCCAGCTGTTAGCCAGTGTTTTCTCCCTGATGTGGGAAGGACCACTGAAGGGAGGGCTCGATTGTGACCAGAGTAGCAGTTCAGGATCTGAAACATGTTAAGAATGGTGGCATTTCTCAGCAGACATACTGCATGATGAAAAGGGGAAATGAAAAAGCCGGCCCCTTAAGGCCAGAAAGAACCAGAAAAGGAGAACCACTAAAGATAGTTGGCAAGCTTTCCAAGTCTGTCCCTGACAAGGAGGCAGTGTAGGAGGTGGGACATGATAGCTTCTGCTCTCCCTTTGTGTCTTTCTGTAAAAAGGGGTTATTGTGCCTCACCTTCCTGACCCTTCATTTCCTTGCCTGTGACTGGGTAAGAGCCTGGGCTGTCGTTGCTGGGGTGGATCACACTGCCTATAGGTTGGTAAAGAATGGGGAAGAACCCCTCAAGAGACAGTTTCAAGGACCAGTGTCTGCTTTATTGCAGATAGTGGAAGCCTGTCAACTGTGATTGGTTAGCACGTTACTTTGGATTGGACAGTGAGCACTCCTAAGCACATAAAAGGAGACGTGGAGACTACAGACTTGTCAATGCGCTAGTAGCTAGCTACTAGTGATACTTCACAATTCAGTGTTCTGACTTCAGGGAATACTCAGGAACTTGCTGTGCCGTGCCTCTTACTTAGAAGCATATTGTGCCAAGTAGGCTGACCACCAGGTCGTGCCTGCATTTTCTCCTACATGGCTAACTCATGGAGTTGTTCAAGAACTATGAGAGTAAATACCTGCAGTTTGAGAGATCATAAAGAAATTTTTTTTTCTTGCACTAAACCAAAATACCTTTCAAAGGCTGGAGATTTCATCTGCTGCATAGTGTTGTAGCTCTCCCTGTGGCAGGTGCTTGGCATGGACCTGATTTCTGGCCGGGGGTTATTGCAGTTATTGAGCACATGTCTAGTATTTATGTTCCCCTAGAGACAGTAGGCATCTAACACTGAATGAAAATTCTGAAGTGATTAACAGTCCGAGCTTCTCTGTTTCCAAGCACTGGCTTAGGAAGTACAAAGAGATTTAGTTTATTTTTACTTCAGCCTAGTGGGGTCCAACTCATTTCCAAAGTAATTAATTGCGCTCTCGTCTTGTTTGTGATTCAGAAAGGTTCAGCAGGACGATTGGGGATCTAATCTTGTGTCTGAATAGCAGCCTCAGCAGCTGTGTTCTGCTGACAGAGAAACAGGCCAGTGCTGGTAACTCTGGAGCTCCATCACTAATAGCACTGTGGTGCACACTGAGCTGCCTCAGGACGAATGAGTGAGGCTTGCTTGTTTTCCAGAGGCAACGCCTGATGGAATTGATTGTGCTGTTCTGTATGCATGTCCACTTTCATCTAGCTGAATGGAGCTGATGGAGCTGATTGTGCTGTTCTGTATGCATGTCCACTTTCATCTAGCTGAATGGCATGTCAGGCAGAGACATTCTTGCCCCCTCTGTTTCTTGGAATGTATTTAAGGGTTCCCCAGTTGAAACATTCCTCATATCAGAAACTTGAATTATATTTGCCTTAGATGAGTATACTGTCAATTGGAGGGGAAAAAAGCAGTTTTCAAAACTATATATGCAAGTTGAAACAATGCATGTTTCAAAATAAAAACTAGGCTCTTCAAAGAAATCTTGTTAAAATCAGAATAATAGCAGTGGGTATAATAAGGTCCAGTTCCTTTGCAGTGTCTCCTAGCTTTTCTTCAGTGACTTTTATTATTTTAACAAAAGGTAAAATCTGTGAAAGGCTAAATCTGGGAGTTGGGGATCACTGAGCTGTAAAGTCTTCAGTTCTGACTGGTATGGTGGCTGCATTTGGAGCAGGGGCTCTTGAGCGAGGTCCTGCTTGACAGAACCTTCAGGAGCACCAGCCTTTGCCCCACTCATCATCCCAGGCCTAGATGGAAAGCTTATTTTTGAATCATGTACTTGAAATTTCTGTCAGCTGTATCTGGAGTCTCTAGCCTCTACCATACCTATAACTCATATCTTGTCCTTGCTTATCTGTGTTACCCTTGACCTCCACCATCCATTTGAGTGCAGCTCTACATGGCCACTGTTCTGAATATCTTCCTTCACTAGCATGCTGGAACTCCCAGAGTGTAGATACCTTAACCTCACAGTCCAGTCCTTTCTGCTTTTCTGCTCAGCATGACCTCATGTCACTTGTCCCCCTTTATGACCTGGGCCTTAGCATCTGCTGCTCTTCACCCTCCACAACTCGTCTGGCTTGTTCACACTCAGCTTTCCCTGTGTCCTCATTGCACACCCCAGGATCAGAGCCAGCACTCCTGAGCAGCACGTGTGCTCTTGGTATAGTCAGCTTTTCCTAGAGCTGGTGGACAGCAGTACTTCTCACGTGTGCTTAAAGACATGGAAGAGGCTTTAGTAACTGTCCAATGAATGGGAAACTATTTCACATTCTAAAATGTCTCCTTTAGTCAATACAAATTAAGAATTTGGATGAGAATCAGATGTACAGCTGTTCCCTGAGGTCTGCCATCATCTCTGCCTTTCTATGTTGGCCTGCACAGTGGAGTCGAGGAACGTTAGATAGTATCTCTCTTCCTCCCTCACTTCATCTAGTAAAAGAAACTAAAAGCATTTCTTAGGGAGTGTAAGGGGTGCTTGTGAGGTTCCTGGAATATGGTCATTTTATTGATACTTTAGTTCTTGCTGTATACATGGCATATTTTAGTGAACAAAAAAACATGCCATTACTAGAAAGACAAGAGACAAACAGTGATGAGAGCCAGAGGGAGTATGTATGAGGAGACGATTGGTTCAAAACCAGGACCTCTAGACACTGGAAAATAAGACCTGGAAGGGGGGGCAGTGTAAAGGCACTTCCTGAATTGTCCCACCATGATGTAGCCAGGCCAAGATGTTTAGTTTTGCTCTGATTTTAATCTGTGGAATGATTATGTCTTCTTTCATCAGTATGCCTATAATTTAGCCTAAATGTTAAAAAAAAAAGTGTCTTTGAAATTTTCTAAGTTACACAAACATCTGGAATTACCATTATTACATAGTGATTTCTGTGCTTCTGCTGTATGCTCTTTGAATTTGAGTAGTACGTTCCCTACCCCCACTCTCAAGGCCTTTTCTGATGTTCCTCCACTCTGCATTGGTTGTATCAGCTGCTTTGTTACTTCTTATTGCAGCTCAGCCTGGGGTAATCAATAAACATGAGGTATCAGCAAGATTTGCCCCTGTCACTTGTGCATGTTGATGTGGCAAGAGGTCAACTTGACAATTCTGTAGGATAAACACCCACATATTATTGCTAATGGAATTGTCGGTCAGTCATGGAGTAAACCGTGTGAGGCCCTTAATGGGACGCTGTCTAGCAGATACTTTGAACTAGAGAATGAGAAGTGGGTTGTGCTGTTTGTCCTGCTGTGTGCCGCTAATACTGAACTCACTGGTTCTTTAAGATTTTTGTCTATTGCTGGGTGTGTCTGATATTAAGAAGCACCTAGGAATGCTAGATTTGGAGAGAAGTAATTATTATATTAGCTTTCTGCCATGTTCAATATGAATAGTATATAATGCATCTTAAACTTTAAAGAATAGATTTCTCTACTTTAATCCTAAACACTGGTTTACAAGATTTTTTTTTAAAGGAAGCCTGAAACCTCTTATTATAGCTAATCAGTTTAAGCTTGGGAAGTTCTTCCTTATGTCTGGCCTAAATCTTTTATGGTTTGAGTGCTTTTCTTTTCATTTGTACAAATGGAAAACAGCTGCTCAGCCTTCCCAACGACAACCTTTATGTGCTCACAGACAGAGGTAAGGTCATTCCAGCCTTCTTCCTCTGGACTAAGTGACTGATGCCTTTATCCCATCTTCAGAGTTTCCATTTCCCATCCCTTTAATCATTTCTTGATTTCCCCTAAGCTTTTCTACAGTTCTCCTTAAGTTCAGATTCCAAGCAGAACATAATATTCCAAGGCTCACCATTAGCCAAAGTCACTTTCTTCCTTTCCACCCTTCCCATATGTCCCAGTCATTCCTACAGGAAATAGGTAGCATTATCCACATCCAGAAAGATGAAATGTAAGACTAACAGCAGATGGGGCCCAGTTTGTATGCAGTTAGCAAGACAAACTCAGTTCTATCTAAGAAACACAGGCGTCCACCTCCTGCCTCCCCTTCAGGGCCCAGCTGATGATACTGCAGCGCGGAAATCACTGTTTCCTCCTGGCCATTACTCTCCTGCACTTGTTTCTCGTTGTCAGTCAAAGGTGCATGCAATGATTGTCAACTCCCCAGGTCCTTGCCTCTGCTCCCAGGTTTCTTGCTGTGAAGAAGCTAGATGTGGGATGAGAGACATCATCTGCACTATTCCCACTGAGATCCCAAGGGGAAGGTCAGAATGCTGAGGGAGCAAGGGAGCGAGTGCAAACGGAGATGATGAGCAACTAGGGCCTGTTGCTTAGGAGAGATGCAGTATGTGTTGAAACTTCTTGCTCAACACCATCCATGTTGCTTAGATCTCTGAGTGGTTTACAGTGTGACCTCTCTGCCCCCTCCAATTCCTTTTAAAAAATGAAATTCCTGAGCAGCAGTTGGGGCATTTTTGAAGTCATGACTGTCATATGAAGTAGGCATGCTGGTCTGACCAGCAAGTTCCACAGACTTCTCATGCCAAAGTACAGCTGAGCTCAGACACTCTTTCTTTGGTTGTAACTTCAGGAAGCAGGGGACCTAGGCAAGTGCAGGCCGGAGGGCGAGAATGATTGTGCATTGTACCCCCTAAGCTACTTTCTAAGCACTTATTGGGTCTATTTTATATATCTGACAGAGAATTTACTAATAAGTATTATGAATCCTTACCATGTTTTTGCTCTCTTCAGATATTAGGGCTCATTACACAATGCCTGGCAGATGGTAATTATCCTTGTGCTTTGGATATTTTGCAATTTTTGTATTGCAACCAGTATTCACAAATTCCTGGGATGTCAGTGTTGAGGTAATTGATGCAGGGGTCATCCTGTATTAATGAATTAAAACACATCAGCGATATTTCAAAGTAAGACATGGGTTTAGAAGTGCCAGCTTTGTGCCTGAGGATGTCCAGGTTCTAGAAAACTGTGTTTTCGTGGCTTCTGCCCAGTCTTCACTAGAAGTGAGGCATACTGTTCTTGATTCCATTCTGGCTAACTTCCGGAAAGCTTGTGTACGGTTAAGAGACATTGAGTAGGGCAACTAGTTTGTTTTCCCTCCTTACTGAGGTCAGATTTCTAATGGGGTCTATAAAGACTACCAGCTTGTAGGTGAGGGCAAAACTTAAAGGTCTGGTGTTGTATTGTTGTGAACTCAGACATCTGTTTTCTCACTTACTAAAACTGTGTCCTTCTGTCACCCAGTAGGCCTTTTGAGCACACACTGCGCTGAGGACGGAGGGGAGTACTGCTTTTATAACCTCTGCTTTCTCTTCTACAGTCTAACAGGCAGCCGGCTAAGCTAAACCTCCTCACCTGCCAGGTGAAACCAAATGCAGAGGACAAGAAGTCTTTTGACCTGATATCACGTGAGTCCTGTTTTTAATACCTGTTTGGTCACTGTGGTTTTGACAGCTACGGGTCTAGATATTTAAGCACCAAAACTTTTCAAAATGGGGTTCCTCAAAGTTAACCCCCAGCTTGTTCAGGGAAACCCCTGGGAACCCTTTTTGTTTGCTCACTTCCTTGTTTGAGGCAGAATCTTATTTTGTTTCCAACACTAACCTTGAATTCGAGCAATCCTACCTCAAGCTTCTCTAGTCTCTGGATCTATAGATTTGCAACACCTGGGTCTCTCTTAATTTGCACTGTGAAGGCCTAGCAAGTCCTGTGTGATTGCGTTTAGAATGTGAATGAATGACTGGGTGTGTGGTCGTGCATACTTTAGGCAGGGGTGGGTAGAGCTGTGAGTTGGAGGCCAGCCTGTTGTACCTGTCAAGCTTAGTACAGTCAGGGCTGCATAGTGAGACCTTGTCTCAGGAAAAAAAAAAAAAAAAAGAGTAAGACTCTAAGCTTATGCATTCAACTGTTTCTAATGTCCCCTCAGACAAGTTTTCTAATTATATTACTATGTCAGTCATTATTCTGCAATGATATGCATCTTGGTGTGAAGCCCAGACACTACAGTGATAGGCAATTCCAGCTTGCACCTGTTGATTAAGGAGCACTGGTGTAGATGCAGAAGTGTAGGTACACCACTGTTGCAACGCATCTGATTTGTCCGTTGCATCCTTGCAAAAAATCAGGCTCTTCAAGGAAAAATCAGCTCCCTGGCTTCCAACAGTTTCTTTGAAACTGTTGTCACCACACCCCTCACTTTGTCACTGAGTGGGACTTGTTTTTCTCCTTGATGAGGAGCAAGACCAACCACCCGCTCTCTGCCTGTGTCCCGTGTTCTCTGTGTTCAGTTGGCGTGACGTACTGTTTACTGGCCTGCACTTACTGACACACTATGCACCTGAGGGGAGTCCTTCTACACTGCTCTACAGACTCGGCTAGGGGTGTATACCTCAATGGAGAGAACTTGTCTGGCACATGCTCACTTCCATTCCCAGCGCCTCAAAACCAAACAGATAACTAGGATAGACCAGAACCACTCTTTTTATCCTGAAATACTGCAGCACCAACTTAAAGCCCAGGGTGACAGGCTGGGAACCAAATGACTTGTGTAGAAGCATGGATGCACAGTCCTGCTCTTGAAGCTCTCTGATGAAGTCCTATGATTGAATCCTTTGTGAGGATCTTCAAATGGAAACTAAGTCTCCTGCAGTACCTCCGTGCAATTCAGATTCCCTATGATTTCTGTGATTACTTGGATAATTGGTGGCAATTACTGTATGACTTGGTTATTAATAGGTATCAATTATTGAGTGTCTAAATCTGTCAGGTGTATAATACTAATTTCCACCAAAGATGACCAGTTTCCCTTTTTACAGGGAAGAAAAGCTAGGTGACTTGGGCCTGGTCACGCCAGCAGTAAGGACTCTCTCCAGTGTACCTTGTTCTCTAAGGGTGCTGAGTGGGAGTGCCTGCCTGGAGCAGTCACAAAGGAAGTGTTTTGTGTTGCCAGAGTGAAATATGTTGAAACACTGGAGCAGTCCCACATTTTAAAAATGAACTTCCTGAAAGGCAGAGGTCGAACCTGTCTCCCATGGATCCTGACTCAGCTAGAGAGCATGCCCTTCAGGGCCAAGAGTGCAACTTAAGTTCCTGCAGCAATAGGACTGTCAGGGGGAGTGGGGAATCCTTTCTGGCAGAAGTACCAACTTGTGTCAGTTTGCCACTGAAACCCCTATGGGTCAGATAGGACCTGTCCTGTCTTCAATTTGTCTTTCAAAGAAGCATCTCAGCCAGGTGTGCTTAGCCATGCCTACAGTCTCAGCACAAATGAGACTTAGTCAAGAAAGCAAATGCAAGACTGTCTCAAAATAAATGCCTACTGTGTGCTTGGTATTTGTGACCACTTATTTTAGTCCTATGTACTTAAAGAAAATAATATTAGTAAAGTGAATTGTTAAGCTACTAATACATAATGGTATAAAAATAATACTAAGTTCTTAGTTTATTTTTTGCAGGAACTTTAAAACTGCCTTATGCATGCTTGTCAATATTCTACTTTCTGAGGTGTTGTATTTTTGTGTTTTAGATAATAGAACATACCACTTTCAGGCAGAAGATGAGCAGGATTATGTAGCGTAAGTACTTTGAAAATTATGGTGCAGTGGTTTGAAGTTAAAAAATTACTACCCAAAAAATTATTAACTACCCTGGTGACTTGTTACACTTCTTTCCTGCCCGTGGACCTTCGCACTTTCCCCTTCTGTCCATCTGTCCTGCCCACCAGGGATGTTCAGCCCCAACCTCAGTATCACTAAGATTGTTGTTCCCTTCTCTTTGCCTCTTGCTTCTTCACATGACTTCTCTGGTCCACATCCACGCACAGCCATTTAGAGATAGGTCCCTGAGCTCTTTAAGAGCAAGCCTTGCTCATCCCGCATTAGGGGTCTTGCTTGATGTTTGGTCACAAATGGGAGCCATTCGAGATGTTCTTGGGTACTACCTGGATGCTTAGTTGTTCTTGTGAGAGAAGCAGAAAAGGCTGGCTCTAATGGAAGGCACTGGCAGTGTCCTCTTGATGGATAGGCGAGGCACAGTCAGAGGGAACCTGGTACAACGGGAAGAGTTGGGTATCACTCCGAGTCAGTTTCATTCCTTTTCCCCTCTGGTAGCCTGCCTGGAGTTCAAATGGCTGTTTGTTGTGTTCTCAACTATTTCCGTTGGTGTGAAAGCAGTCAATTTAGCCATTTTTTAAGTGTTTACAACTTTATTTCTTATAAGTAATTTGGACCAAGTTTCATGAACTACCGAAACTCATTGCCTTATCAGTGACACAGTCATTGTTATTTTCCTTCCATAACTCCATGGAGCCACAGAGTTTTGTTTAGATCCATTTGTTTCACTTACCTCTCCTCCTCCCATGCTTCTTTTCTCTGGAGCATTTCAATTTTCCCAATCTCAGACAATGATAAAGGAATCTGAAAGAGAAGAAGAAATGGACCAGAAGTAGGTTGAGTTGGGAGAAAGAACAGAGGCGTTCATGAGGGCCAGCCAGCTGCCAAGAATTGTGAGAATATGATATTAAAGCAGACAGAGCCCTGCCCTAGGGATGAGACAGGCCACATAACATGGTGCTGTCTCTCAGCTCAGGGACCAAGAAGAGGCCTGTGTACAGGGGGCATCCAGACTTGGAGCACACACCTTGGACTCTTAGGGTGCTGCTGAAAGATGACTTTCTACAGACAGGTAACCCTGGCCTGAGCCAGGGAAGCTACAAAAGTGTTTTCTGCCTTCTCACTGGAGGGAACCAACGGCTTGATATTGTGGCATAGAGCTGCCTGGCTGGAGGGACTGGGAATGAGAAAGGAAAATGCCAGGAAAGGTGTCCCCCAACCCACTCCAGATTCAGAGAGGTGCCTTGTTAAGCAAGTACACAGTGGTCCAGTGCCCATATTCACAGTCCCAGGAAGTGAGCATTTTAACCAGACAATACCCAGACTTATGTTTTCCTAATTTTCTCTTCCCTGGTCCTCAAAGCCCTAAGCAGAAGACAAATGAGAACTCTGAAGCAGGGAAGGAACCTCCTCCTCCTTTATCCTTTTCTCTTAGCTCAAACGCAAACCTTCCATAGCTTAGGTCTTGTTAGGAGCAGGTTTCCTGCTTGTGGGGTGTGGAACTCATAGTAAAATGTTCCCATCAGTCTTTGGGTTGTTTGTTTGTTTGTTTGTTTGTTTGTTTGTTTGTTTGTTTGAAGACAGGGTTTCTCTGTGTAGCCCTGGCTGTCCTGAAACTCACTCTGTAAACCCGGCTGGCCTTGAACTCACAGGTCTACCTGCCTCTGCCTCCTGAGTCCTGGGATTAAAAGCATGTGCTACCACCACTTGACCCTTCAATCCATCCTGATGTTACTGGCTATCTTGTACTTTGAATCTTCTTGGATATTCTGGAAGAGAAGATGGGCTTTCTTTTCCCCTCTTCATTTACCTCCAGGTTTACATAGCGACACTGACTTCCTTTCTCATGTGAACTGTCCAGTGAAATTAAAGATTTCTTCTCACCAGGGAAGAGGCAGGTAATAGCAGGCATGCATTTGAAGTCTGGAGACCTGGATGCTAGTCCAGACTCTGCTGTCTAAGTGGCTTTGGTTCTTCAGACACATGATCTGACCTCAATTTCTCACCCAGAGGAGCTGAGTAGGTAGGGGTTACATATATCACAACACTTGGAGAGTGAAATAAAACATACAGCCTTATTGACACGTGGCAATTTGTTTTTTAGCTTAAAAATTCAAGCTGAGTTTCGTAGCTTGTATCATTTATTACTGTATTTTTGTTTTTGGAGGGTGTTTTTGTTTTTTGTCTGCCCGGTAAAACAGTGGCTCTCAACCTATGGGGATGCCGAATGACCTTTACAGGGTCACATATCAGATATCCTACATATCAGATATTTGCATTACAATTCATAACAGTAGCAAAATTACAGTTATAAAGTAGAAACAAAAATAATTTTATGGTTGAGGGTCACTACAGCGTGAGAAACTGTATTAAAGGGTCACAGCATTGAGAATGTTGAGAGCCACTGCTTTGTCACAGGCTGGGGATACACCTCAGAAATGCTTGCCTGGCGTTCGCAGAGCCCAGGCTTCAACCCCAGCATGGCATAGACAGACCTACTGGTGCATGCCTGTGATCAGTTTGGGAGGTGGAAGCAGAAAGGTGAAAAGTTCAAAGTCATCCTTGGCTACTTTGAGGTCAGCCTGGGACATGTGAGATCTTGTCACACACTGTCACTAGATTCATGGCCCTTTTGAATCAGACTTATTCTATTCTGTTCTACCAAATTTGATTTATTGCTTTTGAAAACTAATTAATTGTCATTAAATGCACATTTTCTGGTTACCAGGACAAACTTTTTTAAAAAAGAATTATGAGTCCATGGTTAAAGAGACATGTATGGCCTAATGGGTACTCTGAAAGTGTAGATTCTGTTGTGGACCAGTCCAACTTAAGACCCTGGATAAGTCGCAAATTCTCTGGCTTCCTACCTTGAAGTATTTTAACCTGTAAGGTAGAGGCTCTGGGAGGATTCTGTTTTTAAAATCTGCAAATCGAGTGCCTAAGAGATACTGATCCACATCGAGTATCCAGGTGTCCCAGCGAGAAAAGCAAAACAGAGACCTTGTTCAGAGTGAAGACCTAATGAGGTTCCAGAGTGAAGGGCTGCTGTTGACCTGCTGAAACAGGTTTCTTGAATTGGGCTAGAAAAGTGGCTCAGGGTTTATGAGCACATACTGCTCTCCCAGAGGACTACAGTACAATCCACAGCACATTTTGTGGCTCAAAACCACCTGTAACTCCAGATCCAGGGGATCTGATGCCTCTGACCTCCCTAGGCACCTGCACGTGCTTGTACACACACAAGTTTAAAATAATTTTCTAATTTTTTTTAAAAAATGCAATCTCTGGTTTCTAACTTGAGATTAATAGAACTAAAAGCACACATGCTAGGTAATTTAAAGTGTATTGGATGCCCCACCCACTCCCAAGCTTGCTTTCTGTGTCATCATAGAAATGAAATGCTAGGGATAGTTCTCAAAACAAACTGAAGTTGAGCGCCACCTAGAGCCAAGTGCGTGACTTGCAAACATCACCTAGCAGCCTGGTGAAGCTTTTAAATCTCTTGCTGTTGCATTTGCTCCATAGGTTTTGTAAGTAGTACTTTGGTTCATATTCTGTCACCCTGTATTTCATCATAACAGTGGTCTCAGGCTTGAACCTGTTATTAAGAGCAAACCTTAGCTGTCTGTGTTATAAGTGTATAAAAGCAATGAGTTGGCCGTATTTTTGTTTTCTTTTTGAAGAGTAAATTTGAGGCTTTTTTTTCTCATTAACGAAAATAATACAAGGTTTTTTTGTTTGTTTTTGGTGGTGGTTTTAGGGGTTTGGGGGGTATGACAGGGTTTCTCTATGCAGCTTTGGCTGTCCTGGAACTCATTCTATAAACCAGAATGACCTCAAACTCAGAGATCCACCTGCCTCTGCCTCCCAAGTACTGGGATTAAAGGATGCACCACCACCACCTAGCTAATACAAACTTATTTTATCTTTGCAAAATTACAGAAAGGGGACATAACTGTGTAACCCTCCTCAGTTTTTTCCAAAAGAAGAGCACTTTTGGTTAACATTTTTTAACTTTTTCTAAAAACCATAAATGTATAATTGATACATATATGTAAGTCTGTTTTATGTCTTTAAAAAAGTTTTTCAGCTCTATTTCACAACATATATTCTGAAAGTTTCTCCTGTGTCTTTTTTTTTTTTTTNTTTGATGGAGCCAGCTAGATGGCTCAGTAGTAAAGGCTCCTGCTGCTAAGCCTGACAACCAGAATTCCACT
Source organism: Bramus lutescens (assembly GCA_001685075.1). NCBI lineage: Eukaryota > Metazoa > Chordata > Mammalia > Rodentia > Cricetidae > Bramus > Bramus lutescens. Next base: position 187,662 of record LOEQ01001734.1, on the reverse strand, counting down.
TCCAGGACCCACACGGTGGAAGGAGAGGAGAGCTGGCTTGCTCCACACACATAAGAAAACAATACAAAAAAAAAACAATAAATAAGTGTGTCATTAAAAAGCGTTTGGAAATGTACATTTCATGCTTTCCTTGTTGGGCTTTCTCACTTTACACAAAGCTTGGTAACAGGGTCTGTTCAGTGCATGAAGCATCTCACTGCTAGTCCTGTCTGGTGATGGTATGTTGCTTTTACATCACTGACAAATTCTCAACAGAAGCACAGCTTCTGGTCAGAAGAAGAGTTCATCATAGCAGAAAGGACATGATGTTTATGGAAGTGGGAGCAGGTTGTGTCTTTACAGATCAGGAAGTGGAGAGAGAGAAAGAGAGGGGGAGAGGGTACACTTCACCCAAAACCGAAGCCAGGTATCACCTTCAAGGCCTGAGTGACCCGCTTATGGTGTCTAGATCTGGTGTCTTAAAGCTTCCCCCATCTCCCTGAACAGCAGCACCGTCAAAGAGCAAGTGTTCAAATGAGAGCCTTTGGAGGTTGTTTCAAATTTAACTCACATAGCTGCATTCTTCAAATTGTGTATCATGCTTCCAGGTTCTTGTGTTCCTTTCATGGCTGCTGTCAATATACCCTTCATTTTCACTGGTAAATGTCCTTGCAGCTATAGGCTGCCAGAGAGCAGACTCCTTCTATATTAAATACTTCTTATCATGCTTGTACTGCTTGTGCTTTCTATGAATCCTTGTCAGTCAATCACCCCTTCATTCTGCCCACATAAGAGCGAAAGAACCTGTGTATTCATGCAGGTCCTCGGTTACAATATCCTGCTGTCATCCACTCTGGCACTCTCTCTCTGCATTATTTGTTCCAGCCATCTACCTATCTGTGTGTCATCTACACCAGCCATCTCTCTCTCTTGTCCTGTATGTTACTTTCCACTAGTTTATTTCTATAATTATATGTGTTTAATTTTTTTGGGTTTTATTTTATTATGTGTACAGTGTTCTGTCTGTCAGAATGTCTGCACACCAGAAGAGGGCACCAGATCTCATTATAGATGGTTGAGAGCCACCATGTGATTGTTGGGAATTGAACTTGGGACCTCTGGAAGAACAGCTAGTGTGTTTAACCTCTGAGCCAGCCCCTTGTGTTTAATTTTTGTGATTTGAATTTTGTGATTTTTATAATTGAATCTAGGACCTAACATATGCTCAAACAATCCTAACCATCATTTTCTTCCAATTTAGTTTTCCATTTCTTCTCACTTTATTGCTGTCTTGTTTGAGGGAAGGAGTGTGAAAGTGCCCCTTGAAGGTAGGTTTCCAGTGGAGGAAGACAGTGGTGGCTGTGCCCTTATGAAGGCTACCTTCCTCTGGTATCTTGACCACAGGTGGATATCAGTACTGACGAATAGCAAAGAAGAGGCCCTAACCATGGCTTTCCGTGGTGAGCAGAGCACAGGGGAGAACAGTCTGGAGGATCTGACCAAAGCCATCATTGAAGATGTACAGCGGCTCCCTGGGAACGACATTTGCTGTGATTGCGGCTCATCAGGTATTGCCCTGTGTGTGCACAGACTCTGGTTCAGCATCCTTTCTCTTTCTGTGTACTCTTCATTGAGGCAGTTGCTCAAATTCCTTACAGTTTATAGGCCAACTTAGCCACACACACACAGCACAGGTTCCCTACAGGGATAATTCCCAACCTGTTCACCAAGATGGTTACCACCATTGTTCCTCTCCATACATGTGCCTCATGGTCACTAAATAAGTGAGGACAGAACATGGTGTTCATGTTATAAGTCCCAAGTCTGCCACTCCAGCCAAAATAGTGTTTAATGCAAGGTCATTCTTGGTCTTACCTGCAGGATGGGATCAGGAAAGCCCTCCCTCGATACTCACTTGATAAAACTCTGCTTGAAATAGTCTGGCGTGTGATACAGACCTTCCCCATCCCCTGTGAAGCTTTTCCTGATCTCTGTACCAAGGAGGCATCCCCACTCCTCGGGCTCCTGTTTTCAGAAAACAGGGCATTGGCAAGAGAGCACAGTGTACTAAGGATTTGCTACGTATTTTGCATTTTCTACCACGCTGTCCTCACAGAGCATGTGTCAGTGAGGTACTAGTGGTTTCCTCTTAGAGATGAGACCCCATGTAGGGATGAAAGTGATTTGCCTAAGGTCAAAATGCAAACCTGGTGCTGCTGAGGACTAAGCTGGAAAGATGGGTCAGAGCTACTCGTATCCTAACTGTTGACTATGGCTGTAGAATTCACTACTTAACAGGCTTGCAGCTCCATCACCTGGCGTGAGTGACTGGGACAAGAAGGGAACCCTGGCACAAGGCCTGGGAATTTCCATAGGCTCTCTAGGGAGAGGATCGAAGCAAATTTTTACAAGGATAAATGCTTCATTTTGGTTTTTAATGCCCCGTGGTAGGGATACCGAGAGCTCCTGGACTAAAACACACGGTACCCGATTCCCGCATTTAACCTTTCCCTTGTGCTAATTCTTCCTAAGGTTGATGCTGTGAGTTCCTCCGCAGCCAGCACTATGAATGACATGTCTTGTTTCATTAAATGTTTTCCACAGAACCCACATGGCTTTCAACCAACTTGGGTATTTTGACCTGTATAGAATGTTCCGGAATCCATAGGGAAATGGGGGTTCACATTTCTCGCATTCAGTCTTTGGAATTAGACAAATTAGGAACTTCTGAACTCTTGGTAAGTTCTGCCCTGTACTTTAGAAGAAAAGTTCATTGCCTAAAAGATATTAACATATTCCCCTTAAGGGTGTTTTTTCTAATGGTTACAAATAATTATCAAATGTGATGGATTTGCCTGAACACTTAGGATTTATTTATGTTTCCTTGTTAAGAAAAAAGTAGTCCACGCTGAACTTGTCCCCTCAGGAAGGGCTTCTCCCAAGTTGCTTTCTTCCGTTAGGGATTAGTTTTCATAAAGTTCACTACAATAGCTATTAAAGCATGTGTACAGAATACTTAGTGACTTATATTATTAAAACTAACAGCAAAAGCTTTTCCCAGTTTAATCTTTGCTACCGCATATTTGTAAAGTTACATTTGACCTGTTACCTAGTGTCACAAAACCAACTACTCCTTAGCCTAACTTATATAGCTACTAAGGGAATAAATTGCTTAATAATTTGAAAAAAAATGAAGGTTATGAATACTTAAATGTGTTTTTCTTTTTAGTTTCTCATCGAATTGGAAATCCTTGTATAGTTCCTCTGGTCCTTGGGATACACTGAAAACTGTAATAAAAGGCCCAGGTGGCTCTCCCATTAATGCCTGTGGCCAGGGTTCTTCCCGTGAATAATTTAACCCTAGTGTGAAAGACTAAGAATGAAATTTGTTTAAGTGAAAGTGAACTCAGATGAAAGGTCTGCCTTGAGGATGTGAATGAACTGGAGCTCAGGAGAGCAGTAGACCCAGCTCATTACAAGGCTTATCAAAGCACAGGAGTACCAAAAAGGCAAGGCAGGTAGCCACTCCACTGCTGCTCTTGCCGTCCGAGCAGCTGCAGGATGATGACCTTTCTTGTGTTGTATGAACCTATTCATTTAGGAAGTAGGAAATCATACTTTCACTTTCACTTTACAGAAAACAGTCTCGGTCATAATGAGCCCTGGCACATATTCTCCCTCAGTATAGAAATGCTGCCATGACAGCCCTTTACTTATAGACATGAGATCTAATCTTCATTCCAGGGATGAGAAAGTCCAAGTGTTAAATACTCACTGAACAAGAAATCCAAGACTTTTCTACCCAAAGACTGTTCGCATAGATGTCTCTTGAGCTCTGCATGAATCTCGAAATTGTGCACATGACAAAAGGCCCTTCTAAAGGACACAAACATTTTCTTGGAACAATACTGAGTCTGGAAGCAAAATGTTTTGTGGGTACCCACAGCACCCTAATCTCTACCCAGGAAGGGAATAATCTACTTTCTTTTCTGCCATATTGTGTGAAAAACTGTTGTTCATAAGTTTAGGCTCCCACGCAGAAGTCCATCTGATCTCAGAAACTATGTGGGGGGATTAAATCTTGTTCCCTTCAGACATTCATCACATCATATCTGTAGACATTGTTGATTGTCTTGACCTCACCAGATTCTGGACACCTCTGAGAATCAGTGCCTGGCATGTGACAGGTGCTCAGGAAATTTCTGCTAATCTGAAAAGGGGATAGTTTGTATACTCAGAGTCAGATGAAGAAAAACACATATACAAAAATCTTGAAAGCAAATAGTAGGAGTCTATTAACCAGTGGTAGAGAGTTTACTATGTTCTGTTTGTTTATATTACAGCTGGCCAAGAATGTAGGAAACAATAGTTTTAACGATATTATGGAAGCAAATTTACCCAGCCCTTCACCAAAGCCCACCCCTTCAAGTGATATGTAAGTATTTTGAATATATGAATTCTTCACCATTCTGTCCTCCTCCCCTCCCTTACCAAAGAAAAAGAGAAAGAAAGAAAGAAAGAAAGAAAGAAAGAAAGAAAGAAAGAA
>LOEQ01001734.1:160327-177315 GCA_001685075.1 Bramus lutescens | reverse complement strand
AGAGAGAGAGAGAGAGAGAGAGAGAGAGAGAGAGGTGTTAGGGTATATATATCTGTGTCTATATGCAGTTCCCCTTTCTGAGGTTTCTGTTACCCGTAATCACATATGGGCTATAGAAGTAAATGGAAAATCCCAGAAAAACAATTAATGCATCTTAAATAGCTTTCACTGTAGTATTTTATTACTCCATTTTATTATTATGATTAATCTTTTATGAGACCTGCTTTATAGTGTGTCCATAGGTATATGTATGATCTGCTAGGTTTAGGGGGAAAAAACAGGAAACAGAGCTTAGGATTATTTGTGCTTTTAAACATGTATACACCTCACAGATGAGAGGACTGATGCTCACACTCTTTTCAGTTGTTGAGTAGCTCTCTTTTTCTAATAATATTGCACTCTTTCAGTGGGAACCTGGATAAGCAGACATCTATGGGGAATACAGTTCTGCACTACTGCAGCATGTATGGCAAGCCAGAGTGTCTGAAGCTGCTGCTTAGGAGCAAGCCTACTGTGGACATTGGTGAGTGTGGCCGTTCTCAGATGTTCCCCAGGACTGAGAGTGCACATACATCATACTTACTGTTCCTTGCTTCTTCGGATGGTATCCTAAATAATTAACTGACTTTATTCTTTCACTGTTTCAGTTAACCAAAATGGAGAAACTGCCTTGGATATAGCCAAGAGACTCAAGGCTACCCAGTGTGAAGATCTGGTAAGCAAAACTAATATGGGAGCTTTGTTAGACATCAGTAGCCTTTGAAATGTTATTCTGAAAGACTGAAATTGGGAAAAGATGGACCAAATTCCTTTTATTTCTGAATGTTAGGTCAAAAAAAAATGCGGAAACCTACTGAGGTGCATTTGAAAGGGTGGTAAGGCCATGGATTTGTCTCCTAACTGCAGTTGTCACACTGGAGGTAAACGGCCTTGGTGGGGTTGAGGATTAGGACCAGGCTTTGTATTTCCCGGGGTGTCTGCTGCTTTGCAGCTAAGGGTAAAGAATTATTTAGGGAGTCACTTTCAAAAACTAAACAAGTAGACTATTGAGTATAATGGTTCTCTGCATGTTGAGCACCATCCTCCCTCCTGCTTCCCAGCCTTCTGTACACATTCAGCTTTTTCACCCCACTAGTTCTTGGCTAATACTCTGTACCTCCTCATAAGCGTGGTTCTCTTAACCATAGTGTATAACAGCTGCTCTCTGTTGCTGGCAGCATAAATTACAGACTGGACAAGCTGTAAAGAAAACAGGTTTATTTGGACCCATGGTTCAGAGCAGAGGGGCTGCGTCTGTAGTGGCCTTTTTCCTCTCACAGTTAGTCACACATGAGAGACATGGGAGTATCTGTGATGCCTGATCTTTGTCCCTCTTCTAAAGTCACCAGTATTAGTGGCTCCTTCCTGATAACCTTATCTAATTCCCATCACCTCCCAAATGCCCTACCCCTCAGAACCATACCCAAGTTTCCACCCTTTTAAGACTTTAGGTTAAAATTAAGTCTATCTTAATGGACTGGGAATAGTGGTGTGTGTTTATAATCCAAGCACTTAGGCTTACGTAGGAAGATCACAAGTTTAAGACAAACCTGAGCTTTATAGCACGGCATTGTAATAAGAAAAATAATTGCATTTCAGATGCTACAGCCCTAGCACATGGGAAAGAAAGGGTAGGAAAAGAAAATAAATTCCACTGAATTTAAATTTCTTCAGAGTGTCAGATTCCAGGCTTGGCAGTTGTACTTTTTGTTGTTTTTGATACTTTTGTTTCTTTCTTGTTTTGTTTGGTTGAGTCATTGTGGGAGACTGTAGTGGAAAGGAGAAAGGAAATGAAAATGAGGATAGCTCCAAACTTCTAATCTCTCAGTCTCGCTAGTGCCAGGCCTTGCTCCACACTCACTGGCTGTATTTTGTATTCTTATTATCCCGTAAGATTATTTATTTTTAATTTATGTGTGTGAGTGTTTTTCCTACATGTATAAGTACCATTGTGTGCCTTGTGCTTGTAGTGACCACAAGAGGGCATTGGATCATCTAGAACTAGAATTAGAGGTCATTGTGGTGCTGAGAACCAAACCTAGGTTATCTGCAGGCACACCAAGAGCCATTTCTCCAGTACTTGTATTTTTTACAGGTCCTTTGAGACCGTTTTCTCTACCCACACTTCATGAACTATAGGAGAACCACAGATAGCTCAAATTTCCAACTCCTTCTCATAAACCTGATGCCTCTTGATTTTATTTCCCAATCCAGAATCTGAAGTTCTGAGGATCTTTGCAGTAAGGAAACGTTTGCTTTTGGAGAAAATCATGCAGTCAGACTCAGAAAGATTCCAGCAGTGGATAGGTCTTCACAGTCCCAGAGCCAGTCATTCAGCCTCCCAACTTGTCTGGTTAGAGTGGGACCCACTGGGCCATGTCATTGATCCTTTGGGAACAAGTGAGGGGGTGCTTGTATATTGGAGTATTTGAGCATTTACATTAACTGGTGTGCATTTGCTGTTCCTTCCAGCTTTCCCAGGCTAAATCCGGAAAGTTCAACCCACATGTCCATGTGGAGTATGAGTGGAATCTTCGGCAAGACGAAATGGATGAAAGTGATGATGATCTGGATGACAAAGTGAGTGCAAGGGTGCATGCCTGGGAGTGCTGCGCCCTTCCAGAGTATCTGAGCCGCTGTCTATGAAATACATTGATTTTGGTCCCTGCTGGGTGCCACTTCACAGCTAGACAACAGAACCAATGGAAAGATGAGAAATAAATAGTCATTTGTAGGAAGTGGCACATGCAATTGAGGGACCAGCCAGCGAGCAGGCTGCAAGTACCAGCAGTAGCGATGTGACAGAGTTGAGGCTAAAGATGTTCTGAAATCCAAATTCCTTGCTCTTTAGGGACCTGTGGTCACTTTTTCTTCAGCTCTTCCACTGACTGGATGAGGCTCACTGATATTTTGGAGGGTAGTCCAAATCCTACTGATTTAAGTTGTAATCACCTTTAAAAGCTACATCTGCCAGGCATTGGTGGCGCATACCTTTAATTCCATTACTTGGGAGGTAGAGACAGGTGTATCTCTGAGTTCCAGACCAGCCTGATCTACAGAGTGAGTTCCAGGACAGTCAAGGCTACATAGAGAAACTTTGTAGGGGAGGGGATCTACACCTAAACTGATGTTTAACTAGACCATTGTAGCCTACTTAAGTTATAGAATTAGCCCTATAAACAGCTAATACTCCTGTCACTTATGAAGAACTTACATGTGGTCTAAGTTGAACTAAATATTTTTCTGGCAACTCAGACTGTCTTTTCTGAAATTCACAGGGATGTGGTTATTGTTCCCAGAGAAAACATAGACACAAAGAGGACTTGACATCTTTTCTTAATCTTTCTAGTGACAGAGACCATCACTAGGATTAAAGCCCAGGTCCCTGTGACTCTCATTGGTGGTGTTGAAGTACCTCCAAAAGTTCAGCCATTTTTATCATGTGTGTGCCAAGCATTTCCTGTGTGCCAAGCAGGAAGTAAGGAATGTTCAGACACAGAGGTCTAAAGCTCCCATTTCAAAAAGAGAGACATGATAATTCAGATGATAATGTACCTGTCACAGTGAGAGTTTGGGGGATTCCTGAGCTCTAGATCTGCAGCCTTGGTAAGCCCTGACCATCTCATCAAGGAAGTAACACTAGACACAGGTTTCTGAGAGACGTGGACGTTGGCCAGAGAAAAGTAGGGAGGATAAATCAACTCTTGCTGTGAGTGAGAGACATCCCCAGGAGGAAGGGGAGGAGGAGGTGCCCTGCAAGGTCAGGAGTGGTTTTTTTAGGCCCAACCTTTTGTGTTTCCTTAAGCAGTGAGAAACCAGCAAAGGCTTATTAGCTGGACTCAGTTTTCCCACTAGCCTTTGCTCCAGTATATACAGTGAGATGGGGGAAGAGAGGAATCAGGGCCATTCTATTACAATGGGAGCAGTGATCACATGTGAGGAATGAGTTAAGAGGGTCTGTCTTAGGTCTCCATGGAGATGCAGGTGATGTGTAATTGCTACAGTTATATTTGGATGGTGCTAGTGAAACACTACGTGGGCGATTGGAAATGGTTTGCAGCCCAAGAATGTGGGGTGGGATTTAGAGATCCGAGCCATTGGCATGTGGCACCTCAAAGCCAAGTGTAGAAGACAGGTGAAGGTAAAAGGTTTGTACAGGGCAAAGAACCTTGTGTAACAGATCATAGGTTAATGGAAATGTTGTTCAAATGAGGCAGGCCCATCCTTTGCAGGGAGGTATTTGTTTAAGGCTAAATATAACCGTGACCTGACCTGTAACTTTGTTATGCCCTATTGATCCCTGACTGACACTCATTAGTGGGACTGTTAGTGATGAAGATATAGGAGGTATAAAGTCTTCCCTTCACTGTGTCACTGCTGTGAGGCTGTGTTGATGGCTGGCATACCTACAGAGAGCCACAGGAACCAGATGACCCTTAATCCACTCTGCAAGGGTCTTCTGGACACCTCAAGGACAGTCCTTGAGTCTCATCTCATCTGTTGTTTCCTGTACCAGCCAAGCCCCATCAAAAAGGAGCGCTCACCCAGACCCCAGAGCTTCTGCCACTCCTCCAGCATCTCACCACAGGACAAGCTGGCACTGCCAGGGTTCAGCACTCCACGGGACAAGCAGCGGCTCTCCTATGGAGCCTTCACCAATCAGATCTTCGTCTCTACAGACTCACCCACATCACCCACCGAGGCTCCCCCTTTGCCACCTAGGAATGCCGGGAAAGGTACGGGCTTGAGGAATGCTTGTGGATTTGACCTCATGGCTGCTAGTCTGCTTTAAGTGGCAGAATATGGAACATACTGTCAGGGATAGCTTGAAATCGAGACTTGTTTCTCAGGCACCATTGGTGGAAAAAGTAGTATCATGGGTATTCTTGGTTTGTTATCTTGCAGTAAGTGCCTGTGAATTATGTGTGCCCATCCTACAAAAAAAGGAAACTAAGATTAAAAGATAAAGAAGCTTTTCAGTGTCACACAGCCAATACTTGAGCCCCAGTCTGAGTACCACATGGCCTGTGTTCTTTGTAGTAGGACTATACTCTTTTAAGTCTTTGAAAGGCTACTTTTCTCTGTACTGAGATGCCTCTGTTAAACATGTGACTTGCTGGACTAAAGAGGTAGCTCAGTTGATAGAAAGCTTGTCTTTTGTGTACGAGGCCCTGGGTCTTATCCCCAGCACTACGTAAAATTGCATGTAGCAATTGCATAATTGATATTCTTCCATATAACCTGAACTTCATGCATTGTTTTGTTTTGTCTTTGGAGACAGGGTTTCTTTATGTAGCCCTGGCTATCCTGGAACTAGCTCTGTAGACCAGGCTGGCCTCTAACTCAGAGATACACCTACCTGCCTTGGCCTCACAAGTGCTGAGATTAAAGGTGTGCACCAGCACCGCCCAGCTACCTACATGCTTCTTAATCTAATAACTTATATTCTTTTTACAACTTCAATATTCATTTCCCTTTTCTTTTATTGCTTTCCACTCTAAAATAGGAAATACCTACCATACTATTAGTCTCCTTTATAATCCTTCCTTCACTTGCTGCCCCTACTACTTACAGGATTCCTAGTCAAATGAATTACCAATTTTGATTTTAAGAAAGCTGTACTACCATAGCAATATCCATAGCTATAATAGCCCTACTTAATTGGCTGGTACAGGAAACAATGAAATGACCAGAAATTCATGATCATTATTGACTGACTTTATAGCAAGTTTAAGGACAACCTGGATTTCTTGAGACCTGGCTCAAAAGGGGGGGGGTTGTCATAGTAGTAGGTAGTATTTATGAGACACTTGCCTCATGAGAAGCCATATACCAAGCTTTTATTCATCCTAAGGATTCCAAATGAGGTAGGTACTATGGTTATTGATGTCTAGCAAATTAGGAATTAGAGCTCACAAATGCTGAGTGACAACTGCCTAAGGTTCTCATCTACCCGGAATCCTTAGCCAGATCCTGTATGAACAGAACCCACAGTCTTATACCCTGGATGATGTTGTTTTCCCAGAGACTTGGGGAGGATTGCCTAGGCTATTGTTATTCTGTATGTTAGAGATACCTCACCACCAGCCTTGCATCTCAGGCCAGTGGAGATGGTTCCTGTTCTGTTACCACAAAACACTTGCCCTTTGTCTTCTTCCAGTCAATGTAGAGGGTTAAGTAAAGTGCAGAAATGCTAATAGCATCAAGGGTTATTACACCCAGGGCTACAGCTATGAGGTGCTCAAAGCTGTAGCTGCCAGAGTCCAAATGCAGGATTCTCCCAAGTCAGCACAGGTTTGCAGCGCCTCCTGGTATACAATGACAGGCCTATTTGAATCACACTGGTGCTATTTTCTGGCAAATGTGAGCTTTATTCAAAACTTTTTTCACAGCTTATTCTCCATTGAAATCGTGTTATAAATGGGAGCTGTGTTCTTAGAGAGACCCCAAATGGCCTTGTAGATCATAAAATAATAGGGAACGTTACAATAAGACTTGGGCATGAGCAGTTCTCATCAAAGACAACAAGTGGCCTTAACAGTAAAGCGCGTGGAAGCCAAGAGTTTCTACCATTCTGCACAGTCTACTAGAGCATGCTTTTAAAGACCACTAACAAATCAAGCTACAAATCCATGCTATGTGAGCCCTGTGCTGTTCTCCCCTCTGCACAACCTGTACCCCAGCAAATCACGCTTCTAATAACAAGACAGAGAGGAGCTGCCAAGATGGAAAAATGGACTCCGAGTGATTTCATGGGCCTGTCTTGACAGGCAAAGCCTGCACCTGTTCAGAGAGTCTTCCCTGACACCAGAACCCAAGAACCAACACACCCCACCCCCACCTCCTGCAACCTCCTTCTGTAATTTTATCTCACTAGGACGTAGAAAACCATAAAGTGCTCTATCTGGCTTAGTGCCAGGCATCACTGGCCTGCATTGAATAAATTCAAACTAGCTCTTTACCAAAGACCAAGAAAACAAAGACTACGTTTATTTAATGGGTCAGCAGCTGAAACAGGCTTAGAGATTTGGCAATAGCAACCATGGTTAACTAAGGAGATAGCCCCCCTACCCATCCCCTTTACAAATAAAGCCCATGCTTGAAAATGCAACTTGCTCTGCTGACTGATGGCACTCCCCCTGGACATCAGATTCACAGCATTGGACTGTCTAACGCTGATGCAGACAGTCTCTAATGACAGTTACCAGGCACTAAACCATAGCTGCCCTTAGCCAGCTGGGCTCACATGCTCTCACATGTGGAAAACTTGTAGTGTTTAGGCTGGAATTCTGAGAGACCACTGTTAAAAAGCCAGCTAACACCCTGTGCAGAGATACTTGTGTGTCATAGTCCCTGTGTTTTTCCCAATCCATCCAGCTAACTGGCAGAATCCCCTGCATGAGAACAAAGCTGTCTTCAATCAGTCGTCCTTGGGATTAGAATTGCTTTCTCTTCACAGCAAGGAAAGCCCTGCTCCTTTGACTATAGTAGAAGCTGTCCCCACAGACCCAAATTTAGGAACCTCTGGATAATGGCTTCCTGTGTCAGAACAAATACCTCTGACAAAGTCCCCACAAAAGGCAGCAAGAGAAAGAATTCTTCTGAACCCAGCTCAGGAATATTTTCAAAACCTTCCAGCTGCTTCATTAGAATTCAGGAAGTTTGATCTAAATTGCTATCAGCCAATGCCTCCTGTACTTGAGTAGCACCCTAGTGAGTCTTAGAACTCAGCAGCTAAGTGTGTAGATATTCCTCATGGTCAGCAGCCCCTACCCAACACTATTTAAATGCTAGCATAGAACTTAGTTTTTTATATTAAAGCTAAGAGAATCCTGAAGGACGAACACTGCCTGTAATCTGTTACACAGACAAAGAAACTGAGCCCTGGAAAAGTTAAAGAATTCTCTTCAGATCATACAGTGCTGAAGTAAGAGAGAGTTAAATCAGTCTACAGCTTGTCACCTCAGATGTCTTCTTTCCTTGTCAAATAAAACCTGCTGTCTTTCCCTTACATGGAGTAGTCCTCAGTATCCATTGACACAATGTACGGAGAGATCATTTTGGAACATGTGAAATACGCACTGCTCCAAGACACTCCTGTTAGGTCTGCTGGGCTGTGGCTGCAGCTGCTTCTGGAGTGGCAGAACATGGGGAACAGCAGAGCTGCACAGCCCATCCCACAGAATGAGTACTTGCAGGTACATATTGCTTGCTTATGTTTGGCTGGCTTAACTATTTTACAGTAATTCTAAGGTTTAGAACCATGGCTGCCTGCCATGTTCATCTTCATGCCTTTTGTGTGTTACTGGCATAAATGTAAACCCAACATGGACTCATTGCCTCTCACAAGATTGGTAGAAATAATTGAGAACTGTAGGAAACTCTTGGTACAATACCAGGCACCATGTGATCCATCAGGTTGGTCCTCTGCCTAGCTTTGGTACCTTTCTCTGCCACTGCCTCTTTTAAGAAAGGAGTTTTCATCTGGGCATAATGATGTGCACCTTTAATCCCCACACTCAGGAGGTAGAGGCAGGTGGATTTCTGTGCATTTGGGTCCAGCCTGGTCTACAAAGGGATTTCCAAGACAGACAGAACTACACAGAGAAACCCTGTCTGGGGGGGGGGAGGAAAAAACAAAGAAAAGAGGGGGAAGAAGTTTCCATGGAACTATGGGCTAGAGTGAAGTCATCCATTGACTAAATTAGCATGTAACATAGCAAGACCTGACACATACTTGCTTCTTAACTAAAAGAAACCTTATAAAGTAAGGAATGATGAATGTCAGTGAGCAGTAGTTGCTTTGAAGAACTAAATTTTTAAGCTTTTAGAAACAGGAACAACTACTGCTGGAATCCAGAATTATTACTGACCTAAACAGCACGTGGATACTTGAGAATACGAACCCTGAATCTCCGCTATGATGGAGACCTCCTACCTCACATAGGCTCTAGCCTCAGTCTGCTACGGGAGCAACTTGTGCAAAACAGTGCCATACCTAGTGCTGCAAGCCACAGTAGATGCTGTTTATGATAGCCTGGTGCCACAAAGAATATTGAGCCAGGTGCCATCCTTGCCATCGGTTTATGGTTTGAGAGTTAAAAAACCTTCAGATGGCTCCATCTGTGTGAGGCCAGACCTCAGCTACTTGGGAGACTCAGATCCTAAAAAGCCTTTCCAACTTCCTTCCCTCTCCAGGAAGCTCCCTTTCCTCTGCTCACCAAGCCCCCAAGATTCCTTCTCCTTAAAGGCCAATCTAGCCCCTTGTCTCTAATCCTGTATTTAGTTGACCCTGCTGAGTTTCAGGATCTTTATCCAGAAGGAAGGATTTGGCTTTTGCCTTGCTGAGTCACTGCTTTTAGCATACACAGTAAAACGGCAAGCAAATGAGTCTGCACAGTTCCACCAGAGTGTGCTCATTCAACAACTATTTCAGGAACAGAAATACAGGACAGAGTGAAGAATGTCTGTGAGCTCACAGAATAGTAAGAAAGAAAGCATGAAATGCACCATCGGGTCAGTAGGGGGCGATGCAAGAGGAGAGCTAAGCTTGCTGCTTTGAAGGACAAGATTTGCATTTCATCCTGCCCCAGTTAAAACTCCTCTAGGACAGGGCCTATGTATAGGTTTTCTTAGCACATTGTAAGAGAATGGTGTTCATCTGTGTCAGGGGCTATTAAATTTATAAGAAAGAATCAGTGAAAGTATGCCCCAAAAATATATAGCTAAAGTAAGGAGTAGGCACACACAAAATTAGACCACATGTCCTAGGGAGGTGACAGTTCACTTGCTGAAGAGCCTTGTATAAAATGTCTGTAACAGTTCTACTAAATACAGCTGCTCAAGCATTTTATGCACAGCATCTCCTTCTCAGAGGTTGGTGGTAGAAGTCAGAAACAAGTGCAGAGGCACAGACCACTCAGCTTACTGCCGTGGCTTGCCATCGGGAAAGGCACCACTGGCTGAGTCAGACAAACCTGGGAAGTATTTTCAGCAGCAGTACTCATAGCCTGATGCTTTGTCATTTCTGGGACTTGTATCTCCTGGGACAACCCTGTGAGTAGCTTCATATAATAATAACTCATGTGCTTTGCCTTTCAGTCATATTGGATTTGTATTTAGCTTGGGCTTTATGGTTTTTGTTATTTTGGTGACCTTTATAAAATTTCTCACATTCCCTTTTATTATTATTTTAATAATTGTTAAAGTATTATTATTTTTTTAAAAAACTTGCAAATGAATAGAAACTTTACACACCAAAACTAACCAGACCTTACAGTTAAAATAGACGTTCAGGGCCAGGCAGTGGTGGTGCATACCTTTAATCCAGCACTCGGGAGGCAGAGGCACGCAGATCTCTGTGAGTTTTTGAGGCCAGCCTGGTCTACAAGAGCTAATTCCAGGACAGACTCCAAAGCTAAGAAGAAACTCTGTCTCAAACCCACACACACACACCAAAAAGAAAAAAGGCATTCAGAATGGAAACTGTGATGTACCAGATTTCTTGCTTAAACACCTCACATGAAACACCTTGGGCTAACCAAGAGCTTTGTCTTCAACAGGGACCACTGACTCAGGCTCTTTGGTCAAGTCAACCTGACTTCTGGGTATGGAAAAGGAAGAAGAGGAAAGCCTGATTTCTCTTGCATGGGGAGGGGTGGTGGTGGTGTGTATACATAATGGTTACAGAAGCAACCCTAAGCCCCTTGAATCTACTACTTTTACCAGAGACTGAAGGGCAGATGAAAAGCTAAGGCTGTTCTCTGCATAGAAATCAACAGAAAAACTTGTCACTCTGACAGCTCCTTCCTTCCAAAGTCCTTCTCTATGTAATTATACAGTGCCTGCCTTTATATACTGCTTGTTACAGTGATTAACATACACTTCCCAGTCCTTTAACCACCATACTATTAAAAAATTGGATTATACAGGAGGATCAGCCATATAAATTTAAGAGATGTTTATAGAGCGTGTTATTATAACAAATAATAATGAATTGTAGTCTTGAAAATTGCCAAGAGTGGTAGATTTAGTTTTCTCACTACAGTAAGTATACGAGGTGATGAATGTTAATTCCCTAGTTGAACCATTCTACAATGTGTGTGTGTTTCAAATCAATGTAGTGTACCCAATGAACATAGGCAACTTATTGAATAAAAAATGTGAAAGGAAAACCATTAGAAAAACAGAACTTTTATCAATATTACCAAAGTTACTTAAATATAACTTCAGTCATTAACTCTTTTGTAGGGCATGTTAGAATGTGTAAATTACAGCTCTACAGATGAGCTTTTCGGAAACCTGTCTAAATAATTTTTCAAGTCATTTTCTGTGAAATTTGAAAGTTTCACTTTTAGTTGGTCTTGAAATAGAAGACCTAAGTTTTCTACTTTATTGAAACCCAAAACGCAAAACATCCAGGAAAATCATCCTGCTGGCTTGCACCAGTAATTTTTTGCATGGATATGCATTGAGTGCTCAGGCTATGGCAGGCACCAGCACTGGGAGATAGATAGGCAATTCTTCTCCCCTGTGGAAGTGTGCAGGTGGGGAAGGAAAAAGCAGTTGCTATGGTGCAAAGCAGGGGACATTCTAGTTCCTAGAAGCCTTGTTGAAGTCCAGACATTAGCAGCATTCACTCCAGAGAAAAAGGAGGTAGTAAAGAAAAATTCTGGATAAGGTTACATCTGAATCCCCCTTTTAAAAGGAGGGCAACAAAATACATTGTATAAAATTCTCAAAGAATTAATAAAAATATTGTGGATTTTTTTTCATTTTAAAATGAGGGTAAGAGGTAGAAAAGATTCCCGCTATGTGGCTAAGGATCCTATACAGAGAGGCTTAGTGTAGTCAGAGAAGCAAGCTTGTTTTCAGGGCTGAACGCCTGGGCCAGAATCAGATCATAGTTCACTGAGTTGTGTAGCTTCGTGTCTTCTTTGGCCAACTCCCTAGATCTTTGGATCTGAATTCTGCTTGGTTGGTAGTTACTGGGTGACTATTGCATGCAATTATCCCTGAAGTCACATACACATAGCATCTTTCTTCAGTATTTAGTACTGGACAAAATTTGGTGCAGTATCATGTGACCTTTCGTAAGATGCTCTTCATCTGATAATCTCTAGATGGCAATAAAGATGAAAGTACAAGAGATACTCACCATTGTCTATTATCTATTTTGAATTTATTTCCATTTCCTCATAGTGAACATTGTCATTTTTCTCGTGAGCCACACAGAAAGTACTGCCCTGGATCAGAGGATCCAATAGCACTGACTGCTAGGACAAGTGCCTCTCCCATTCCTGGACCTGCTTTGTTCCGGTGGGATCTGCCATGCCAAATCTCTTTTCTTGGATGCATGATAGCCAGGATCAGACCTATCTCATAGAGTTATATTAACAGTCAGACACCATAGTTGAAGATGGCAAAGCATTGCACAGGTGTCAGGCTGTAGTAATAGTCTCCTTATTGTGAAAATGGTTTCTAAAACTTGAGTAACTAATAGTATGACTAGGCATTGGTTCAAAGTAACCATAAAATGCCATCGTGTGTCACATCAGCTAATCAGAATCTATTCTGTTACTATGGTCATTTAATCCTAATGCAGACTGCTGCCTTACTCAGATGAGCAGTGTTTACTGCCACAATTAGGCTATCTTTGAGAACTTATGACTTAATCCTCATTAGTACTAACTATTAATTAATAATTAAAACTACCTTAGGTTTACCCAGGAAGAAGGCCAGCAGTAATTAATATTTTCTTTTAATACAGAATGTAAAAACTTCTTTGGAACATTTCTGGATTACCAAGTGTCTCCTGCCCTAGTCAAGCATTTGGTGTGACAGTATTATTAGTTTTCTTCCCCTCCTGTCTGGCTTCACTTTTTTTTCCTAAATGTTTATTTGTGGACATGGTTAAAGCAGGCCCATAGCTGTATTTTCTAGAGAAATACCCATGCCAGTGCCCAGCACAGTGCCTGGCATACACACTCACTTCAAGGATGTGTATGGATAACCCCCTGACTGCTGCTGAACCAACTTCATTAGCTGCTGTTCAGACTTTCAGTACGACATATGGTTTGGGATTTCCAGAACAATACAATATTAGAACAAAAAGTTTCCAAGTTCTTTTTTCTAGGTCAGTTTAGATCTTTCATTATTTAGGGGAAATTTTTTAAGGAAAACTTCTTTGCTGACTAAGCGGAAAGCTGTAGTAGAATTAAAAACTCTGCTAACTGAACACTAATCCCTCAGCCTGTGGGCCACTGACTCGTGAGTTCACAGCACTCTCTGTCCCTCTCTTGGTCTTGGTGGCAGTGGAGTATGCCTTCCTCTTAAATAGATTTTGTGATTTCCAGTGGGTGAGTTACTGGCTGAAATGTGTGTATGCTTTCTTTTTACCATTGCATCTGCTTGAGGTACAGAATCCTTGAGCCCTCTGTGTTGATTAGCATTTGTTACCACTGCTGGGTTTTTGCTTTGCCTTGGTTTTTAAATGAGCTCTCATCTCATTTCCGACTGAATGTGTGATTCTTGAACTCCTTGATTCCCCCCCCCCNTAACCTCCCAAGAGGTTGGGATCATAGGCTTGTACCACCATACCTGGGCTTGGCTGGGATTTTGTTCCTTAGAAATACTTACTCTTTTCTTTTCTTGTAATTTTTTTAACCAAGTTTTTTTTTCCTCACTATCTATCACTTGAATTCTTACTGTGTTCTTTCTATTTAGTTCCCAACAACTTCACACAGTGTGTTTTGATCATATTCACCACTGGCTCACTTCTCTCAGATCCATCTCCTTCACTATCCATTAACTTTGTCCCCCGCCTCCCCGTTTTTTTAAACCCATGAAGTATAATCTGTACTACACATTTATTCTAGGATGTGTGACCTTTCATTGAATGGTAGTCACAGTCCACCTTGGACCACACCTTTAAGGAAAAGTGACTCTCTGTCCCAGCAACTATCAACTACCACTAGCTCTTTAGCTAGGGGCAGGACTTGGTGCCCACTTGCCCTCTTCATGCTGGAATCTTACCCGGCTTCAACTTGCACAGGTCTTATGAGTGCTACCTCAACTGCTGTGAATTCATACGTGCAACCTCCTGCTGTGTTCAGGAAACAGTTTCTTTGTGCTAGTTCACCACTTCTGGCCTTTATACTTATCCCACAAAGGTGGTTGAGTCTTAGGAGAAGAGAATGTGATACAGATGTTCTGGTTAGGCCTGAACATTCCACTGACCAACAGATCTTAAAATCCATTTGTGAGTCAGTAGACTGATGGACTCCCATGTTATACCACATTTTGATGAGTAATTACATACTTAACTGTTCTGTGTATGTGAGACTGGGATTAACCCTCCTGCCCCCGTTCAATTTCCTTTCTAGGTCCTACTGGCCCACCTTCTACACTCCCTCTAAGCACGCAGACCTCTAGTGGCAGCTCCACCCTGTCCAAGAAGAGGCCTCCTCCCCCACCACCCGGACACAAGAGAACCCTGTCCGACCCTCCCAGCCCACTACCTCATGGGCCCCCAAACAAAGGCGCAATACCTTGGGGTAAGTTTTCCTAAAGGCAGGGTCAAAGCTGCCCAGAGCCCAATAGTCGAGGGGACTCTACTGGTCACTGGACAGTTTGCATGATAGGAAAACTGCAAAGTGCACACACCTTGACCGAGGTCTTAAACATGTGTGAATATGATTATACCTGCCTTCTAAGGCCAGGAAACATTTTGAAAAGTTTGGGGCCACTCAAAACTATAGTAATAAATACAGTGTTCTCTGATATCATCAGGGAGCTGGTTCTAGAACACACACCGCAAGACACCAAAATTTGCAGATGCCCCAGTCCCTCTTATATAGTGTGGCATAGTGTTTCTATAACCTGAACATACACACTTTAAACCCTCTCTAGACAGCATGTCTAATGGAGTGTAAATGTGAGGTTAAAGAAAACAGAAAAGGGGTCCATGTTCAGTACATAGCTTTTTTCCTCCCACAGATGTAGAGGGCCAAATATTATACTAACAGGAACTGAGCATATCCTAAGCCTCGGCGAGAATAGGAACTGTTTGAAGTGGGAATTATGGCTCTCATAGAACTCAGAACAGCGAAATAGTGGGCTAAGGTTAGGGACTGTCTTCATGCTAACTAGAGTGCTTGTCTAATTTGCACAAGGCCCTGGGTTCAATCCCAGTATCAGAAAAAGAAAAAAGAAGAAAAGAAAAACAAAACAATCCACTCCTTTGTGATAACCAGAATAGTTTTCTTGTAAAACTGAAATCTATCTTAGACTTTCTTCTTCACACCTTTAATGGCTTCCTGCTGATCTTCAGACAAGAGCTGGCTTATATCAAAGCACTGTGCAGGAGGGTCTCTACTCTGTCCTGGACCCTTCACCTCCTAGTCTCATCATGTGCTCTATCCAAGGCCCTCATCCTTTCTGGCATTCTGTCCAGTTTGCCTCCTTGGCTCCTTAATGTTTTCTTCCAGAACACTATCAGAGTTAAAGTCTTTGCATGTTTTGCCTATCCTGCTAAAATGAGAGTTCCATGTTTTGGCTGTCTGTTCTCATTTGTGTGGAATCCCACGTGGCACAAACTGGATATTCAGGAATCTCTTTAAGAATAGTAGCCTTAGCCAGAGTGAGTTGAACACTGGATGCATGGACTTAATCTTGTCTATGAAACACTAGTACCAGCAACACCAACAGCAATATTTTCATCTTGCCTGCTATCATGGCTGCGGCACATAGGTCACCATCATCCAGTAGCCCAGCACAGCCTGACCCATACACATGAACTCTGCCAAATGAGCACACTGGTCTGTGTCTCACCTGTTCCCACCAGAGGATTCCATTGGGGCCCTTTTTATAAATTGTTAACATGTGATAAGTAATTCAGTGTAATGGACGTAAGAATTTTTCAAAAGCCTAGCTGAATTGTTCTGATTTGTTTTGTTTTGTTTTGTTTTTTAAGAAAAGCCAGAATATACACTTTAAAACTATCACAGTCTTGTCCCAAATACCACAGAGTGTGGTATGTGTGTGTGTGTGTGTTGTAGCCCCTCATCTGAGACAGCAGACCTACCCAGGACACCTGTCATTTCTGTTGCTTGGGCCGTCTCAGTTCCTTGTGCCCAAGGAGCTCGTGGTATTATGAGGAGTTCAGAGGAGTATGCATAGTATAATTACTGTCGTATCAAAGTGCATATGGGCATGCCTGAAAATGGAGTGTGAGAATACATAAAGAAGTCAACTCAGGACACCTTTGAGATGGATCTGCATGATCAGAAATAATCAAGGCAAAACGATTGAAGGCACACATGATACTGCATTCCAAGGCTTCCAAAAGTCCCAGATCTTTTAAAATACAGACTTTGCCAGATAACATCCCCCAGACCCCACAGGCTTTCAGGGGACTTCATCCCACAGTGAATATTCTTCACAGACTTCACTGAGCTTTGATCCTCTGCTTGCGTCCTGTGTGCTTTACTGTGCTCCTTATAGAAACAGAAACAGCCCTCAAATCAATTCATAGCATTTCTATTTTCCAGCTCTCTAGCACCTGGCTTTTCTTCTTATCACAATATTGGTGGGGATCAGGCCTTTTCCCATAGAAACTCAGTTGTTACCTTATTATAAAAGTTACTCTAACCAGGTGGTGGTGGCACATACCTTTAATCCCAGCACTTGGGAGGCAGAAGCAAGCGGATCTCTGTGAGTGCGAGGCCATCCTGGTCTACAAGAGCGAGTTCCAGGACAGGCTCCAAAGCTGCAGAGAAACCCTGTCTCGAAAAAAAAAAAAAGTTACTGTCAGCCAGATTGCAGGCACATCCCTTTAATCCCAGCACTTGGGAGGCAAAGGCAGGAAAGTTTCTGAGTGTAAGACCAGCCTGGTCTACAAAGGGAGTTTCAGGGCTACACAGAGAAACCCTGTCTCTGGAAACCAAAAA
>LOEQ01001734.1:144779-160288 GCA_001685075.1 Bramus lutescens | reverse complement strand
GGGGGTGAAGAAGTTACTGCCTGCCAATCAGCTGGGAGCATTAGAGCCTTTCACAGACGGAACCTCAGCTAGCCCTAAGGGACAGAGATTAAATACCCACAGCAAAAGTGGCACTGTTCCATATGGCAGTAATGTGGTGGATGCTCAGACAACCTCTGGAGTGTTGCTTCAAGGCTTGTTTGTGGGTGATGGGTATCTACACACAGGAGACAGATTCTTGTACAGACACAGGTTAGTAGCGTTGTCAACTCTGCAAGTGCACAGTAGACTCCTGATCATAGGAGAAACTTGCACTCATGTTGTGTGCACTCTGCTGAGTAATCACTGCTTAGTAGTCCTGTTGCATCTCTTGCTGATGCTGTGTTCCACAAGGCTAAGGCAGAGGTCAGACTGGTCAGCTTCTGGGCAGTGTCTCCCTGGTGCTGCAGCTGCCCTAGCTTTCCTCTAGACCCCCCTTTTCCCCTAAGCCTGTGGAGGTGGCGTCCCTGGTAGACACAACCAAGGAAATCTGAGTAGCAGCCGCTCACCATCTACTCTGGAGCAGGACGTGTCCTTCCTAGGTGCAGCAGAGTCCCAGTCCACATTCTCTCCTCTTCCACTCTCCAGTGGGCCTCGGTCATGTCAGACTCTCACGGTGTCTAGAATGTCTTTCCCTGTATTGGGCTAGATTGATCCTGGGATCCTTAGTGATCCTGGGACTTGTTTCAAAGACCACACTCTGTTTGCCTCTTGGGGGGTGGAGGTCCCAATGCCTCTTTGTCTGCGCCCTCAGAACACCATATCTATAGAGTCCCTAATGTGAACCTTAGTGTCATATTCTCCACGTGTTTTTTGCTTTTGTTTTTTGAAACAGTCAATCTCTATACTTCAGGCTGACCTTGAATACATGGCAATTGTGCCTCAGCCTTCATGGCATTATAGGTTTGAGCTACCACATGTGGCTTTTAACACGTTTGTCATTGTTCAGCTCTTCAGTTTCTTTAACAATAAAATAAGAACTGGTGCTAGTCATGTGTTGTACATGGAATTCTCATAAAGGTTATGTGACTTAGAAAGTATTGAACAAATGTTACCTACCATTTTTAACTCTCTGAGCCTGGCATTTTGCCGGATGCATAGTTCCTAGACTCCCATATGTGTGTCATGGTGCTGTATGTGTCCTTGGCTACTGTAATTCATGCCACAAACTTGGACTATTAAGGCAATCAACACCTATTCTCATGGTTCTAAAACAGCGGTTCTCAACCTGTGGGTCTGGACCCTTTGGGATCAAATGACCTTTTCACAGGGGTTCCATGTCAGGATATATTCATTGCAATTCATAACAGTAGGGGAATTACAATTATGAAGTAACAACAAAAATAATTTTATGGTTGGGGTCACCACAACATAAGGAACTATATTAAAAGGTTACAGCATTAGGAAGGTTAAGAAGCACTGTAGAGGCTGCAAGACTGACATCCAGTAGAATCATGTCCTCTCCTAGGGGTCTAGAGAAGGATTCTGTTCCTTGCTTCTCTCCATTTCTCATGACTGTCTGTAACATGAGGGCCTGCTTGTCGCCCTGGCCACCTGGCTAGCTTAGCCCCGAAATAACTCATGAAGGGTTGGGCTTGACATGAGGGCCGGGCTGCTTGGGGTTTCTCTCCCGCCTGGTCCCCCAGCCATTTAGTCCCAGAGAAAACCACACAGAGAGTCTGCATATTAATTATAAACTGATTGACCCACTAGCTCAGACTTATTACCTCTTATCACTTATATTAACCCATTATTCTTATCTATGTTAGCCACATGGCTCAGTACCTTTCTCAGCAGGACAGCTCACATCTTCCTTCTTCAGTGGTCTAGGCAGAACTGCGGAGGGAGCTTCCTGCTTCCCAGAATTCTCCTATTCTCATCACTCCTTCTCTATTTCCTGCCTGGCCAATCAGTGTTTATTTAAAACATGATTGACAGAATACCGACAATTCTCCCGCACCAACTGCCAGTGACCCTTGACTGTTTTAGGATCCTCATGTGCACACAGGAGAGTATGTGTATGTCCGTGTGTTTATGTTTGTGTTCTCTAGCCTAGAGCTTACCAAGTAGGCTAAACTAGTTAATCAACCAGCCCCAGGGATCAGTCTCTGTCTCTGTCTCTCCCTCTCTCCCCCACCCTTTCCCTCTTCCTCTCCTTGCCCTCTCCTTCCCCCCTCACCCCAGCACTATAATTACTAGTGTACTACCACACCTAGTTTTTATATGGGTTTTAGGGGTTGAACTGAGACCCTTATTCTTGCCTGGCAGGCACTTTACAGGCTGAGCTATCTTCCCAGCCTGGATTTGATACCTTTAGGTGGCCATTTTGTAATTGCTCCTAGCCTATTCCTTGGTATTCAAAGATTCACATCCATTCCATATCCAGAATACATTCACAATAACACCTTCCCTCACCCCCACTAAGTCCGCCTCTATCTTGGCTCTTGTCCTTTTAGATCTCAGAGAATATGCTACTCAGCCATGTTGCCAGCAGTCTTATCAGACCTGTGACTTGACCGTAGTATGACAGCCTTTTCCCTTTTCTTTGATTTGGTTTGTCTTTTGTTGTTATTGCTGCAGTTTTCAGGGCAGGGTTTCTTGGGTTTTGTTTGTTTGATTCTTCCTGGGGTTTGTTTTGAAATAGGCTCTCACTATGTTACACAGGCTAGCCTAAACCAGGAAAATTCCAGTCACATCCTCCCAGTGCTGGGATTATAGGCATGTGATACCACACCAGGCTGCCTGTCCCTCTCAGTTAATACTCAGTGTTTCCATCATGTTCCTGGACTCAGAACCTTTGCCATTCAGCTCCTTAGCAGACGGCTGTGGCTGAAGGACTTGCCTGCGCTGATGTTCGTGATGACTTCTGCTCAGGTTGTATTTGCAGTCCTCCACATTGGCCTTCTCAGTGGGAGCAGGCAGTTTAAGGAGGAGACAGTTTGAGTTTGGCCTTGGAAGATGAATGGAATAGAGTAAGCCCCTCAGAATCCTGAGTGTCAGGTTATAACCTGTGGCTGGAAATAGACTATAGATTTGATTGTGGGAGTCTCACAGGATGGAGCAAAAGAAAACAATTCAGCTAGTCACATAGCTACTACTGGCATGCCTATAAGAAAGTACAAAGAGTTTGACCTGTAATGCATCTGCTTCACAGGAGGGCTCACTAGCTTCCTGGCAGGTGCTCTGTCCATCTTAGACTTTGCATTCAGTAGCGTAGATGACTCTTGCCCACAGTCTCCGGGACAGAACATACTGTTTCTTTGGCTTTAAGGCTTCTAGACTAGAAAGGTTGAGGACTTGCCCTGGTTCTTATAGCTGATATGTAGGGAACCAGTGCAGATGAGAGCCTGCACTCCTCACCCTGTCCACACACTGCCTTCTGTTGCATGGGGTCGAGAAGAGCAGAGTGTAAGTCTCTGGCTGTGCCTCCTCGCTGTGCTTGTCTCTGCTTGGGAATCAGATGCCTGAAGAAGTCACTCTCTTCAGCAGAAGTAACACAGTCCAGCACATGCCCCTACTCACTGGCCGTGCCTACTCGCCATGTTTGTCTCTTTGTCCCCTGTAGCAGCAGCACACTTCACTGTGTGGTTCTAGCCTTGTCCAAGCAAGAAGAACCCTTCCAGGCATTTTTCCTGCCAGAATTACAGTGTCCACAGTAGTTCTGGACATCACGTGACTAAAAGTCCTGCTTGGGTGTTGAATTCAGCCATCTGTCTCATGTCTCAGGCAGGCTTGTGTTGAGAAAGCAGAGGGGCTAGTAGGCAAGTGCAAGATGTGTGGGAATCCCATGACCTTGGAAGCTGCATTTCATTAAACTTCCCCCTTTTTAAATTACTTACTTTAAAACAAACTAATGTGTATTTTAATACATATAAGTAATAAGGAAATAAGGACAGAATCTGCCTAAGTGGCCTCCAGGAATCCCCTCTGGCCACTGAGACCTAAAGCCCATGTACTTTTTTACATCATTCAGTCAAAAGACCTCCCACAAAAAATAAGTAAAAAATAAAATGGGTTAAATTATTTTTCTCCTGGAAATATTTTTACATCTAAAACATAATTTTTTCAGTACTTTTTGGACTGTGCTTTCACATTCATCCCATAAGATAGGAGGGCATCACCCTCAGTTCACAGGCAAGGAAATTGAGGCAGAGATGTTAAATCACTTGCATAAGATCACAGATTGATAACCTCAGAAGTGGCATTTGAACTCATTTCTGAATTAATGACCCACATCCTGGTTCACTGTTCCAAAAGATTCCTGCAACCTCGTGCTGCTCATGACTAGCTAATATTCTCTGCTCTTTCCGCAAAATCTTAGCCCGTGGCTTCTCAGCCGGATGGTGAGTAAACCAGAGAATCAACCGTGGTTTCTCCCATTGACTGCCCAGCTTCTGACTCCAGCCTTCTTACTGCCTCTCTGACATACCTAGAACTTGTGCGACCTACAAATTGAAGTTGTGTAGCAGGAGAGGAAAGGAAGAAGCTGCTTCTGTATCCTTGAGCCTTCTCTTCTATTTTAGTGCTGTCACTGGGGTCTGTCCTAAGCACACTAGCCATCCTTTGCCTAGCTATGAGAACCACAGGCTTCCTGTCAATCCACCACAGATGGCTTCCCGATCGGGTCTGAGAAATCACACTGTGACTGAAGTTGAAGAGTTAGTTAACCTGCTGG
This sequence comes from Bramus lutescens, assembly GCA_001685075.1. Lineage (NCBI taxonomy): Eukaryota > Metazoa > Chordata > Mammalia > Rodentia > Cricetidae > Bramus > Bramus lutescens. The sequence goes on along the minus strand of LOEQ01001734.1, from coordinate 155,595 downwards.
CCTCTTTCTGCAGCAAGGGTCCTCAATTATTCTGTTCCAGGCGCTTTGTGGGAGGTAGGATGACAAAGGCATGGAACGAACTATCGTCATGGGGGTACCACTTTGTTGGTTATATCAGCCTAGTTCCTGCACACTTCATTGGAGCCTGTGGAGAATGATTTCCATCTGTGTCGTGCTTCCTGCAGACCAGGACTGTGCTCACAACCATAGCTTATCTTCCAGTGCTCTCTATTGTAGAGGGCACAGTTGTCACTCTGATTGTGTGGGCAAGGAGATAGAGGCTTAACAGAATAAGAAGCATCCTCCAGGCTCAATCCACATCACCAGCCCACCTGAAATTCCAAACTGGACTTGTATGGCTCCAAAATCTGTACTCTTAATTTCTTCCCAGAAGGAGATGCAGGAATCAAATCAGCCAGGGAGATGTTCTTTAGATGGGCAAGAATTGTCTCGAGTGTGGGAAGGGACAGATTGTGCAGGTGAAGCAAGAGAGGCAAAGTTGCAAAGGCCTACAAACGTTTTCTTTGGAGAACAGCAAGTAACTTTGACCAAAGAGGAACAGTAAATGAGAACTCTGAACATCCAGGCCTGAAGGCCAGGCCATCGCCAGCCTACCCTGATACTCACCTGTGTAATAGAAGAGAATGACCACAGGAAAGCCAGGGACCTTCTCTTGCTATTGTCAAGTTCCCTTCTGCATAACTGTGTTAAGTAGTCATTTTCTATAAGTGTTTTTGTGTAGAAAGGGAACTAGTGGGAACATCTTACTCCCCAAACATTGTTGTGGCTCACAGAACGTGTGGAAGCACAAGGCATGGTGTCCAGGACTGGAGGCTCAGCATGAAATATGGTACTAAAGAAATGCTTGCCTTGAAGATCACCACTGAGAGTTATTTGAGAGGTGCCAGGGACATCCTCAGTTTTCTCAGTTTTAGGCCATGTGCTGCTGGAAACACATCAAAGGTTAAAGAGTATCCAGTCACCATTAAGCAGCAATCAGTCTGAAAGGTAGTGGTGTTGTCAAAACCAGTGTGGTTTGCTTTTTCTTGTCTCATGTCCTGGCATTACATAACATTCTTCCCAAGAGGTCCAGTTTGAGCTCTGCCAGCCTCTCCTGAAGGAACAGTTTTTGTCCTCATCCCCGAATTCCTGTAGGAAACCCGAGGCCCAGCTCTGCCACATACTCCACCATACAGCCATCACAGAAAGCCCCACTCATGTTCGGCCTGTCCTCTGCCTACCTGCACAAAGCACACATCCATACTCCTGGGCTCTTCTTGTTTGGACACTGCCCCACTAGAAATTCTCCTGCCTCTGCAAGATGCCATATCCTCTCTCACCAGCTTAATTTTTGGATACTGTTCCTTCATTTTCATATCACCCATCCTGACTGTCTCATTCCTTTATGTAAGTCTGCTGAGCAAATCCTAAGCAGATCCTAAACTCTGTGAAAGCAGTGACATGTTCTTACCTATTATTCTTCTTGTTCTGCATCCCTGTCTTGTACATAGTAGGTGCTAAACCGTGTTAATACTGAGTGGCTATTGACTATGCAGGTGGTCAGAGTGTAATGGCTGGTTGTCAGCAACACACCCACACATGGGCCCTCACTAGTGAGTTGAGTGTGTCGTCCCTGTGTGGTTGGTAACTAGCCTCTTAAATGAACATAATGTTTTATTGCTTTTTCAGATCCTTAGCCCCTGGACATCAGCAAGTTCCTATGGTCTTAGAAACCTACTGGGAGGCAGGCCGCTCACTGGCCTAGTCTTTGGCTAGCAATAAAAATATGAGTCCCAAACCCTGCTTGGTTTTGTTTTAACACAGGAAGTTCATGCTCTTCTGACTGAGGTCTTCTAGTGCTTTCCAGGACCTGAGGGATTCCAGACCATTTGCCAGAGTCTCTCTCATGTCCATGTCTGAAGATACAACTTTTGTCTTTCTTGTAGGTAATGATGTGGGCCCATCATCATCTTCAAGTAAGACGACAAACAAATTTGAGGGGCTTTCTCAGCAAGCAAGGTGAGCCACCGCCCCTGCCTTCCTCACCTGTTGTGCTCGTAGTTGCCAGTTAGGAAGATAAATTAGATATCTTTGCTCACTTCTACATGGCACCTCCCTGCTGGGCCCCAATGAGGTGCCCTTGCCTAGAACAGGCCTTGCTATGTAGACCAGGCTGACCTCAAACTCAGAGAGATCCCCCTACCTCTCTGCCTTCCTAATGCTGAGATTAAATTTGTACACCACTTTGCCTGGCCTATTTCTGACCTTTTAACTGCACAATTTTTTAAATCTAAAGATTTTTTAATATAAGAATGAGACGTGTGTGTGTGTGTGTGTGTGTGTGTGTGTTGAAGGGAAAAAGGTTTTTTTGTCTGTTTGTTTGGTGTCTATTTAGGCTTAAAGCAGTGTTTCCGTCTCCCCATCCTTGCCCTGAGGTAGGTACTTGGGAACTTGCCTAAGGACGGAAGGTTGACCTCTTTTTCCTCTGGAGATTAGTCAGGAAGCAGAGAGCCACCTCCACACCTGGGGAAGAGAGAATCAGCTGTTTATATTAAAAAGATAGATAGATAGATAGATAGATAGATAGATAGACAGACAGACAGACAGACAGACAGACTCATTTCTTTCAGAACTGTCAGTTTTAGTCTCTTTAACCGAGGGAGATCAGCCTGTTACCATGGTCCTATTTCAGAACGTTTAAATGGTGGAGCAGTGTCAAAGTGGCTCTGCATTCTCACCTTCAGCCTGACTTCCTTCTTATTCTTTGTCCTTTATCTGTAATTGGACAGGCTCTCTGTGGAGAGGGCAGAGTGACATAAGGAAAGTGCTCACCTAAAGTGTTCATAAACAGAATCAAGTTGCTGTGAATTTGACCCATTTGGCCATTCATGAAGTTCTCCCCATTCTCACTCACCCAAAGCACACCAGAAGATGCCCAGGCACTTGCAGCACTGGCCCAGGAGCACCCTGAAAGGACTCTCTGATCCTCTAGACTTTAGCTTTAACTGTGAGCAGGAGTAACTAACGAGTAATGGGAAGCTGTGCCTCCCCAAGATGCTAAGGCAGAACACAAGAAAAACAGGAATGGACATTGAGTCCTCTCCTACTCACTGTTTCTTGTACTCCAGTGGCTTCCTCTGAACATGGCTATTTCCTGGCCCCCAGGATGGAACGCTGGATTGCCCAAGAGCTGGAGAGAGCAGGATATCTAAGAGCCAAACAAAAAGGGGAACTTGTGCACATCCTCTTTCTTTGACTCCCTGTGTGTGGTGGTCAGGTGGACAGAACAAAGAAAGGTCAACCAATTCTTGCTGCAACGTCAGAGGACAGGGAAAAGAAGCCTGGGGTCCAAAAGGAGTTCTCACAGATACACCCCAGGTGCTTGACTGCTCTTGCTCCTTAAATACAAGGTGTCTCTCAGGTCCTCTGAGAAGCATTTCAGACTCTTGTGAAAGGGAAGTAGTGGCTTCCAGCTAACAGATGTCAAATTTGCTTATTCAAACAACGTGGTACAGACTTGTTCCAGGGACTTAGGTGTTTCTTCCCCTGCTCATTTGCATGTCCTCTAAGGAGGCCATGATCAGGAGAGGACTGGGGACGTACCAGGTGATGATACTCAAACCCTAACCCTAACCCTAACCTCACATTTTAGTCTGCATCTCGGGAAAGGCGGGGGAGATAAGGGCTGCTTGTATTATGATAGGAGATGAAGTTCTGTGTAAGGCATCAGGGTCACAGTGTACAGAGTGCCAATAGCTTTCACACATGATCACCTCCAAACAAAGCTTAAAATGAGGGGCTTTGCCTCACTTTTCCAAGGTCTTATCCATCTGGGCCAGCCAAAACATAGAAAGTATACTATAATCTTTTATTAAATTATCTTTTAGGAGGATTAGTGGTTTTGCGTGCGTGCGTGCATGCATGCGTGTGTGACGGAGGAGCAGTATGGTACAGCAGGGCTTGTAGAAGTCAGACAGCAAGTTTTGTGGAGTCATTTCTCTCCTCCCACCTCTGGGATCTGGAGATCTGACACAGGATGCTGCACTTATCTGGACTTAACGTTTATTCTCTGAGTCACCTCTCTAGCTCTAGGAAAGAAATTTGAGTCTGGGCATAGTGGCACACACCTTTAATCCCAGCACTAAAGGGCCATAGGCAGGTAAGTCTATGGATTTGAGGGCAGCCTGGTCTACATAGTGAGTTCCAGTCCAGACATGACAATATAGTGACACCTGTCTCCAAAACGAAAGAAAAACTCCTTAGGGTAATTATGAAGTGCCTCTGGTTAGTTTGAATCGTAGATCACTGTTGAAATGAAGGCACTTTTAGATGCTAAACAACTGTTATTTGTTAATCAGCACCAGTTCTGCTAAGACGGCCCTTGGCCCAAGAGTGCTTCCTAAACTACCTCAGAAAGGTAAGATTTCCTCCTCTTTATACTCACATGTTATAGAAGTGTCGCTGTCCTGGGGACAGAGTGTCATCCCTTTGGTTCACTGATCTGTCCCAGGTATCTAGAATAGTAGAGAGTAGGTGCCTGACAAATATTTGTTAAATGAAGAAAATAAAGTCTAAATCTGCCTATATAGCAAATACTATAGTTTCCTTAAGGAAATAACCCTTTTTCAGAAGACACATTGCTAACCCTCAGGTATCATTCTCCCCATCAGAAACCTGACCACTGGCACTGAGGAACCACCACAGCTGTTCATTCACGAGTTGTGAGACCTTGGGCAAATGACTCGTTAACTTTACCTCATCTGTAGTGGTGAGGTTGTGTAAGGACAGGGTGAAGTCATGCTTCAGATGGCCCCTCACAAGGCGGTAGCAAAGGCAGCCTTTCCTGGGATAGCATCTGTCATGCAGAGCAGGGACACCTGTGCCTGGGAAGCACAGGAAACCAGTGTCTATAATGCTGCTGCTTTGCCAAGCAGACACTTGGCTCTTTGACCAACCTTCGCAAATTTTGACCATGCTTTTCATTTATGAAACGAAATTTTCAGCCTCTTGTACCACACAAATGAGTGCACAGAGACAGCTCTGCTTGCGAGTCATGAAGTCCCTTCTGAAGCTCCTGCTTCTTTAGGTCCTTGTGAAAGCCTCAAGCCTGTAGGCCTGTGTCAAATCTGGGTAAATGCTCAGAGGAACTCTGATTGCACCAGGTTATCAGTGCCCATGGTCAGTGTTTACAGTAGAACCCTGTGCCCCAGCCTAGTGCTCCAAGGCCTGCTTCAGTAGAAGGCAAACCAGAGGTTAGTGTAAGGGACATCAAGTTGTACCACTCTATTGAGCTCTTCTGTCAAGTGGTATCTTTTGGGATGAGACTGTACTCCTGCTTAGGTAGCAGAGTCCCACAAAGCTACTGACTATGGAGTAGAAAGGCTGGCCCACCCAGTCAGTCTGTCTGGGGCAAAGTGGTGGTGATTTTCAAAATCTGCCCAGATTCTGCTCTCTGCTTCTCATATATTACCACTGAATCCTGCCTCTCTCTCTCGGCTTACTTCCAGTGGATTCAAACCCAAAGAATTCTTAGTCCTAGTTCACCTATGGCTGCTGCCCCAATGCCGCTCTCCGTATCCCTTTCACGCCTTCTCCATCCTCCTGACCCACTGTTAGTCCAACAGGAAAACTTCTCCCTGACATTCACTATCCCCTGCTGCACTATGCGCAGTGACTGGCCCTGTGCCTGTTCTGGTCATGGGAAGCTCTCCCTGACATTCACTCTCCCTTACTACACTGTGTCCAGTAACTGGTCTAGTATGTACCTGGCTGCAAGGCAGGGCCTGCAGGAGGAGTCAGAGTAGCAGTCATGGAGTGCTCCTCACATGTGTCACTGTCCTAGTTAACCCTTCACTGTTCAGAAAGAAAAAAGACTGACATAGGGGACAAATGGCTACCTATAATGCCAATTGATATATCAGGAAAATGGGCTTAGATTTTCAGGTAGATTCATTAACTATTAGATCTACAATATGATAGGACACTTGGCTTGCTTTATGTAGAACCAAGAGTTATATTCACTGCAGTGCCTTTGGCCCATCTGCTTCCTGTTAATTACTGTTGGCTCTTACATCAATAACTAAATGATAATGCCTATCTGTATTCCATTAAACTGATGGTTATTGATCTAAATATAAACTGGTACCCATCAGTGAGTCAAGGATTCGACCCAGGATACAATTTCAGAGAGAATGTTAGACCCTAAGTTAACCTGTACATCATCCCCTCCCCCTCCCTCCCCCCGACCAGGTAACTTCCTGGGATTCTTGTAGTTTTTCAAAAATAACAACAAAGACTCATAGGAAAGTATGGTGGCCTACAGGTTCTGTCCATATAAGACCACACGTGCCTTGGGGCCACTCAGCTAAAAAGTTTGCGAGAGTGGGCCTGACCAAATTCTATCTTGGTCAATATATAAAGTTTCAGTTAAAAAAAAAAAAAACCAACCTGCTTTATTTTGGGAAAGGAAAAAAAAAGTTTCTGCAAGGTATAAACCTGCCCCGGCCACCATCATGTGACCCACCAGCCTTTGTGGGGAGTCTGATCCTTTTGTTTCCCCCTTTCCTCAGGCCTCAGAACTGCACTCTAGCTCCGGGCCCTCCCACATCACTGTCTTCTGAAGCTCCCCTCAACACAGGCGTGCTTACCAAATCTGCCATTCTGACCTGTGCTCCACAGACTACCCCCACTTTCTCTGTGTGAATAATTTTACTGTTAGAAAATTATCCACAACAAACTTGCTAAAAATGAAAAAAAAAACCTATAATGCAGCCTTCCAGGTACTCTATAACCGGCTTCCACTCTGAAGAGTATTTCCCTCGTCTTTTGTCTGATACCCTGCCTAGAACTCCATGTCATTCCACAGCAGCTCCCAAACATCAATGCCATTTCATATGTGTGCAATTCAGTCATTATGTCTAAAAATCAAAAGTTCCTTCTTCTCAGTTGTCTCATAAGTGGGTGGGTTTTTTTTTTTACAAATTATTTGAATAAGGATCAAAATAAAATACAGATGACTTATCTTTTATGTCACTTAAGGTTTTGCTGTTTATTCATATATGTCTTACTACTATAATAAAATTTCTGGGCTGAGCAGTGGTGGTGCATGTCTTTAGTCCCAACACTCGGGGAGACAGAGGCAGGCGGATCTCTGTGAGTTTAAGAGCAGCTTGGTCTACAGAGTGAATTCTAAGACAGCCAAACCTGCACAGAGAAACCCTGTCTCAAAAATCAAAAAAAAAATGGTAACTTTTTGAAGAAAGGTGACTTATTTAGGTTCACAGTTCTAGAAATGTAAAGTATAGGAACTGCATTTGATGATGGCCTTGTTGCTGGCTTGGGACATCTCATGGCTAAAGACAGGGAGAATAAGTATGTCTGTGTGCTCTATTCTTATAGGGCCACCAAGATCCAGGCATGGGAGCTCCACCCTCATGACCTTGTCTCACCCATAGTGCCTCAAAGCCAGGATCACCACACATACATGTGGAGTTGGGGAGACTCTCCTGTCACATAAACTACAGTGCCTGCATGATGCTCCCTTAGTGCTTTAGTGCCCATAGCGCTTGCATTCTGGATCTTGGTGTTTGCATCCCCTGTGTATGATCAGATGCAAGTGTAAGCTTTGGCATTTCCTAAGTCACACTCCATCACTCTCATTGAGAGGTTTGTAGCTGCCCATGGTCTGAAGCAAGGTCCATTCCTTCGGCCTCAGCCTGAGTCCCACGTGGCACACTGATGATTAGAGCACACTGGTTTATTCTCAGTGCTGAGTCCCTGTGCCCCAGCTTCTTGATGCCACTATAACGTTCCCACAGCGTAATCCCTCATGGTTCTTTCGTCACCTTTTCTTTGTTTCCCACCTTGTCTCATCTTCAGGCCATGGGTCACCATGGTTCACAATCCTGGACCACTTTCAGTTTTTTTTAAAAAAGGATGAAATTCTGTAATCATTGCTGCATTTGAGGGTTTTGGGTACCAGCACTTAAGCTTTGGGTTCCCTGTAAATGAAGATCCCAGTAAGCCCTTCTCAGCCCTGCTGCCACAGGGAGCCTCCATCTTTCCCCCTTTCTGCATACTTCAGATTGAAAGTTGCCCAATTCTGTGCTTTCAGGGGAGGAACATAATTGGTCTAGCTTTAATTTTGTTTTCATTTTTACTTTCTAAAAAAAAATTGCCTTCATGTATGTCTGTGCATCATGTCCTTGCTTAGTGCCTGTGGAGGCCTGAAGAGGATTTCGATCCCCTGGGATTGGAATTACAGGCTGTTGCGAGCTGTCATATGGGCGCTGGCTGGGAATCAAACCTGGGTCCTCTGGAAGAGCAGCGAGTAGTGCTCTTAACCACTGAGCCATCTCTCCAGCCCCTAGCTTTACTTTTTAGTCATGCCACATCTGTCAGAGCTCAGGAGTCAACCTGTGAGCAGAATTCCCTGAGCTTTGTTTCCTTAGAGAGGGGCATGGGCAGGCCATTAGCAGAAGCAGTCTCAGGACAGTTGTGCAGTGGGCAACACTGAGGCCTCACTGAGGCCTCTCCTCTTTCTCCTTGCCCCTCTCTTCTGAGGATGCTTTTCTAAACACACTACTACTGCTTTCTCAGTGTGGCTTCAGGAGCACACACTTCAGTACTCAGCTCCCTTACCAAGAAAAGAGCCAGAGTTGTAAAACTAGAGCTCCTACAAGGCCTCAAGGAAACCCACTTAATAACAATAATAATGTCACTCCTCTGGAATACTGATAGCCCTCATGTCCTCACAGTAAATTTTTTGTATCAACTAAGGTGTATCATCCTCATGATCACCCTTTGAGATAAGAGTTTTAATGGTGAGGAAGTTGAAATTCAGAGAGGTTGTGCAATTTGGCCAAGGTCACACAGTGACATGGTGTCTTAGTTATTGTTCTATTGCTCTTGAAGAGACACCATGACCAAGGCAACTCATATAAAAGAAAACAATTGGGGCCTTGGTTACAGTTTTAGAGGGTTAGCCCGTAATCATCGTAGCAGGAAGCAGACAGGCATGGTGCTGGAGTAATGGCTCTGGAGTAATAGCTGAAAGCTTTGCATCCTGATTCCTAGGCAGTAGGCAGAGAAAGAAAAAGGGAGCCTAGTGTGAGCTTTTGAAACTGCAAAGCCCACCCCCAGTGGCAAACCTCCTCCAACAAGACCACAACTCCTAAACCTTCTTAAACAGTTCCAATAATTGGGGACCAAGCATTCAAACATAAGAGCATATGGGGACTGTCCTCATTGAGACCACCACACACAGTAAGTGGGTGAGCGAGAGTGTCACATGTGCTATACTTCAAGTTACCAGGATGATTCTACAGGCAGTGGCATTTTCCTGATTTGGAGTAGAGTGCAGTTCTTAGAGAATAGGAGGAATTGATGTAGAAAATCCCAAGCATATTAAGTGATATGTTTTAGACAAAGCATGATAAAGTAGTTTGTGTGTGTTGTGACATGTTCATCAGTCAATGTATGTGTCGCCAGATTTTAACGGTGCCACAATGGTAGGTGGGCAACAGAAGAACCTCTTGCCAGTACTGAGTGAGTCCTGTAAAATGAGGGGCAATAAGTAAGGCTATTGATTTGATTGGACTGTCCCTTCAAAAGTGATTTTGTATTTCTAATAAACTTGTACATAACATGGCAAATGGTTTTGCTAAAATAGCACATTTTAAAAGTTATACCTATAGAGACCTCTAGGAGAAAAATATGTAAAAATATTTAAATGACTAAGTTTTGTGGTAGATTGACATCCAGGAAAGTTTTCTCTTTTGTAAAATCATATTATATGTTCTTAGAATTCTGGATTAATATGGTCATCTTGCACTGACTCAGTGGAAGCCCAGACCTGTAAGTTACAATGTAGATAGTTGCTTTCCTGGCTTCCAACTTTATCCTTGTGTGAGTGAGACTTTGGCCAGCTTTGGGCTTGCTCATCACCAGTTCTCACAGCAGGTAAATGTCTTTTCTTTTTTNTTTTGCCAAGACAAGGTTTCTCTGTATAGCCCTGGCTGTCCTGGAACTATCTCTGTAGACCAGCCAGCCTCTGCCTCTTGAGTGTTGGGATTAAAGGAGTACACCACCATACCCAGCCAGGCCAATGCTCTAGTCAGTGTTTGGCCCTTTTCCATGACTGTGACACCTTCCACCTTTATTCCATCTATGCCGTGACCTCCTCTCGTTGTCCTTTCCCACAGTGGCACTAAGGAAGACAGAAACCAGCCATCATCTCTCCCTCGACAAAGCCAACATTCCACCTGAGGTTTTTCAGAAATCATCACAGTTGGCAGAGTTACCCCAAAAGCCACCTCCTGGAGACCTACCCCCGAAGCCCACGGAACTGGCCCCTAAACCCCAAATTGGAGAATTGCCACCTAAGCCTGGAGAACTGCCCCCCAAGCCCCAATTAGGTGACCTTCCCCCTAAGCCACAGCTCTCAGACTTACCTCCCAAACCACAGATGAAGGATCTGCCCCCCAAGCCACAGCTGGGAGACCTGCTGGCAAAGTCCCAGGCTACCGAAGTCTCATCCAAGGTGCAGCCACCCTCAGAGGTCACACAGAAGTCACACACAGGAGATCTCTCCCCAAACGTGCAGACCAGAGATGCCATCCAGAAGCAAGCATCTGAGGACTCCAATGACCTCACCCCCACGCTGCCGGAGACACCTGTACCACTGCCGAGAAAAATCAATACGGTGGGTGAAAAGCAGTGTCCTCCTCTGGTGAGGCCCCTTGCACTCTTCCTTTCATGGTGCTGGGAGCATGACCTAGAGCTCTGTGTGTGTGTTGTGTGTGTGTGTGTGTGTGTG
>LOEQ01001734.1:75732-86668 GCA_001685075.1 Bramus lutescens | reverse complement strand
AGAGAGAGGGAGAGAGGGGGGAGAGAGAGAGAGGGAGAGAGGGAGAGAGAGAGAGAGGGAGAGAATGAACCTACCTGGCCTGTGTGGTTTTTTTTTCCTTGTTGGATGCTGGGAAATGTGAGGGCACATGGGCAAGTGGGGAGGGCTCCGCAGGCCCTGCTTCCTTCCCAGCTGGTCTGGAAGCAGGCCAGTGAGCAGCTAAGGGTGGTGCTTCCTGCTGCTCTTTAGAAAGCACCATGAGCCTGGGAAGAAAATGCCTTTCCCTCCCCTACAGGGCACTGTGAACTGACTAGGAAGTCCAAGGGGCCTTCTGCAGACGGGGCCCTTGTGAAATATTTGCTTAAAATGCGTTACATTCAATTAATGATGCAAAATTTTGTTGCATTTTTTTAAATGTTGCATTTGTTTAACTCTGTGAAGCTGTGTTACGTTGCCTGTCTAAAACACCTGATTGGTCTAATAAAGAGCTAAATGGCCAATAGCTGGGCAGGGGAGGGATAGGCAGGCCTGCCAGGCAGAGAGAATAGATGGGAGGAGAAATCTAGGCTCGAGAGAACAGAGAAAGGTGAGGAACGAGAAAAGGAGAAGGAGAGGAAGATATCAGAGGTCAGGCAGCCAGCCACACAGCCAGCCATGGAGTTAGAAGGAGAGAAAGGAATATAGAATAGAGAGAGGTAAAAGCCGAGTGGCAAAAGGTAGACAGAAAAATTTAGGGAAAGCTGGTTAGAAACAAGCCAAGCAAAGGCCAGGCATTCATAAGTAAGAACAAGTCTCTGTGTATTTATTTGGGAGCTGAGTGAGAAACAAACCAAAACAAACCAAAACCCCAACAACAATGGACCTTCTGGAGCTCTGGTGGGTTGTGGAGGTCCAGAAGGGTGTGGCGGTGGCTACTCGGGGAGCAGTTGCTTCCTCAGGCTCTCAGTGGGTATCTACCTTGTTCCTCTCTCAGGAGATGCCAGGCCACCTTAGCAAGCCATAGTTTATTTACATCATCCATGTGTGTGTGTGTCTCTCCACCCCCTTTGCCCTGCCCAGTTCAGTTCTATGGGCTTTGGACAGTGAACAGATATTTGACATTAATTATGAAACCCTTGACCAGAGAATGAAAATGGTGATTTCTCCTTAGTTCCGGGCACTGGGGGGATATGAGGTGCTTCTGGCCATATGGTTGGTCGTCATTGCCAGTGGAGGCACTAGGCATCCAGGAGAAGCCCTAGGAGAGTGGCAGGGGTCAGCTTCGTGGGTAGTGGGAGGAGAGAAGGGTAAGGCACCGGAGAAAACAGGCCTTGGTGTGGCCAGACTCGGCCATGAGGACAGTTTCGCTTAGTGAGCCATGGAGGAGAGGCATCATTCCATTTCCCATATCTGAAAATGCTAGTGGAGCACTTGAGGAGCGGGCAGTTTGTGAGTTTTAAGTAATGTGACGAGTTCCCAGCATCCCCTGTGCTCTGCCCAGGAGGCATAGCATCCCTTCCTTCACCCAGCGTTTCCATGCTGTGTGTGCTACCTGCCCCGTGGCAACTGTGACACACAGGAAGAAAGCTAGGGAGGTCACATTCATTGTTAGAGTCTGTCATTAGTTTGTCATTCCCAATCCTTAACTGTGCCTGTTTTCTAGACTAGACTTTGTCATGGCTATGTATGTACGTAGAAGGAGAAATGGTGTGTGTAAGATTCCGTACCATCTGAGGTTTTAGTCAACCACTAGCGTTGAGGTTAAGGGGCCCTGATGTACTTACCACCTGTTAGTACCTGCCCCATCTGTTCAGTTTTATTTAGTAGGGTATTTTTTAATGGTTTTCTTAGGGCATATGGACCTGGTATACATAAATTGCCCATATTTAAACTTAGTGAGTTTAGACATAGTCACGTTTATTAGGGTCACAGTGATGATGACTAGGTGTCTTCTGAGGAAACTCAGCAACAGTGAGATGTTGCTGGGAATAGAGAAAGCAAAGTGTGGTGAACTCTGGAAGTCAGCCCTGGCCACGGAGACTCAGTTGAAAACGGACAGGGATTTGGAACTCTGACCCAGCTGATACTCACATGTTGGCTTTCTGTTGTTCAGTGTAAGATTTTTTTTTCATTTTTCTTGAATTTGTCCAGCTACCTGTTGAGAAATCCTATGTTTAGAGGTTCTCCTCTGGCCCTGCGAGTTTCTGAAAATCGTGAAAGGTGTGTCTAAAGATGGCAGATGCAGAAACAAGTTTCTTTGAGACACCGAGCGCTGTGCTAAGCAGTTCACGCACTGGACCCAGGTGTCCCTGACTCCAGAGGTCCTTCCTGTGTGCAGTGATTGACTACTCAAGGCCATATTTCATGTGCCCAGACCATCTGCTGCATGGCATTAGTTAAAATTATATTGATTATCGTGGAATAGAATTTAAAATTCTCTTCCTCGCCTGGACAGTATTCCAGTGGCCCTAACCACACAAGCTGCGCATCTGAAGACAGTCTCCATCCTGCAGAACTTGACACCACTGACCTCAGAAGCAATGTGCCACATCAGAGCCAGCTCTCTGAATGGGAGGGTGTTTGGAGATGATGAAAGGCTTGAGCAGGCTGTGGGACCCTACGGCCACCCACTGCGGAAGTGCCTCTCCATCCTGATTGAGACTTGCATGGCCAAAGCTGGGAAGGTCTGTGACAACTTGGTCTCTCAGTTCACTACCCAGTTCCCATGTTGATGCCCCCATTTGCTATTCTTAGAGCTAGGGTCAAAAAGAACCGTGCTCTCTACTCAGTCCAGATCCAGTGACGTGACCACACCCTAGGTGCTTGCCCATCTGGAGGGCATGGAGACCCCAAACCTGGGAAGCTCTCCACCAGGTGGAGGTACTTGGAAGCAAGAGCTACTGAGCCAGGAAACATGGCAGCCAGTATGGAACCCTCAGGGCCCCTCATCTTTAGACCAGGTTCCCAGATGCAGTATTGCCCATCTCTTAGGTTAGCAATGATTGAGCTTCAAAGGCATCCCATCCTTATACCGAGAAGATAGTTGATAGAAGTTCTCCACCGATTCAGAAACATCACTGCTGTTGTCCATTGGCCAGGGCGATTTGCCCTTGTCCCTATTTATTTCACGGGATTAGGGTTTGACTGTGATGGTTCTGGGACTTTGTGTGTCTATTCAGTGTGTACTGGTGTGTTTCTATCCCTTATCTTCCTCCTCCTCAGCACCACACTGTGTTCATTAAATCAAAGGAAGGTTAAACTGGGCTTTTGAGTGAGACCGTTTATAAGGTCTGAGGGATGTACCTGGATGGTAGAGCGCTTGGGCAGTGTGCATGGACCCTGGGGTCAGTCCCCAGTACCATACACAAAACAAAACCTTATTGAAGTGCAGTTATTATCAATGTTATTAGGTTAAGCAGATGGTTGGCTTAAGGCTTCCAAATACTTATTTTTAACATTCACCAACATGTTAAGTATCCACTGTTTAGTTGCTGTCCCTCTTCAAAGGACAACAGATTTTCTAGGGGGTAAAGACCGATTTATCACTTGGACATAGAATTGTAATTGTTAGAAACAATTTTATATGCAAGTAATAGATCTTGATACTATGAGAAAATGTATTTATTTTATTTTGAAACAAATCTCACTATGTAGCCCTCGCTGTCCTGGAACTTGCTTATGTAGATGTAGCTGGCCTCCAACTCACAGAGAGCTGCCTGCTTCTGTAGGGGTCAGAGGCCTATACCACCATGCCTCACTTGGGGCGGGGGGGGGATGTAAATTCAAGGTTGGGTCCTGCAAGTGCCTGGAAGAAAAGAAAAGGGAAAACATAGCTAAGGGAGCCTGTTGGTGCTTGTGTCTTTGAACAAGATCTGCCGAGTGTCCTGCCACCATTTCCCTTGGCTCTGAAGAGTCGACGTTGGGGCTTTTCTTACCCTTACAAAGGACACTCTTGTCTAAGGGTCTTCAGTGGACAAGATTACAATGTCAGGGAATATTAAATGTGAAGAGACCTCAGATGACCATGTGTGTGTGTGTGTTCGTATGTGTGCATGCTCACACATGAACAGAAGTTGGCATAAAGCGTTTACCTCAGTCTCCCTGCACCTTACTTTCTGAGGCAGGCTCCTTCATTGGGCTGGAAGCTAGACTGGCTGGCCAGCATGCACCGGAGAGCCAGCTGTCAGCCCTCCATTGCAGCCCAGGTATTCTAGGTGTCCATTGCTGTGCCCAGCTTCTTAAGTGGGTGTACTGGAGATCACACTCCGGTCCTCATGCTTTCATGGCAAGCACTTTCCTGACTGAACCATCTCCACAACCTCTGGTGCAAAACCTCGAAGCAGCCAAGACAAATTGGAATCCCTTGTGTGAGCCTATCCACAGCCAGCCCATACTAGTAATTTAGTCCTTGGCTGCCCAGAAGAGCAAATGAGACATGAGTTAGAATGTCTATATTCAGATAATTCATGCGTTGAGCTATATAGCACACTGATAGTATCAAAATTAAAATGAATACTTCTGTGACTGCTCATACAAGCTGTTCGCCCTGAGGGTGCTTTTGATCTAATTGAAAGTGTCAGGATGGGTACTAGGGGCTAATAGAAAATGGCAGTAAGATTAGGGGTGAAGTGGCTGACGAGGGCTGAGAGAACCTCTAAATGTTACCGTTGTCTACAACGGTTCTCTTATTTCACTCTCTTTGAGGGCAACTATTCGTGTTGCTTCTGTGATCCTGTCTACAGCTTTGCAGAGCCATGGTCACCCTGTGGTGTTGTAGCCAGTGGGTTTGTTCCCCTGGGCGTGAGACCCCTGTGTGGTGGGCCATGTCTTCATCTCCTCCTGGACGGTGGCAGTCAGCCACTCGGTCCTTACTGATCACACCATCATTTTATATGATCCCCTATGTTTGGATGGGGATTTTGAGTCCTGTGAATTTAAGAAATGATGTGACCATTTTGGGGGGAAGGAGGTGCAGGGGAAGGGAAGTGAGGCAAGGGTCAGGTGACCTGGAGGAAGATGGTCCTGTCTGCTTGGCACACTGGCTGGGAGTAATCCAGTAATCCTGTCCATCAGGGCAGCCAGACTCCCAGAAATGTTCTTTTTATAGTGGAACCTCCTTCAGACTTAGAAATTGCCTTCTAATACTTTTTTGTTTGGTTGGTTGTTTTATTTTTTAAAGATATTTTCTTAGCTTCTCAAACCTGAAGGCTAAGGGCCATTCAAGCCTCCGGAGGCTTCAGGGAGAAGTTAGAAAGAGGGGCGGTTTGTAGGTACTTGCAGTGTTTTGTTTGCAGGTGACTCCGACAACAGTCTTACATTAACAGGGTGCTATTCTGCACAGCCCTCAAATGGGCGTCCGTGTCTTTGAGCTTCTTCCCCTCCAAAATTGCAAAAATAATTAATTTGCATAGTGGCTCTTTCTGTCCCTTTCCCCACATCATTGCTCCTTTATTGCCAAACCCTCCTAATCCTGTGGAGTGTGTTTCAGCCTCATTTGGGAAAACGATGGTGAATTCCACGTGAGAATAGATCTGAAGGCTCATTCTAAGCAGCGAATATTTATTGCATAGGTACTATTTATTAGCCCTGTTCTTGGGGGAAAGTTTTACCAGCTGAATAAAATGATTGAGGTTTGCAAGGACTCTTGCCCGGCTCTTGGAATGGAATAGGATTATGGGTGTAAGTTTATAATTTTATTGTCAGATGTAGAATGAATCTTGGTCACCAGAAAAAAAAAATAGTAAGTGATAAACACATCAATAAAGTTCCAGGATGAATTTGTGGAGGGGACGGAGTAATTATTTGAATTATATTTGCTTGTTTAATTAACATTTATTGTCTTCTGGGTAACAGGCACTGCTGGGTACTTTTACATCTGCTATTTTATTTAATTACAAAGAGTTCTTCACTTGCAGATAAGATTTCCCAGGGGCTTCCCTGGGCTAATGAGTTAGCCTGCCTGGTGTTTCTCAGGCCCAGCTGCTCATGGAGATCACCTAGGGAGCCACAGGGCCATCTGGTGCTGCAGTTTCCTCTTCTGGGATCCTGTTTACCTGTGCCTGGGTGACATTCAGCAGCAGCATGCCAAAACTGTGGCCCTGAATTTCTCACTGTTAAGCTGCCATCGTGAAGTTCGGAAGCCGAGTCCTGATGCCCTGTGGAATATACCCGACACCTGCTTTCCTTTGTCTCTCTCCCATTGAGTGGGGTGGGGAGCGTCATAGTAATTATGGAATGAAGCAGACTAGCAAAAACGTTTCCCCAAAATGTCTCCGCTCCAGAATTTCCCAGTCTAATTTATAGTCTGACTTTGCCGTGCCTGTGTGGATCAGCAACATCCTGTAGGTGATTTGCATACTAAGAGGCTGTTCATGTATGGGGTGAGTTGTGCACATGTGTGGGGAGGCTGCCAGAGAATAATTTGCAGCAGTTTTCTCCCCACACCATCAAGGTCCTGGAGATGGAACTCAGGTTGTCAGGCTTGGTGTCAAGCACCTTAACCCACTGAAACTTTCTCACTGGCCTTCTTTCTTATTAGTGTGTGCACACGCACACACGTCTCACACCCACGTGCCAGCATGTGCCTTGGTGCAAGTGTGGAAGCCATAGGACAACTTTGTCAAGTTAGGTCTCCTACCTTTATGTGGGGCCTAAAGACGGAGCTCAGATCTTCAGCCTTGTGTGCCAAATACCTTTACCCCTTGGACCATTTTATTGCCCTTTGGTTTTTGCCTCTGTCACTTGTGTGGAGGTCAGAGGACAACCTGTGGGAGTCAGTCCTCTCCATCTACCACGTAACTCCTGACATCAAACAAATCATCAGGGTTGGCAGCGAGCATCTTGACCTACTCAGCCATCTATACACCCTTACCACTATTCTACCTTGTTTATTGAGACAGTGTCTTTCATTGGTCCATAGCTTCCCAAATAAGTCAGGCTGGATGGCCAATGAGATCCAGGACTGGCTGGGGTCATCCTGGACCTGGGCCAGGCAGGCTCCTCTGGTAAGCTACTTTCCTCTATATCTAGTCTCAGCCCTCTTACCTCTTATGCTTGGTCTAGACAGGTCTGACTTACCTGGGCTGTTTACTGCTTGGCTAGGCTCCTGTCTCTGGACCACTGCGGCTTGTCTTGTAGCTGTCACTGTGGACAGGGCCTCCTTAGGGAAGCCCTGCTGGTTGGTTCCTACTTTCATCCTGCTGAGCCAATGGAATAGCATTGCTTGCCCACACCAGTCCTCATCTCCTCTGGCCATCTTCCCCTTCTCAATTATAATTGCTTCTCTTCTCTACTTGTTCCTGGGTGGCTGGAAAGCTCAGTGTGTGGGCCATGGATGCCTGAGAGTCTCATGTATCTTCATTATAGCAAAGGCTGCTGTAACTCAGAGGGGACTTGGCCCAAGTCAGGTGACTCTGGAGCCTGTGGTGAGTCTGCTGCTGGCCTTCGGGTTCTCTCTGCAGGACACTTGGGAGTGAGAGGTTGTCATTTGTCTTCAGATTCCACCTTCTTTCCGCTACAGATACTCTGTTTAGGGTTTGCATCTAAGTCGTGCAGTGGCCAGCTTCCCTGGTGCTCTTAATAACGAACCAAACCAAGAGTTTCATGAGAGTTACCACCCTTTTCCCGTTTCTCATTTGCACAAGGTCTTAGAAAGTTTCCTAAGTGAACAACTTGTCTCCATTTTCTGTTCTAGAAATCTGGTCTAAGAATTAGAGCAAGGAGAGATGGGAGAAGGGTCAGTCGTGTGTCTGTGTGTGTAGCACTCATATGCTTCTATAATTTGCTAATGGTATATATGGCCTGTGTGAGGATATGCGTGTGGCATATGTGTGCATGTGTGGTTTATTCATGATGTGTATCTGTTGTGTGATATACCTATACAGGGTATATGAATTGTGTGTGCGATTCATGTATTTAGTATGATGCGCAGATGCCGCATGTGCAAACATAATGTGCATGTGTGTGGTATATAGTCACATTATGTGTGATGTGTGTTGTATGTGTTTGAGTGGAATATGTGTGATGTGTATTCGTGGTATGTGTGATGCTTGACATACATGTACATATGTGGTTTATATGTGTGTGGTGTATGCTTCATTTATACATGTGTGGTACGTTATGGCATGTGATGTGTTATGTGTATGTTGTGCTTGTATGTGTGAAGTGTGGTACACATAAGTATATGATATGTGTAGTATTTGTGGTGTGGTTACACTTGTATATGGTGTGCACCCGTGTGTGTTATGGTATGGTGTGTACTCATGGTTTATGTACACGTGTGTACACACATTTGAGGATATGATTGTGAGCAGGGCTAGACAGTCTTTCAGTCGAGTCTTCCCTTTCTCTATGCCATTTGTGATGAGTTTAAAACAAGATGTTAAAGCATACACCAAGAACAAGGGGAGGGCACCTGTCCCGGGAACAGAAGCAGAGCTGGCAAAACGCACCGTAGTGACGGCAGCAGTGACAATGAATCCCGGCCCCACACCTTTTGTGAATCAAATGAAGTGGGTTAAGTGGCTTCTGGTAGTTTCAGAACTCAGTGAAAACACCAGGGCAGCTGAAGGCTGGGTCAGAAAAGGGGGCATTCTCTCCCGCATCCATCTGGCAGTGAAAATGGCTAGACGCACCTTTGCCTCCATTTTCACGCCGAATGCTGGCCAAACATTAAGAGGGATGCTGTTGAACTCTGGCTTTCCAAAAGCTCTCTTTGATTTATTCACAAGCTTTTGCTCTAAGCGATTTCCGAGAGTGAGAACTCCGAGGGCACAGCACATGTTTGCTTCCTTCGTGGTGCAGAATAGAAACCCCAGACAGGATATGGTTCAGGGGCAGAATGACTGAGACTAGTCCAGAATCAAGTTGAGCTGAGTATTTTTCTGGGACCAGGACTTCTGCAGCAACCCCAAATTCCAGGATCCTTTGACTTAGAATTTGGAATCTCAGAGGGCAGCATGGCCCCATCCTCTGCCTCTGGGACCTTGGAATCCAGCCCAAATGACGCTGAGTTATAGATGTTTGGGGCTCTGCCCTTGCTGTGTGCAATCATCAGCAAATTACTGTTCAGAATCAGCTCCTCCTTCCCCATCCACATATCCCTTATCCTCTTCCCCTCCCCCTCCTCCTCTCCCTCCTCTTTTGTGGTGGCTAGGGCTATTTTAAGCGCTAAGTGAGAGAAGCATTGGAGAAGCGTCCCGGCCATGTGCCATGGGCTGCATGTAGTTAAGAATAGCTTCAGTGTCTCCTAACACAAAATTGCAAACGTACTTTAAATGCGACATTTTAAACAGTCTCATTTTATTTATTCATTTTTCTCTTTGAGATAGGGTCTCACTCTAGCTCTTGATGTCTGGAACTCACTATGTAGGTCTGGCTGCTGGCCTTGAGCTCACAGAGGTCCACTTGCCTCTGCTCTTCTACCTGTTTGAGTTTATGTGTGCCACATATGTGCAGGTGCCTGTGGAGACCAGAAGAGGGTGTCAGATCCCCTAGAACTGGAGTGACAGGTGGTTGCAAATCCCCTGATGTGGGTGATGGGAACTGGACCCTGGTCCTCTGCAAGAGCAGCGGACACTCTTAACCACTGAACCATCTCTCCATTTCCATCTATGATTTTTGCTTTTGTAACTTGATGACTTAAGTTTTTTGTTGTTGTGTTATTTGGTTTTTCCGAGACAGGGCTTGAAAACAAAACACCCCAAACCATGGCTGTCCTGGAACTTTCTATGTAGGCCAGGTTGGCCTTGAACTCACAAGAGATCCTCCTGCCTCTGCCTCCCATACACACGCTGGGATTGAAGGTGTGTTCCTCTAATGCCCAGCATGCACATAGTTCTTGAGCATGATTTCTGTAGATGACAATACCGTGTTACAGTGCCAAATGATTGGATACTTTCCTGTGGTCTATATAAATGGTACTTGAGACTCATCTCCTCAGACCATGTCACAGGTATTGGGAGGGGAGAAAGTAATAGTGATGTCTGGGAATCTGCGGGGCTTTTAGAGTGCTGAGGTTTGCTGTAGCTTGCTTACGCCTTGTTATCCCTCTTTTACAGGAGAAGAAACTGAGGCCTGGAGTTGGAGTAATTCTTTTAAGGTGACCACATTGGTAAGTGGCAGAGTTGGCATGGACGCTAGCCACCTGTCTCTAGATCCTGCCTTCCTCACTCTCACTCTGGAGAAACAGCCCAGTGGGCAGCCGTGGCCAGGAGGTGGCTTTCACTTCAGTGAAAGCATTCTGCCCTGTTGAAGTTTCAGCACATAATGAATGCATAGTTTCTTTCCTTTTGCCGGTGAGGGTGGAGAATCTTCAGGCTATTGAGTCAGATTGGTAATTTAAGTAGCTGATTTTGGAGCGATGGCGGTACTGCTGTGCTTCCTGTCCTAGGCAACAATGGCGGCAGAGACTTTGGAACATAGACTGTGTGCAGCCTCTACCCCAGTCAGCTCTCACAGCAGTTCCGCAAAGCTGAAGGTCATAGGAAGGAAGTGCTTTGCCCCAGTCTCTCTGTTACTGGGGGCAGAGTCAGTATTCTCTTGCAAGCCTGTGCTGTTAGCCAGTGTAATTTTGTCACCCTCTGAGGGCACCTGTGAGAAAATCATTCCCTTTGAGCTCAAGCACCCCCTAGCTGGCAGGACACTTCTCTCTTCTTTTCCTGGGCCTCTTGGTCTACTCATCCTCTTCCATGTAGCTGGCCAACTTGTGGTGAAGCTTCACCATTGCATGGAACCCTTACTGCAGCGCCCCACGGCAGCCTCTGCTCAGGCACGTGCTTAATGTTTATTTTAATGGTTTTACTGTGCGTGCTGTAAAACCCAAATCTTAATCTCGCAGCTGGATGAATGTTTTCTATCACACCCAATTTAACTGCCACAAATCAGAAGACTCAGAGTTTGCATCCTTCCATGATGTAGGAGGGTCATCTGTCTATGTGTTACTTTCATTGGTTAATAAAGAAACTGCCTTGGCCTTTTG
>LOEQ01001734.1:50094-67969 GCA_001685075.1 Bramus lutescens | reverse complement strand
ACACACACACCCTGAAGTGTGAGTGAAATCATCGGGAATGTGCTTACATTCCTGCCTCATCCATTGTGTAGTGGATCAGTCAGGATAGATCAAGTGCTATGAGCCACAAGCTCTAGAACTCCCCGTTCCTGTGGGGTAGCTGGCAGAAGCAGTTAAGTGATTGACGCCTGCAGAAAATCAGATGGGTTTCACGCACACTCTAGTCCAGACCCTGGCTTTGTTTCTTGGTGATCTCTGGGCTCTACACTTTCGGCTCCTGGCTTTGTTTGTTCTCAGGTTCCCATTCTTCACAATAGCTTAGAGGAGAGAGCTACCATCTCTCTGTAGAATCCTTAAACAACATTTCCACCCTTCTCTCTGGTTGGATCCTCTCAGGACCTGCATGCATTTCAGACCAGTCACGGCAGCAGAGGGGATAGCAGTGTCTTAGACCATTCAGGACCCGCCTGGGGAACTGAAGATAAGTCTGACTGCATGGCTCCTGATGGGGGAGGAGTGGAAGAGATGCTACCAAGAGGCAGTGACAGTCTCCAAGTGACCTCTGGGCAAGGATGGAAAGACAAAGATGTGTCAGGACGGTGGTCACTCTTCTCATAACAAATTCACCTTAGAACAAATGGAGATTGATAGTTTTTTGAATGTTCAACATTTTACACTTTTCCATAGTGACTTCTCATCATATGCCTGTCAAATGGGCCATTATTTCCATTTCATAGATGAGGAAACCATCTATGTTTCCTCATAAACTGTAGGGAGGTTAGGTTTCTGCTAGGAAGCCAGCCAGATGTGTCTGGGCTTGTGGATCCCACTCTATTTCCCTTTTGGGATAGTTTATAGAGAAAATAGATTCTTAATAGAGGCCCTAAAAGGGGGTTTCTAATGATTCTTCACAATAAGCAGGGCCTTGGGAGTAGTTACAGCTTTTCATTTCCAGCTTTTATTAGGAGAAGCCTGCCTGCCTTTTTCCGCTAGGCAACAATATGGGAGGACGTCTCTTTTCTCTGGGCTCAGGGAAGTAACAGATAATTGAATGGGCCCCCCAAGTAAAGCAGAACCATTGTTGACTCTCAGTGTGTCAGAAGACATGGTCGCTTCAGATACTTTTACAAAAATGAGTTTTCTCTTCTTTTAACTTTTCTGCCTGAGGCTGCCAATTGTTGTTATTGTTTTTTTTTTAAAGCAATAGAGTAACTATTATGTAATCTATACAATGCCTCCTTCCCTTGGGCCCAAGTTAACTGTGCCTCCAACAATGCGGAATGTCTTTTCATGTTGGCAAAGAGTTTACATAAAGCCTAGTGGGAGTCCTAAATTAAACTGCCAAAGCAACGGCAAACAAGCTGGGCTTTCTGGTTTTCTCCAGACACTGCAGAGACAACGTCCCGCAGGGTGGGAGATGACGTGGCTGAGATCATTTCATGCTGGTGTAGGGTGTGCTGCTTTCTGTGCCCTGAGCCTGGCAGGTATGCCCTGAACAGGTATGTCTGACTGACAAACGAGGTTTTTCAAGGGCCCTAGTTCGGTTTCTCTTGCTGTGGTAAACACCGTGACCTAGAGCAAGCTGGGAGAGGAGAGGTTTATTTGGCTTCCAGGTTACATTACAGTCTGTCCATCATCTGGGAAACCAAGGCAGGAACTGCAGTGCAGTAGAGACCATGGGAGTCTTGCTTACCGGCTCACTTTCCTCGGCTTGTACCTTTCTTATACTGCCCAGATCTACCTGCCCAGGGATGGGATGCTTGTTAGTGGACTGGGCCTTCCTGCACTGACTAACAATTAAGGTGATGCCTCAGAGGCCCATAGGCCGGTGGTTCTCAACGTTGTTAATGCTGTGGGTAAAAGGCTTAGGCTTAAATGTGAGATAAAAACGGGTCGTTGCAGCTTGTGATCCTAGAGGATGACTTTGATGGCTGTCATTAGGTGTGAAATTGAGAGTGCCTTACTACAGCACAACCTGGCTTTATTCAGATACACCAGTGGTTATAGCCTCTGTTGGTAGAGAATGGGATTGATGGCACATGGGAGGGGCCATCTTGTGTGTGCGTGTGCATGCTAATATATATGTACGTGCATATAAATCTTGCTGCCTCTGTGATCATGGTTTCCAGATTTGTCTGCAGAGTAAAATTACCTACAGAGCTTTTAGAATTCAAAGTCATAGATACTAGCAGATTTAATTTACAGACTCTGGGAATGGAATTGGCATAATCGTGTGTGTGTGTGTGTGTACGTGTGCATGTGTGTGTACACCTGTGGAGCTCAACCTTGGATGCTATTCCTCTTCTGATGCTATCCTTCTTGATCCTCTTTGGTACAGATTCTCTCACCTGGCGTGGAGCTTGTCAGTTAAGCTAGGATGGCAGGTTGAGCCACGGGAATCCACCTGTCTGTGTCTCTCCATTGTTGAGATTACAAGGGCACATCTACCACACCAGACTTCCTTTGTAATGTTGGTGCTAAGGATTGAACTCTGGTACTCATGTTTGTACTGCAAAAATTTTACTGACCGAGACATTTTCTCTGCCACAGTCAGCATTTTTTTCAGCTATTCAGGTGATTCCCATTGCACACCTGTTCTGCACCAGTATTGTGTGACAGCTATAGCATGATCATGGTCTGGAGAGGAATGGAATTGTGGTGGGGACAACGGTAATGGCCATTGGCATTTATTGGCTGGCATCTCTGGGCCAGGCCATCTACTGATACAGATGTTCGCACAAGTCCTCCCTGCGCTCTCTTTGGGAGGCTGGAGAAGATCAGGAGGGGCTGTAGCTTCAGACAAGTATCCCTAGAGTTTGCTGACCCAGATTGGCAGGTAAAGACCAGAAAGAGGAGGCCACTAGGCTTATCTCTCTCACCCCTGAGAGACCACTGTGGTTGTCTGTAGTCTGAGATTGAGGTTTCTCTAGTTGTTGTTGTTACCACAGTCTACCCTGTCCACATCCTCGTGGATACAGCCGTCCTTTTCATAACCACAGCGGATCCAGGAGTCAATATTCAAAACCGTATTTGCAAGGTTGTACATTAAGGGAGAGTTTATCTTGACTTGTGGTTTGGAAGGAGAAAAAAAAAGAGCACAGTAAACCAGGCTATTAATCTTGGCTTGGTTGATTCTTCCATGAAAACCACTGTATGTGTCTCAAGAAACTGGATTAAATAGATTAAAAATCATTGTCTTGTGTTTTTACAGCACATTCCCCAGTGCGTGGTGCTCTGCAAACCTTATAACATTGCTAGCATGTTTGATACCTCCCTGGAGGATGGGAGGCATAAATAAGGCTGTGGATTACCATAAAATAGGCATACAGAATGTGTGTGCAGATTTCTGGCTGGTGCCTTTGTGTAAGAGTTCTGCTTGGAGGTGGGGGTGCTAGGGAAGGTGCTCTTGGGAGAGTGGAAGGACTGGGTGAAGCCATAGTGGCAGAGAATGCTGTTGATGGGAGCGCTACAGTCGGCTTAGAAGTTCAGCAGCAATGGCACCATCCCGCTGTCTTGAGAGACTGGAAGTGTGCATCAAATGCGCATTTCTACTTTTGGTTTTCATCGTGCCACAAATACGTCTCCTGAGTTTTTTTTTTAATTTATTTCAGTATTGGAAGACATTTGGGTGATGAAGGACTAGATAAGTATAACTTCATTGACCACCCCCATCTGCCCTGAAATCGTACCTGATACCGTACCAAAGTTTGCACATTGCTTATTAGGAGCGATTATTTAAAAAGAGAGAGAGAGGATTCTTGCCCATGCCTCAGGGAGTCAGGCTGACCTTTGAAGATGGACTCAGTTGTTCGCTGGCAGTGTAGACATAAACCTCTGTGAGCTCCGTGGCCTACACCCCAGGTCTGGTGGGGTGCGTAGTTTTAATTGTGCTCTCGTATCCAGCTGTGGACTGGTACACAAGTTCCTTGATGCCTTGGGGCCTCCTTTTTTATGTAAAATATTAGACAGAAGATGCCTTTCAAAGTTCTTTCCTTCTAAAATTAGGCGGTTCATTGGAAACTCTGCAGGCTGCCATGGTTTGTTTTGTCAGCTTGATACATTGTTAATCCCTGATGAAGTCTGGGTGAAGGCTTGTCTGGATTGTTTAGATCAAATTGACTTGTGGGCACGTGTATAGGTGATTATCTTGACTCCATTGGTTGAGGAGGGAAGATCCACCCACACTGTGAGTGGCTCCATTCTCTAGGCAGGGGATCCTGGGCGGTGTAAAAGTGGAGAGAGCCAGCTGAGCACTGGCATGCATGCATGCATTACTTCATTGCTGTATTCTGGACTGTGAATGCCATGTGACCATTCCAAGTTCCTGGGACCTTGATTTCCTTTCTTGATGGACAGTAACCTGGACCTGTGAGCTAAGATAAACCCTTTGACCCCTAAGTTGGTTTTGTCAGTGCATTTTATTGCAGCAGCCAGAAAGGAAGCTGAGACAAAGGCACATACAAAACGAGTGACCTGTTACAAGGAAATGCTAAGTACTGAAATGGATACAAAAGCCCTTTTTCTCTAAATTCATGGCTGAGGCAGGCCTCTGACTTGGACAAGGTACCGTTCTCCTCCTTTGCCTCCTGAAGGCTTACAGCTGAGGAAGGGATGTAGTCTCTTGATGTCTACATTCTAACATGAAACCTTACTAGGGCTTTTGAGAGGAAAGTAGCTAACCCCGTTGTGAAATAGACCACATCGACACCCCCCCNTCAAGCCTTCTGGAATAGCTTTCTTTCTCTAACTTGAAAAAGTAACCGTGAGAGGGTAAGTTCATTCACACATTTCGCTCACGTATGACTTATCCTGTTGTTCTGTTTAACGCTCTGAGTTTCAAATATTAGTGTCTATAGCTAGTGACTTAATCATATAGGCTACTTATGAGTGCTGCTCAATTCACTCCTCTAAGTGAATAACTTAGTAAATAACTCTAAGTTGCCAGGCTGCAATGATGCTATTCCAGCACTGGGGTAAGTCAGTATTAATGGCCATGGATGCCCCTGGCCAGCTGGCTGTGGCTGTGTACCAGGTCCATTCTCTGTGTCAGGTTTTTTACCAGGCTCAGTGCTGGCTCAGGAGTACAGGGTTAGCAAAACGGCTTGGCCTTTGCATGTGGGAAGCTCCCAGTGGTCCGGAAGCCATACCATCCCAGTGGCAAAATGCTATCAACAACAGCCACAAGCTGCTGAGAGGACTCACAGCAAGGGGGTCTGACCTGGTTTGCTCAGTGTGGTAAATTGCTGGATATGACAAAGAGCCCAGGCAAGCAGGTGGGGGCTGGGGGTGCTAAAGGCAGCCTGTGGTCCCACGTGTAAGGGGAGACTAGAGGAAGCATCAAGATGCAGCATATGGATAGCATGAGGGTTCCTGTGATTTGAGGAATCTCAGGACAGGGACTTCCTGCCTCATCTCCTTGCCTTTCCTCCCCTGACTTCTTGAAGCTGAAGGAACATTTTCTACTTTGTAAGTTTACAGGATGTGTCATCTATATCAGTGGTTCTCAGCCTTCCTAATGCTACGACCCTTCAGTGCAGTTCCTCGTGTTGTTGTAGTGACCCCCAACGATAAAATTATCTTCATTGCTGCTTCTTAGCTGTAATTTTACTGCTTTTATGAATCATTATGTAAATATTCGATAATGCAGAATATCAGCTATTTGAAGGAGTTGTTTAATTCCCTCAAAGGGGTTTCCCAACCCACAGTTTGAGTGAGAACCACTGATCTGTGTCACTTGTCAGTTGCAAGACTTTGTCCTGGAGTCAAAGAGTGTGTCTTTCATCCCTGCAAGGGAAGGCCATTTCATGTAACACTGGGTGTCCCCTTAGCAGTGTGTGATGCAGGCTGGACTGTGTCGGGTACATGTCTAATGGAATATCTGCGGCACATCAGTGAGCTTCTGTCTGGGGGACTCAAATCATTGTCATCTACAGCAGTCTTTCACAAAGCATGTAGGGACTTAGACAGTAGCATAGGACAGCCCCAAGTGCCTGTTTGTGCAGAGATTCACTGAAGCCTCTGTTGATCAAGGCAATTAAAGGGGGGAGTTGTGTGCACCTGGGAATAATTTCATAGCCATTAACTTGTAATTAAAACTTCCAGGTAAATTGACTTTTCTTCATTGGTGTCATATTACCTACTTTTCTTTCTTCCCCTGTGATCGTGTTTCCATTAATAAATTACCAGCCACCGCCTTGGGCTGACTCTCTTCCATGCCTTATGCCTCCTTCCAGCCCTTTTCCTTATCCCTTGGCCATGTCTGCATTTGTCCCGCCTAAAGCCTTCCCATTTTAGTCGCCATCCTTTTGAACAACAAATCTTTCAAGACATAAAAATACTCATCTCTACTCCCACCCTGTTATCAATTGACTTTAACATCCCTATCCTTCTACTTTTTCTCACAGGGATATATTCATATTATATAGATGATTTTGTACTTTAATCTTTTAATAGTCATAATTTTATTTGTTTTTGTTTTGAAGCAGGATCTCACGTAGTTCAGTTGGCTGTGAACTCCGTATATACTAACTGGAGAAGACCTTGAACTTCTGATTGTCCTGCCTCTGCCTCCCAAGTGCTAGGAGTAGACAAGCTTGTCTCACCATGTCCAGTTTATGTGGAATTGGGGATTGAAACCAAGGCTTCATGCATGCTAAACAAGCATTTTAGCAAAGGAGTTATTTTTGCGGCTCCCAATAACCATAAAACTTAAAAAACATTTTGAAAGACTTAAAAAATTATTGGTGTGTGTGAATGTTTTGACTGTATGTATATGTACCATATATGTGCCATAGAGATGAGAAGAAAGTGTTGGGTCCTGTCTTAGAATTTCTGTTGCTGTGAAGGGACACCATGACCATGCCAACTCTTAAGGAAAACATTTAATTGGGGCTGGCTTACAGTTTCAGAGGTTCAGTCCATTATCATCATGTCAAGACATGGTGGCATGTAGGCAGACGTGGTGCTGGAGAAGGAACTAAGAGTTCTACATTTTGATCCATAGGCAAGCAGAAGGAGAGACTGCCACATTGTCCATGACTTGAACATATATGAGATCTCAAAGCCTGAATTTACGGTGACACACTTCCTCCAACAAGGCCACACATCCTAATAGTACCATTCCCTATGGGCCAAGCCATCAAACACGTGAGTCTTTGGGGCCTGTTGATCAGGGTTTCTGTCCTGCCTGGTCCTGCAGCTGTTAAGTCCCAAAGAATCACACAAAGGTCTACATTAGTTATAAACAGATTGGCTCACTAGCTCAGGCTTCTTATTAACTGATTCTTGTAACTTACATTAGCCTATAATTCTTGTCTGAGTTAGCCACGTGGCCCAGTACCTTTTTCGGTGAGGCAGTCATATCTTGCTTCCTCTGTGGCTGGGTCACAACTGCTGACTGCAGAATCCTCTTCCCAGAATTCTCCTGTTTTCATTGCCCTGCTTCTACTTCCTGCATGGTCACCCTGCCTATACTTCCTGCCTGGCTATCAGTCAATCAGCATCTTATTAAACAAGTACAAGAAACAAATGTTTACAGGGTAAAGCCACTGTCTCACAGCACCCCCCCTTTTTTTTAAAGAACAAGAATTCTGAATCTAATCTCTTTGTTTAGCTTTTTTTCCTGATCATTATCCATAACAACTTGTAACCAACATTCTAAACAAAGGAAAATATCAATAGTCCATTTTTTTGGGAATGTGGTCATAGTTTTCCAGGCTACTTCCTTCTGAATTGGGGCACTGGTAATCTTATGAGGACCTAAAGAAAATTTGGAATTATGATCAAGTCATGACTGTGAGGCTTGATCATCTCAGCCAGCAGTCTTGAGGCTGTTCTGGATGTAGAANGGGGGAGGGAGTTGGCGTGGCTTGTCTCTTAAAGAGACAGAACAACCATTACACTTTCCATTTCAGGAAGGTGGCCTTCTCATCTCATTTCTTTTGCAGGCTATGCACCCCAAATTATAATCATTTCTCCTGTGACATGTTCTTTATAATAGTCGGGTCATCCTCTCTGTAGTTTCTTAAGGGCATCTTAAAATGTACATAATACATTTAAATACATAAAGTATGCATAATAAATAGATAAATCTCTTTTAAAAATTAAAAAGACGGTTCCCTAAGTAATTCTACGCAGTCTTTTTTTAAATAACACAACCTTTATTAAAGACTCATTGTAATATAACTAACTCACTTATAAAATTCGTCCCTTTACTGCCTCCCCATGGCTTTTAGTATATTCACATTAAGATGTGATGTTTGAAACTAAACAAGACAGTCCAGCTGCAGATTAAACATTGAAATTCTGATGCATTTGAAGATTATATTAGCTTTTTTTTTGAGGGCTAGAGGATTGTTTTGAAATAGGGTCTCTCTAGTAGCCCTTGAAACTCACTCTGTAGCTAGACCTCATTTTGACCTATTGATACTGCTGCCTCCATCTCCCCAGTGTTGTGATTATAGGCATGAGCCACAATGTCTGCTGTGGCTGGGATCCCTTAATGTGACTAAGTCCTTCTGTCAGGAGCAGTTATTCATAAGAAGTTATGGGAAAATCAGGTTCCAGAGAAAGTTTTATACAAAAGCCAAAGCCAAATAATCAAGTAGCAAGTCAGGTTCTTTCCAGTTTTGGCACCAACTAAAGACTAAATTAATGAAGTAAAGTGGAACTTAATATCACAGAAACCAGTTATGTAAAGACCCTTTTGAAAAACAGGAGTCGTTGAAAGTGAGTTTGAATGAACATGTTTCCAAGACGGGTAGAGTTATTCAGCTTGAGAGTTGAATTTAGTTGATCAGTGATCCACTCTTTTTTTTCCTTTTTTTTTTTTTGAGACAGGGTTTCTCTGTAGTTTGGAGCCTGTCCTGGAGCTAGCTCTTGTAGACCAGGCTGGTCTCTGCCTCCTGAGTGCTGGGATTAAAGGCGTGCATCACCACCGCCCGGCCAAACCTGATTTTTCTTAACTAAGAATAAATCCATAGCCTCTCATTTTCTGTGAAAACAAAAGCAAAACCTCTTCTCCAAAGTACCGTATCTTTTGATTTCAATTTTGAAGTCATGGCATTTACAAAATATTTATGTTTTATTAATCCAGCAGCATTTACACTTAAATGTCTTTTAGCAGCTGTTGCTCCTTCCTCAGCTGTCAAGCAATTCAAACACAACATAATAATATACAGACTCTCTGTGTATTTTCCATCTTTATGTGGCTTTACTTTAAATTCTTTTTTTTATTTTTACTTTGAATTTTTGGCTTTTTGAGGCAGGGTTTCTATGTGTATCTTTGGCTGTCCTGAACTCCCTCTGCAGACCAGGCTGTCCTTGAACTCACAGAGATCCAGCCTGTCTCCCAAGTGCTGGAATTAAAGGTGTGTGACACCACACCTTGAGCTCACAGAGATCTGTCTGCCTCTGCTGTCTCCTTCAGCAAATCCTACCAGCGTGCGCNGCCACAACTGGCTACTCTTTTTTTCTTTTAATGACTTTATTCGTTTTTCTTCTTTCCAAGCCTACATATATTTTAAAGACACCGTCAACCATTTAGAGGTTTTCTTCATCTGAATCTACCTTTACTGTGTATCTTTTTTTCTGACCATGTGAGTCTTTAATTTGCTAAGCTATATGGCTAGGATTAAAGCAGTGGCTTTGACAGCTGGATCCAGCCCATTCTTTAGCTTTCTGAGATTCCTGCCTTATGGCAGAGGTACTGGGCGGAGCCATGTTTATTGCCACAACTCTATGGTGTTTCAAGGTCCATGCTGCCACCATTCAAACCACCACAGATTCCTTGGAAGTGGAGTTATGGACAGTTGAAATCCTCCATGTGGGTGATGAGAACTGAACCTGGGTTCTCTGCAAGAGCAGTAAATTATCCTTAACTACTGAGCCATCTTTCCAGCCCCAATATTCAGAAATTTTAAATCAGCAAATGAGATCCTGCTGTGTTTCAGGCATTGTTTTAGGGACTGGGAACAAGCCAGGCTAGGGCTGGTTCGTGGAGGGAGACAGTAAATATATGCTTTGTGAGGAGGTAGCAACATGGCAGAAAGACAGTATGTCTGAAGAAGAATTGCAGAGTATTTTCTCCCATTCCTGTGTTCTTAGTAACTGTGTGTGATCTTTGCTGTCGGTGCACTGTAGTGTGTTTGGAATGTCAGGACTATGAATGTACAGGGAGTGTGTGAGTCACTGAGGACAAACCCCTTATTTAGAGATGAGCAAACATTCAGAGAAAAGAAATGGCTTGCTCAAGACTTGGTAGTGAGGACGGTTTTCATTCATCCTAAGCTTCTTTTAGAACCCTAGTGTGCTGTTTGCCTACTGCCGGAAGTTTATCACCTGGATCTTATTTAAATAATGCTGCAGGGGGCGACTTCATACAGATGCCACCTGAGTGAAAAGAGCAAGTTCACAAATAATGAGAAGAATAGAAAAGGCTCTTATTTATTGAGTTCTTATGTTTGCCAGGTACTGTACTATGTTTCTGGCAGCATGTATCTGTCCATGCCTCTCTTTTCAGGTGAGAAAACCAAGGGCTCCGCACGCAGGCCTGCCGGAGCCCAGGCTGACTCGCAGCCTGTGTGCGTGCGTCATCAACAACCTTCCAAGTCTGAGCGTGAAGATAGCAATGTCAGAACCCATTAGTATGAGCTACTTTTCTCATGCTCTGACAAAATACCTGACTAAGAAGGGTGGGTTTATTTTGGCCCACAGTTTCAAGGCACAGAGCATCGTGGTGAGAAGGTCGCTAGCCATACTGCATCCACAGTCAGGGAGCAGAGATGAACGCTGATGCTCAGTGTGTGGTTTCTCCTTTTTATTCAGTATGAGACCCCGGCCCATGAGATAGTACCACCTCCTTAGAGGAAGGGGATGCCATCATAGACACACCCCAAAGTGTGTTTCTCAGCCCTCCAGGCTGAGAGTGAAGATGAACCATCACATTCCTTTAAGATCTCACCAGACATTTAAGCTCTGGTAAGTTTTAAGTGTATGTAATTGCTGTTCTTTTTTCAAAGGCTAAAGACAGTTTGAATACTGAGGCTTTTATTTTTTCCTGTTATTTTGTCCAGTCATCAGAATAGCATGGTTATTGTTAGGGTGAAGGGTTAGGATTTGAAATGGTGGGGGTGAGGGCACTGAAGGATTTAGTTAATCTAGCTGATAAAAAAGATGAAAGGGGAAAGGTAGCGAGCATTGTATGGACTAGCAGCTGTTGTGGCTTGGGGTAGGTAGCATGCTGCCTCTGCTTCTCAGTGGTTCTATGACCTTCCTGAAGATACTTGAACCCTTTGTCCCTCAGTTTCTTCATCTGAAGAGAAGCAGAAGTAAAAACTCTCACGGTGGTTTGGGGAGGCTTGGATGCTAAGTGAGTCTCAGTCTTTCTGTTTAAGGCAGCAGAAACTGGTGGCAGTGGTTGGTCCAACCAGACTGTTTTCTCTTTTTTGAAAGTGTGATGTTTCTGTAAAATGCATTAAAAATCTTTGAAAATAGAATTGATAAATAGGTGACTTTGTCTATAATTAGGGATTTTCTTTGTTTATAGGGAAAGCTATACTTTATTTNTTTTTTTTTTACTGTATGTGTTTGTTGGTGTTGTGGAGTGCATGTGGCGGTCAGAAGACAAGTTGCCAGGAGTTGGTTCTCTCTTTCCACCTTGTGGGTCTCAGGAATTGAACTTGGGTTGTCAGGCCTGATACCCTTTCTTCACTGCGCCATCTCACCAGCCCAAAGCTGTTGTTTCTAACACGGAGGGTGTGCTGTGAAGGTGGGTGGATATGACAGCAGAGACTAGGGTTTGGGGTGACAGCGGCATGAAGCTCCAAGATGAACGGCCCTCCTGGACATTTTCCTTTCCTGTTGCTCTGGTGCTATGCCAGATTTCATGTCGTCTTGTCCCTCCTTAAAGGTGACCACCCCAAGCCTGTGCCCTTGCTTGTGGAGGGCATGTGATTGTCAGGACTGAACAAGCACGGCTCTCAGATTTTCCTGCGGCCACCAGGATGATAGATAGAGTGGTGGGCTTTGGATTGTAAACTGTTCGCCTGAATCGGCAGCTCCCGCACCGGCCCACCCCTCATGGGAAAAGCTTTGCCTTGGGACAGGCTTACAAGGAAAAGGGACGGTGTATACAGAAGATCTTCCCTTCTTTTTCCAATTAAAATCTTGGCACAAGAACATGCTTGTCATTCCTGTCGCCTGGCTCAGCAGCAGATTCCCAGGCTGAACTCTGAGGCATCGTCCCCACTTCCTCCTGTTTTCAGCTTTTCCAGTTACAGTTTGCTTCTTTGGGTGATGGGGCCGCTAATAAGGCCAGGTGGTGAATGGGCGGCAGGGAGCACAGCTCTGTGGAAATACAGCACAGAAGCGATGCAAACACAGGGGGCGGGAGGAAGGCTGTTGAGAGGTAGGTGCTGTGCTAAGGCCTTTTGCCTTCCTTGACCTTGAAGGAAGCCTTCTTTCAGCTGAGCTCAGAAGGCAGCTTGTTACCTGGTTGATGCTGTGAGCACGTGGTGGAGTATTATATAGCCTCCAACAGTGACGTGACTACGGTGCCTTTATTGAGGAGGGGGAGCTGGGAGGTGTTGTGAGGTGGAACGCAGCAGATCAGTATTCTGCTATGAACCATTCTTCCAAAAATATCTTATCTTTATATAGATACATAATAACATTTGGAAGGGTATCTACATGGTGTGGGTGGTTGGATCATGAATGTTTATATATTTCTTCTTTTTGCTCATATGTATTTTCAGATATTTGCTTCAGTCAACATATTACTCACATAGAATGGGAAAATAAAAATAAAAATGGGTATAGAGGGCCACAGCATCTCATCGACTGCCCAGGCTCTCCTGTGAAGCATTCTGTGTATTTGTGGTGGGTCTTCTAGGACTTGGGTAGGGTAGCAGGGATTGCAGTGCCCAGAATAGCCTCAGCCTGGCAGAGTCTACATTTTTTTAAAGTTAAGAAACATTAAAAATAAATATCAGTTTGTGGAAGTTAAGTGCTCTGAAGGTGAGTGAAGGATGGTGGGGGTTTGTCTTTAGGAAGGAGGATGGCTAGAGCCTTTACAGCTGGGCACGGAGACAGCCGTGGGAAGAGAAAGCGTCGGGGTTCTGAGACATCACAGCTGATGCAGGACAGTGAGGTCCTTTTTCCTTGCTGCAGGTCACTAAATTGACTGGGAAGAAAGCCCTCTGACCATTTTCCCTGTGAGAAATATGTTCCCTTTGGAAATGTGACCTGAACTCATATACAGACCTTTTAACTTAAGGGGAGTTTGGCCATGAGGATGATTCTGTGGCTTCTGTGGATTGGTTAATGTTTCGGTTAAATAGCAGGAAGGTCTTGGGGTTGATTTGGGGGCTTCATCTTTGGTTCTTTTGAAATGACAGTTCTGATATCTTCTTTTATTGTACAGTGAGCTTCCAGCCCTATCCAAGGGGCTCCCAGCCCTATCCAAAGGGGCTCCCAGCCCTATCCAAGGGGCTCCCAGCCCTATCCAAAGGGGCTCCTAGCCCTATCCAAGGGGCTCCCAGCTCTCTCCTGCTCTCATCTTGTATGCATTGGCTCCTCATTCACGAGGGAACTGTGGAGTCTTAGTTGTTGTTTTGGAACCCCTGGTTGTGGAGAAGATGGCTGGAAGAAGCCTCTGGCCTTGAAGATTCCCTGTTTGCTCATTCCAGGAAGAGGAAAGAAGAAATTAGAGAGCAGGTTTTGAATTCTGACCAGGCTACATCCAGAGTTGTGAGGTGGCCTTGGCTCTGCTGTTAGCCAGCACTGTACAAGAGTGAAGTGTGGGATGAATGAGCCCAGTCCCTGAAAGTCAGACAGAAGACTAGATGGACCGGCAAGCAAAGCTGTTCGCTACGAACTTAAACCTCTCGGGCGTGCACATGAGGCTAGGTTGGCAGCAGGCACTGAGAGTCCTCTGTAAGGCAACTAGGCGATGGAGGTCAAAGACCATAAACATGTTCACATTCTTTGACCTTGTATTTATAATCCAGAGAACTTATCTGGCTGCAGTAACAGCTATTTGGACAACTCTTTCGGGTCAGAAAGTGTTTTCCTATACAGTAGTTAGGAGACGTCCATGCCATTCCGAGACGTAGGTAGATTCTTATCCCCATTGGCCAGGTAGGAAGTGGGAGGTTGGAGAAAGTGAACGAGTGGCCCTAGTTCACTGGTACATTCAGGTTCTAGACTCTGGTGCATGCTTCCTTGCCCTGATGGGCTTGCCTCGAAATGCAGGCTGCAGTGGCAGGCACCAAGAAGTTACCAGGAAGGAAGGGAAGTTAACGTAAGACATTGTTGATAAACCGAAGCTACAAGAGGTTGAGCTTGTGCAAGTCCTAGAGCAGGTATTGAACCTGACCAGGCCACACGGTCCAGAGTTTTGAAGTAGCTTTGGTTCTGCTGTTACCTTGTGCTCCCCAAGAATGCATGTGGGGTGAAGGAATGTGTGAAAGAATGACTTGAAGGATATTAACAGCAACTTCTGTGGAGAATGAGACATGAGGAAGCTCCTGAATGGTAGGTTCTTTCTCAGAGTTCTGCAGCTTCTACGTGCAGTACCGTTGCATGGGCCTCTCCAGGGAGAGTTGTAGTTTCTGGCCCTGAGGCTGCGCTTTTCCAAAGACCCTTTGCCTAAAGGCTCTTTCTACTGACTTAAGCTGCCCTTGCAAAAATGCCCATTGGTGAGCAGGTCTTGGGTCAGTTAGCGTCTTGGTTGTGGACCCATAGTCATGGAAGGAAACTGAGCTATTTCAGTGTGATGAAATATTGTACAGCTATTAAATGCTAAATGCGTCTGTGGTGAAATAGGAAAAGGGCTTGAGAAATGGTTACACTCATCTCAAGATAGCAGTTAAAGCAGTGTGTGTTTACGATAGGTTGGGAGGAGAGGCGTGAAAACTGGGTAAAGGGAATTGGGGGCCGATTGTGACACCAGCCAGTTAGCATTCTCAGCTTTGAACCTCAGGGCCAGTCCCCCCAGCTCCTGCTTCCTTATACCCCAATTTTAATCAGTCATGAATTCAGGAACATCCTGAGCACATATCTTAATTTTAGTACTTCTTCTTTCCTTGGCCAGGGCAGTGATAAGCTCCAGGACCTTGAGCATGCTAGCCAAATGCCTTGCCACTATGCTGCATTCCAGCTCCAAGCTGTTATTATCATCTTGGACCCCTCCAGGGCCTCTCAGCTGGCCTACTGGCCTTTTTTTGGATACTGTGTTCCAAATGGTCTCGATAGGAAATAAATCAGATTCTGTTTCTCCCTTGGTTACAAGTATCTTTTTGCCTGTCACTGTGTTAAAATTTGAGGTGGCTTTGGTGTCTTATCATCTACCTTGTTACCCCTAGTGTCTCACAGAGTTTTCTCCCTCCACCATTGTTCCCTTGTTCTTGTCCTTTCCTCTAACCTCTTATCTTTCCCAGGCTAATCCCAAAGGTTCCGGCTTTGGCAAAACCTTCAGAACTGCTCCAAGCAGAGAAGGCTCCCGTCTTCTTACAACATAACCATCCTCCGTTACAGTTACCAACTTACAACCCTTGCTCTCTTACAGAGTCCCCAGAGACCTCAAAGCAGGGACCATGTGTCCTCTACCTCAGACCCTCCCATGATGCCTGGGATGTAATAGAGGGGATAGTACAAAGTGTTGATTGAACAAAATAGTTTATTTATTTTCCTTTGTGTGTGTGTGTATGTGTGTGTGTGTGTATACACGTGTACCCCTCCTCAAGTTTATATGCACTTGTAAAGGCCTGAGGGCATCAGATCTCCTAGAACTGGAATGGCAGGCAGTTATGAGTGGCTTGATGTGGATGAAGGAAACTGGATCCCTGGTC
Source organism: Bramus lutescens (assembly GCA_001685075.1). NCBI lineage: Eukaryota > Metazoa > Chordata > Mammalia > Rodentia > Cricetidae > Bramus > Bramus lutescens. The sequence continues at coordinate 52,142 of LOEQ01001734.1, read as the reverse complement.
CTCTGTAAGAATAGTTAAATTTTCTTAACTGCTGAGTGTCTCTAGCCCTATCACCATCATCCTGCCTTAAAGCTGATTTAATAATAAAAATCAAAGAAAAACAGCACTTACAGCAGTGGGGTCTTTTGAAATTTGAGAAAGTAGACAGAGTGATACCTATGTGGAGAAACAGATCCAGGCTCTGTCACATGCTGAACCCCACATTCCTCATTTACAGAGCGGACATGAAAACAGAACCATATGGGATGTCTATGCAAAGCAAAGGAGGAAACGCACGTCAAAGGCTGAGCACAGTGCTTGGTGCAGTGTAAGCAGTGTAAGGGTTCCAGACATGTGTCGGGGCTGCAGTGACTACAGCATCGCTGACTGGTCATTCCTCTTGTGTAAACATCTTTTTGGTGTCCTTTTGCTTGCTTGTGTAATTTAAAACTTCTAAACCTTTGGCCTCCGCTGAAATGTGATCAGGGTTGACAGAATAATGGAGAAAGAACTAGGGAAGAATAAATTTAACTGTTTGTGCTTCTCCTCATGGGTAGTGGTAAAACTTGCTTTGCTTCTCACCAAGTCCAGAAATGGATCCTGGACCGATGACAGGGAAGCTGCCTCTGAGAGCATTCTGTGTTCTGTGCAGGACTTGTCCGATTTCATTGTTATTACTCATCAGTCGACTCTTTGGTAAACGCCTCAGGCCCGTGTCCTATTTTGATCCCCAAAGGTAACATTACAGCTAGTGGATGAAGATTGTGGGGGTATGAGACATCTTCTACTCAGCGTAAAATCTGAGCTTCCTCAGCCAAAAAGCTGATAATTGCAGTGCTGTGCTCCTCATGGTTGGAGATGTTCCAGCTAAACTGGATATTCACGGGAGAGAGAACTCCCATGTGGAGTTGCTTGGAAAGGGTATCTATCTGAAGGACCAGTCAGATACACGGTGTGTATTCACAGGCCAGTGAATGCCAGTGTGTGTCAGGTAAATGGACCAACCTTATTGGATGGTGAAGACAGTTCTGTATCTCGGTTTAATCAAAATTGATGAAAACCTGGTAGATGTGGGATGCTTTCCCTTACTGTGTGCCACTTCGTCTCCCATGGCTGTCCTTACCGTATTGCATACCATGTTGTCAGGAGGCAGACAGACTGACCGAGACCATGGCCTCCCTACTGGATTAAGACACCAGATTGATTTAACTGGCAGTGTTTATCAAGGCCATTGGTTCTCAAGTGGTCCATGTTGGGGAGTGGAGGGTGGGCTTTTGTTTAGGGTTTTGAGATACTATCACTAAATTCATAAGTCGAAAATTATATGCAGATTTGTATTTATATATACATCCTCCTGGATGGAAAGTCCATATTTTAATGTGATTTTTCAGCTGGGTTCTTCACCCCAAAATGTCCAAAATCCTTTACTTCCAAGTTAGTGCTGTGCTCAGCAAACAGTAAGTAGTCCTGGGAGAGGTAACCATGTTAATTCGCTACACTTCAGTGCTAATGCAAAACTGAAGTTTTATCTCAGGATTAGGGTGAGCTAGTGAATGGGACGTTTTTATGTGTGAAGAAGGGAAGGTAACGTTTATTTTCCAAGAGTGACAGTGGAATTAGAGAAGTAATTAGATGGCTTCACCCTACAGCACATCCAGATTCTCAGCCCCACTCTACAGCACATCCAGATTCTCAGCCCCACTCGACATTGCTGCCGAGTCGACCCCAGAACAAGGGTCTGATTTATCTGAAAGTGCTGTGCGTGGCAAGCCGTGCTGTCAAGTGGAATCTCATTTCTGTTCCCAGACTGATCATTTAACACCTCCCAAGGGCGTCTCCGCGATAGCATCTCAGGCGATAACGGTGCTTCTCTCTAGGCCCTGGGGAGCCTGCTTAGCGCCAGAGCGAGTCAGGAAACCCGAGAGAGGCTCAGTACCTGGCCCGAGGGGGATGGCTTGCTGCCAGGAGCTGAGCCTCTTCAGGTGCGGGATGCTGGAATGCAGCAGTTTCCCGGGTTTAGCCCAGAGCCTCGGTCCCATTCCGAGGCTGTTGACCTATGGTCGGTCACC
>LOEQ01001734.1:25119-37895 GCA_001685075.1 Bramus lutescens | reverse complement strand
AGAGAGAGAGAGAGAGAGAGAGAGAGAAAAGAAAGATTACTGTTGTCTTCAAAAAGATATTGAGAAGGGATTGGGCATATATAATAAATGGATAATTTATGGATAATTTTTAGTACTTTATAAATATTGATGACTTGAGGGCTAGAGAGATGCTTATCAGTTACGAGCATGGGCTGCTCTTCCAGAGAACCCAGTTTTATTTACAACACCCACATGGCAGCGCTCAACCTTCAAAACTTTGGTTCCAGGGGAATCCAGTGTCTTCTTCTAGCTTCTGTGGACACCAGGATCACACTTAGTGCACAAATGTACATGTAGACAAAACGATAATACTCAAAGCTATAATTTAAAAAAGAAAACATTGGATTGTTAACCATTGATCTTTGTCCTTCACCATTTTCCTCCATATTTAGAGTTACTGTACCTATGTACCTATTATGCTTTTTTTAAAACAAAACAAAACAAAACAAAAAAAACTACAGTTCATTGTGTAACCCAAGTGACTTTGAACTGAATCATCCTGCCTCAGCCTCCCTAGGGTTTGGTTTACAGGGTTGTAGTCCTGGTCTTGTATAGTACATAGCTATATCTGAATGTGTCTCCTCCTAATCTGATTTACAAGTTCAGGCTTAAATAGTCAAAATGTGAAATTAGGCTGCTTCTTAAGAGTAAGTAAAAATAGAAGGGCAAATAGAAGGCTTAAGCATGTGCAGCAAATGAGAGTTACTGCTGGAGAAGGTGGGAGGAATTCGTGTGGTTTTGTACTTCTCAGTGATACTGAGAAACCTCCATTGTTCTTTCAATTCTTTGTTGCCCTAGATTAGGGAAGCCTTTTTAAGGATTTAATTTTCATTTCATCATGTATCCTTTTGTTACCAATCAGATGAATAGTGTTTAAAATGCCTGCTTTAGGGGAAGAATATTTTCCTTTTTCAGCTTAGCAGATATGCCAATACAAAGCCTTTTTAAAAGTTGTTTAACCAAACTTGAAGCATATGAAAAATCTCTTTGGAAGTTGTTAATGCGGGTGGTGATATTTAAACACACAGGCAAGCTCGACTGCTCTAGCTTTCTCTGACACTTTCCTTTAGACATAATTAAACTACTTCTCAGTCTTGCCATAGCAGTTTAACTACAGAGCTCTAGTGTGGCATTTTATTTACTTAAACTGTATCGTAGCAATCTGTTTACCTGTCATGTCATAGACAATGAGCATCTTGAGGACTTTTTACTCAGCAATTTGACTGTGCCTTGCACCTGGTGTATTGGAGGGCAGAGCCTACTTATATTGATCTTTGTTGAATTTTGAGTAGTTTGTCCTTAGACTAAGTAAAAAGGCATTTTATTTTGTTTTTATACGTTTACTTTTCTGAATTCGTTCTGTCTCTTCTTACCTTGGCTTACCTGTGGACTGATCACACAGCATCTTTAAAATATCTCTTGAGGCATGGCGTTTTAAACAGTTTTTCAAACATTTCTTTGATTACTAGCAAGACACACAGTAACATACTATGGTATTTCTCCAAAGTGATAGTTTGTGGCGGTTGAGTTATTTTGGCAGTCTGGGAAAACCAGCACCTATAAAGCTATTATGGACATTTCTGACAATTTTTTTTGAAGTTTTTTCTGTTATATTAATCCGTAATAGAAATTACTTGTTTGTCCAGATGTCAGTTATCTGATGTGTATATGTTGATATATCATTTTTTTACCCAAATCTTTTTAGCAGAATGATCAGTCTGTGTGGCCTTAAGCATAGATAAGTTGCATTTCTTCCAGTCTCTTCTGTCATGTTTGCTTGTCATTCATTTAGAGTATATGCACACACCGGAGTCTGCAGTGTATCACTGTGTTTCAGAGAATGGAGTAACAATAAATGGACTCTGATTCCAACATCTGTCAACATAAGGTGCCAGATGTTTTCATGAGTGATTTAATGGTGAATCCTCAGCCTATACTTGGAATATACTTTTAACTCTACTTTAGCACTGCCTGCTTTCTAAATTTGTTATAACTCTAGTCTGTTCCATTAATATAGATGTCTTAATCAAAGTTCTGTTGATGTGAAGAGACAGATACCATGACCATAGCAATTCTTATAAAGGAAAGCATTTAATTTGGGCTGGCTTACAGGTTAAGAGGGTTTAGTCCATTGTCTTCATGGTAGGAAGCATGGTGGCATGCAGATAGACATGGTGCTGGAGAGTTGCTGAGATCTGTAGATATCAGGCAAAGAGATAGACAGACATTGAGACTGACTTGAGTACTGGAAAACCCAAAGCCCACCCTTAGTGACACACTTCCTCTAACAAGGCCACACCTCCTAATCCCTGTCAAGTATTCATATCTTTGAGCCTATGGGAGCCATTTATAATCAAACAACCACAGTAGTATTGACAGATTATTATGAACTCAATACTTTTAGTATAAATAAATGCTATTTCAACAGTAACTTTTTAGGGTTAAAATATTTTTGGATGGGGCATTTTTGAGCTGTGTGTTTTCTGGAAGCCGCTACTGTAGCTGCAAAACAGTGGACGTTTAATGAGTATTACTAATCATAGTACCAATTCATTAAATGCTTACTTTGTATTTTTGCTAAATACTAAAAAATGCATTTTTACCAAATATTCATAAGTCCTAATAGACACAGCACAGTGCTGTAGGGAAGCTGTTAACTCCATTTTCCAAATCAGAAAATCAATGTTTGGAGGTTGTGTGGCCCTGTGTTACAGGTAGCAGTTGTCAGAACTGAAATTCAGACTGAGTTAGGGCTGTAGCTCAGGGATAGAGGAACTTTTCTGGAACTTTTGAAGCCCAGGGTTTGAGCATTAGCACTGCAAAGAATTGAGACTGCATTCTAACAGGTTTCAAAGTTTAGATCAAACACTTTCCAACTTTATGTGATGCTGTTTCACTTCATTGAAACACAAGTTCTAAATATTGAGTAGGGTACAAAAAATTTGAAGGTAAAAAAGCTCTTTTTGTCGTTTGAGTCCTATGGATTCCTGCTAGCAACTTTGTCTAGGAGGCAGTGGCATAAAGCTGTTTTTGCTTGACTAAGGGGTCTCTGAAGCTCAAGGCTACATACAGCATTTCCCAGACTAAAGAAGAGTAATCCTGGGACCTGTAACCGGGGCTTATGGAAACAGTAGCATAAATGGTGCACAGTTCTCAAGCATCCTTTCTCCTGCCATGGGACACAGAAGCCATGGGATGATGTGCCCTGTAAGGATTTAAACTAGTAGAAAGTAAATAAATAAAAGTAGATTTGTGCTCTTTTGAAAAACAAATTTAAATAATTTTCATGAATTTGTTTTCCTTCAGTAACATGACTGTTGTGCTTTGAATGTGAAATGTCCACAGATTAAACAGTGGTCCCAGGTTAGTGGTGTTCTTACAGAGGTGACGGAGTCTTGAGGAGCCAGGCTGGTGGAGGTGGGTCACGGCAGGGTTGAGGACTGAGGCTTGTCAGCCAAGTTCTGACTGCCATGAGCACCCATGCCAAGGACAGAGCTACTCTTGCCACCATGTACTTTCTGCCATCAAGGATTGCACCATTTAAGACATTTAAGACATTCCTCCCTTTAGTTGCATCTGTCAGGTATTTTGTTACAATGAGAAGGAAAGTCAGAGTAAGTGGGTCTTGAAAGTGAGGTCTTGCTCAAGTAAATAGCAGTGACAAAAAAGTAGCAAATGTAACTAGGTGAACTATGGAAACATGGGTGAGAGTGCCTGGGAATTAGAGAGATTTCAGTTTCTGGTGGTTGGAGTCCAAGAGCAAGGCCTTTTGATATTGAGAGTAGTTGTAAGTTAGACGTCTAAGGACAGAAATGTTTTAGAAGAAATGTGCTCCTTTCCACGAGATTCCAGGCTTGCTGTTTCTTCTGCTGTTAGAGATGGCTATGCCAGCCTCTGGAGTGAGGTCTTCTAGAGCAGTGCTTCCCAGTCTTCCTAATGCTGCGACCCTTTAATGTAGTTCTTCATGCTGTGCTGACCCCAACACTAAAATAATTTTCATTGCTACTTCATAACTCTAATTTTGCTACTGTTATGAATCATAATGCAAATATCTATGTTTTCCGATGGTCTTAGGCAACCACAGCCCCCAAAGGGGTTGAGACTTGCAGGTTAAGAACCAGTGTTCTAGACTGTATACACTAGTGTGTATTATAGTCACTTGATCTTGGAAAATGCAGATCCTTAGAAACAAGTTGTAGAATTTGATTGTGGTGACTTTCAGAATTGGTATTGTAAGCAGACTTAGATTATTTAGTACATGAATAATTTGTTTAGTTGACAGACATTATAAACATTATATAAAGCACAGAATTTACTGAACCCTACCATCAGTAGCCACTCCATGATACTGTCACTGCAATTATAGTGATAGATATCTATTACTCATCAAAAATTAGTGTATCTCTTCAGAATCCATCTGCCCTATCTAGGCTCCTAACAGCCACCCTATTAGTTACTTTTTGTTACTGTGATAAAATACCACAACCAAAAGCAACTAACAGAAGAAAGTTTTAGTTTACAGTTTAGAGGAATAGAATCCTTAATGGGGACAGCAGATGGTTGAAATAGGAAGCTGGTGATCACATTTTGTTGGCACACCAGGAAAACCAAATGAACCAGAGGTGGGGAGAGGTTATAAACACTCGAAGCCTGAGGTATGTGTAGCTGAGCATAAACTTGTCATAAGATGTGCAGTGTTTTCAGTTAATAAGACACTGGCATGTTTTCTATAGTGACAGTTTGCAGTAGTTGGGTGTTATTTGATTGTCAGATTCCTTATTTGCTAATGTCTCCAAGTGCAGGTGCCTGCAGAGGACAGAGGAAGGCAGTGAATTATTTGGAACTGCCCTTAGAGGAAGTCTGACGTGGATGCTGGGAACTAAACTCGTGTCTTATGGAAGAGCAGTTAAATGTGCTCAAACACTAACAGTGTCAGATTTCTTAATTATTCATTCAGTCTCATGGTTGTAAAGTGTCAACACCACAGATAGTTTTCCTATTTATTTTTGTGAGTATAAATGTTTGAAACATTTTTACAGCTGTGGCTCATTTTGAAAATCAAATTATCCTATCCTACCAAATTAGCACAATTCTTTTTTTTTTATATTAGGTACTAACCCTTCCTCTGGTTTATGTGTTGTTAGTATAGCTCAGTGATTTACTATTTGGTTTCTTTAAAGTGTTCTGTTAAACAATTCTTTTTGTTTGTTTGTTTGTTTGGAGACAAGGTTTCAACCTTGTATTCCAGGCTTGTTTTAAACTCAGTCCTTAGCCTTAGGCTCTGGCTGTGGACTACCATGTCAGCCTTAAAAGTTCTTGATACTAGTTTGATCAAATTTATTAGTGTTTTCACTGATGGGTGGTTTTTTTTTTTTTTTAATCATTTCCGTGAGCACTTTGCTTGTTTCTTCTTTGGGGCCATAAAAAAAGCATTCTGTATTTCATTCTAAAAGTTGTAAACTTTTTTCTATAGGATTAAATCCCACAAGAACTTATTTTTATTTATGATATAGTATAGGGATTTTTTTTTCTTATGTGAATAATTAGCCCACCCCATTTGTGCAGCGATCTCCTTCCTTCAGTGGTCTGCACATGGAAGCACACGCTTCCATCCTACTTTGTATGTGTGTGTGCTTGTTACTGGGCTTGGGTATCCTGTTTCTCAGTAGTGTGTGTTCTTTATGCCAATTTGTCTTTGTACCAGTACCAGGAGGTCTGCTATAGCTTATTTTATATCATGAAATCTGTTTGGGCAAGCTGACATACTTCATTCCTTGGACATTTTGATTGCTCTTAAATTTTGCTTTTTTTGTATAAATTTCAGAATATTAAGTTCTACCAAAAATTATTTTGGGATTTTGCTTAGAAATATCTTTAGTATTTATGTGAATTTGGAAGAATCTATTAACGAATGTCAATTATTTGCTGTCATTATAGCCTCTGTTCCTGGTAATGAACATGGCCTTGTCATTATGACTTTGCCCATAACGTTTTATACAGCTTTAGATCTGTTCCTTATTCTGATTTTAATGCAAATTTTTATATGAAAATAAATTCTTTCTCATTTTTCACTTGAAATAAGCACAGTTGGCTAGTTATGTATTGGTAGTATATTCCTATCAAATGCTTGAGCTCTAAAGTATGTTTGTTTTTACCTCTGTCAGTAGTTCTCATAGTGGGACCTAAAGGTTTTATTATTTCTTTAAAAAGGAGGGGAGTGAAGAGATGACTCCGCCACATACTGCTTTTCAGTACCTTCTGACCTCCACAGGATTCTGCACACGCATGGTTATAAAAGCATGCACACATAAATTAAAAAAAAAATCAGTTTAGTATTTTTAACCTTTTTTTTAACTTTTCACACTGGCTGTGACCTGAAATACAGTGTTGAGTAGAAGGTGATGGCAGTGGACAGACACTCTTGTCTCACTTCAAATTTGAAAGGGAAAGCTACTATTTCTTCCTTAAGAATTATGTTTATTTAGGCTTTCAATTGAAATAGATGACTTTATTTTGCAAATTTTATTTTACTTAATATGTTTTGTTTTACCATAAATGACTGTATTCTTCATTGATAGCCCTCTACATCTTTTGAGGTAATTTATATGGTTGGTTTTCTTTAATTTGTTAATTGGGTAAAGATAGTTTGTAGATTAATTTAACATTGCTGAGATAAGCCACAATCTTTTGTCATGATTTAAAAACAAAAATTTGAATTTAAAAATCAAACAGCATTTGGAATTATTTTGGACCAAATGCATTTTTTGCAGGTTATTACATTTGAGTGGCTATTTATTTTATTTGATCTTATGTTGACCTTTAGGAAAATACTGTTTTCTTTGTATATGGAGTTGAAATATTTTTCATTTGTCAATGCCTTTTATTACTTATTATTTCTTTAAAATTGAATCACATGTTTAGATTTTATAAGAGCATTCGAGCATATAGTACAGATAAAATGAGCAACACCATTGTATCTGTATCTCCTAATAAGCACTGAAGTTTTCAGAATTTGAATTTACAGAGTTTCAAAACAACTTAATTTGTTTTATTGGAATATATATCATAGGTTGGCTTGGCCTGACTGGAGTACCTCTCCCAGAAACCATTATATAGGTCTTTGGCTTGTTGTATATTCTAAAACATTCCGTAGTTGAATTGAGGTTACCAAAAAAGTTCCACTGTACAGTATCTACACACCTGTAACCCCAGAGCCAGAAAGGCAGAACCAGGAGGATCCCAGGGGCTTATTCAAGTTGTAAGTAAAATCCTAGTTTGTCAAGATTTTATAGAGAATGGGATAATTTAGCAAATTGAATTAAGTCTTTATGTATTTACTTTTTATATGTGTTTACTATTTTATCTATCTGTTCTAAGTTATACTTTTTCCTCCTGATTATGAATATTAAGGAACTATTGACATTTTTATATTTTTTCACTTATTTATTTTTGTGTATATGCCAGACTTATGTGCACCATATGTGTGTAGGAGTCCCTGAGACTGGAGTTACGTACAGGTGGTTGTGAGCTGCCATGTGCCTTCTGGGAACCAAACCCAGATAGATCCTCTGTAAGACCTGTAAAGTACGCTTAACCACTGAACCACTTCTCCAGCACTTCTAGTTTTTAATTGACTGGTAATATCTATCTGTTATAAATTTCTTATCATTCTTTAAATTTTAGTATATTATTCCTCCAGTAAATTAATAAGACAGTATTTTTGAGATTTCTCAAAAATCAGCTGTAATCCATCTACAGTATATTGGTTGCAAAAGGTCTCAGTTTTTCATGAGATTATTCTGACACTGCTCAGTAAAGAAATCTTTTATGCATAGTTATAACACCTCCTTCCTCTAGAATATGTTTGAACTTTCTATTTCCTTTTCCATCTTTTCTAACTCTCATCCATTCTTCAAAGTTCACCTTAAGCTGGGCAAGAATAGTGCACACACCTTTAATCCCAGCACTTAGGAGGCAGAAGCAGGCAAATCTCTTGAGTTTGAGGCCAGCCCAGTCTATAGAGAAGATTTCCAGGACATCTAGGTTTACACAGAAAAACCCTATCTCAAAACACAAAAAACAAACAACCCCATAAAGTTCACCTTGGACAAGACATGAGAAATTCTCTCCTAGTACCTAATTTCCATGCCTCACCTCTAGGTATAAATGCAAATACACTTTTGTCTTGTTTGCCAGAGCACTATAGGGAACTGTCTCTCGTAATAAATACATTTTACGTTATATATTTTAACTTTGATAATAAATTGTGTTTTGATTCTAGGGAACATTATTCTATTGCTGTGAAACACCATGAACAAGGCAACTTATAAAAGAAGGCATTTAATTTGGGTCTCACAGTTTCAGAAGCTAGTAGAGTCCATGGGTTATATGGTAGGGAGTATGGCAATGGGCAGATAGGCATGACCTTGAAACCATATCTGAGAGCTTATGTCCAACATAAGCATGAGGCAGAGAGAGGAAGAGCAAGAAGAGGACTACATTGAGAATGCTGTGGGCTTTGAGGTTTCACACAGTGACACACCTCAGACAAGGCCACATCTCCTAATCCTTCCCAGATAGTTTTATGCATTACCTTTTCCTGGAGGCAAAGGAATGATTTTTAACACTTAATTTGGAAAGCTTCTTGGTTTGTAGATACTAAGTGGTGCTTGGATTACTCAATTTAAATATTACCTACTGTTATTTTTGTCTTGATGTTTTATTCCAAAGGTTAAATGGATATAATTTAGTATATTATTAGTATTTTATTAGGTACTGGTTTATTAAGTTAAGAACTTGATAATGTGACTTGAAATTTTGTCATGATTTTAGGCATGTGGTACTTACTGGTTTGTCCCTGTGGCTTTTTAAAGTGGCTAGCCAAGCCACTTACTTCTGGTTGGCTGCAGTAGTCTTTAGGGAAAGTAGTTAGTTTTTTTCAGGAAAAAGAAATTAAAAAGCTGTTCATTCCACTAGTAGTAATAATATTGATCCAAGAAACATTTTTGTGGATAGCCACAGTGATGTTAGGCTTTGATCATGAATGACTCACATATGTAGGTGGAAGTGAATGATTTAGGATTAATACTCTAATAAATTTAGATTGTGTGAAGTTCTAAGACAAGTTTCAAATCAATGGATTAATAACTAAATATAGTCTGCAGAGTATTCTGTTTGGTTGCTGCAAACATTTGTTAGATGTGAATATCTGACACTTTGTCAGCAGCAGTGGCCTCTTTGGATAAAACACACACATATATGTTTGCCCTAACTATCACTTCTACCTAAGGTGGTCCCAGCTCTGTATTTGATTACCTTTGTGACTTAGGTGGAATCTAAAGAGTTTGTAGATTTAAAATAGCTAATGGGGTGAGGCTTTTAGAGTAGAACATGGAGTGTAGAGAAAGAAACGGAAGAATCCAAGGTGTTTAAACCTGGAAAGGTAGAGGTGTCGTATGAGATGGAGATTGCTTCAAGTAGATGAGATTTGAGTAGTAGAAATGAAGAGTTCAGTTTGGGACACGTGAAGTTTCAGTATCCCTTGGAGAAATTGAGTAGATGTAACTGTGAGCACCGAGTTGGAAAGGGCAGACGTGAAAGCTTGAGCTATGTAGCAAGCAGTTCAGTAAAGCTGTGAGACAGAATGCAATCCTGAAGGGAGCAAAGGACCTAGGACTGCCACGGGCATGTCAATTTCAGGAGTTTGAGGGAAGAGGGCATTAAGAAAGGAGATTGAAAAGGACTGTTGATTGGCGTTGGATGATTTAGAAGACAAATAAACTGGTTTCATTCCCAGAAACAGCCTAAGACAGGCTTTTGTGAAAGTCTCTTACTGTGGGGGGGTTAGGGTTAGGGTTGGGCTGTGTTACTGACGAATAAGTGGGAGGTGGGGAAGTGAAATGGGAGCAAAGACCTTTCAAAGATAGCTTATTGAGCAGGTCACCTTTGCAAGCAACTGAATGGTTCTTGAGGAAGTTCTTTGAGAAGACAGGAAAATCACCTTCAAATAGGAACCAAGGAGAGTATTCATCCACCAGCTCTCCTGTCCTTTTGGTCAAAAATTGGCCATAATGTTAACACTTAAGTTTTACATTTTCTATCTCTGCATTCAGAGTTCTATGGGCATCTTTTAGACAGATTCCTACAGCAGACAGTGAGCCAGAGAATGCAGCTGAGATTTCCCTGGAGTGAGAGAGTGAGTGCACAAGAGATGTCCTGTGTTGCCTACTCCCTGTGTTGTCTGCTGGTGCTGCTCACAATCCCTGTGATACAGGGTTATGGGATGGCTAGCAGGAGTGTGTAGAAAGAGGCTCATCCCCACTTTCTTGGTCTTCCTTATAGCTAGTAGTACCTCAGTAAGCTTTTTCCTGGGTAACCTGGCCTTGTTACTCAAAGGTCCAAAGCCTTTAGTTGATTTATCCTTTTGTTGCAGTAACTGCCCTCTTGTTTGCATTGTGACATAGCATCCCTAGGGTCTTATGGTTGTTAGGGTTAGTTTCTTGCCCATCCTCTCACTCTTCTATCCATGTTAACACACTGTTTCAAAGTAGGGAGTTGAAAGTAGCCAGAGAACAGTTAATGCCTAGAGTTCTGCAGAGTTCTCCTGTGTGCCCTGGAAAACACCTTCTCTTTCCTACCTCTGCCCTTAAAAAAAGGTAGGGACAAACAAAACTGATCTGGAGGATTTGGATGAATGAACTTTATTGCTTCTGTCTATTGTATTGACTCATCAAAATAAAATGTCAGAGACACATTTCAGCCTGTGGAGGACAGTGTTAAGCATAAGATCATTAGTCAGATAATTCTATATGTGAGCTGTTTAGTTGCAATGGTTATCTTAAAGGTGTTCTTAGTCACAAAATGATAACTAAGTCATTTGGAACTGTTAGAACCCATGTTGAAAGCACTCTGTGGCTTACTTTGGTTTTCTTAAATCTGCCAGTAGTAAATGATGGGCTGTTACCATAGAATGTGAGTTTTAGCACCTCACATAAGACTGGCATTGAAGATTTTGTCACCAGGTGAACTTCAGCCTTGGTAAGAAGATAGAAATAGATCCCTTTGGCCCCTGTGACAAGGAAGGATATAGAAAATTGCCAATTGTCTTTCTCTTGTTAACCTTTTCATATGCAATGATGAATTATCTTCTTGGGTTACTGTTTGTCTCTGAATGTCTTGAATTCTGCATCCTTGTTGTTTTAGCATTTGTTAGTGTTCTTTTTTTTTATTTATTATGTATACAATATTCTGTCTGTGTGTATGCCTGAAGGCCAGAAGAGGGCGCCAGACCTAATTACAGATGGTTGTGAGCCACCATGTGGTTGCTGGGAATTGAACTCAGGACCTTTGGAAGAGCAGGCAATGCTCTTAACCACTGAGCTCTCTCACCAGCCCCCTTGTTGGTGTTCTTATAGGGCTAATATGATACTTTACTGGAGGTAGGTCCTCATAAAGAGTTTTTAGATTCATCTAAGGAAATACATGTGTAAACAGCATTTGCGAGGGTGTGGTGTGTATATGTAATATATGTGCTTGTTTGTCTAGCTGGTTGTGTGTTCATATGTGAAGGCCAGAGGTCAAAGTTGGATATTTTCCTTAGCCTTCACTTTGTGTGTTGTGTGTGTGTATGTGTGNGAGGGAGAGAGAGAGTCTATTTGGGTAGGCTGGCTGGTGACCTTGGGGGAATCTGTCTCTATGTCCCCTCTCTTCTGATTCTAGGTGATAAGGGATGTACTGCCATGCTCCATTCTTTATGTGGGTATGGAGAACTCGGGGTACTTATGGTTGAAGTTAGCTGTAATGACTTATTTGAAAGTATAATGATGTTTTAGACTCTCTTCCCTTTTTTTTTTCTTTAAACAGATAGAAGGACAAGGACAGAATCACCAGCACTGGCTGAAGGTAAATATGTCTTTGGAAGAAATGATTATTGAAACATAAGTGAAAATTATTTAAATGTAAACTATATTGAATAAATGTAATTTAGGGAAATATTTTTTATACTGAATTACTGAAAGTATGTTTAGATAATACTATGATTTCTGGCTTAGAATAGGGAGTAATGGTGAACATATGAACTATTAAGAACTTTTACTTACAACTCTTTGTAATAGGAGAGGTGTATGTTTTTCTTCAGATTCTTTTCTCTGTTATTTATCTGTAAGGTGTAAAATTGATGGATAGAAGTACCTCTGTACTGGGAACTAGAAAAGAGGATGCTTTTATACATTATCTTAAATAAGAATTCTATCATGTTAGTTTTAGTCCTTTAAAAAAGAAGTGTTGAAAGATTTTAGTGAGATGGCACAGCAGGTGAAAGAAAGTACTTCCCATGAGTCTGAAACCTGAGTTGGAGTCCCAAAATCTAGTAGGGGAAGCAGACGACTGATTGCATCAAGTTGTCTTCTGACCTTAAGGTGTACACTCAAACATACATATATATACATGTACACTTACATACTAAATAAATAGTGATGATTAAGTAAACATGTTTTTAAAATGTTAGAAGTAACAACAGAAACAGTAATTTCTGGAAAAGAGCATTTGGTGGGGATTTTAGGGAATGGCAGGTCTATGGCAGTTTGCTTGATTACAAAAGCACCACCAGCATTGGTTTTGAAGGGGCCAGGATTGGGTATTTGACTTCATTTGTGTTGTGGAGATACTGAGTTCTTTCTATAAATGTGCTCTGGCCTTAGTACTCCATTTTAAAGATGTTCCCCAAAACTGCAGTTTCAGGGTTTTTTTTTTTTTTT
>LOEQ01001734.1:0-23426 GCA_001685075.1 Bramus lutescens | reverse complement strand
TTTTTTTTTCTTTAAATTAGTTTTGAATTTCTTTCATTATACTAGCATTTAGTAGATAAAGTACCTGTGTAATCTAAAGGACACATTGGGTAAAACAGTTAATAGTCACATCATGGAAAGGTTGCCTTCCATTGTTCCTTTAGTCTACAGTGGTAAACAAGCTCTTTATGGTAAGTGTCTTCTAAACATACAAGCTTTGCTCTTTAAAAAGCCAACCGTCATAATTACTAGTCAGATGTCTATAAGTTTTACCCCTTTGAATATATGTGTAATAATCTAATGGATAACAGTCTTTCAACTTCACTTTCACATATTTGAAGATACTTAAAGGGCTGTTCAATAGTTATGAGGATTGTTTATATTTGGTTATGGGTAGCCTCTGAGAATTGAAACAATTGGAGTGAAATTAGCACATGAGGGATTTAAGTTCAGTGTACAGATTCTGGGATTCCTGAGGCCAGCATTTATGTCATATTGTGTATTCAGTGAATGGCTTTATTTTTTTCCCCTAAAAATTGTCTAAAATCGAAAATATAGGTTTAGCTGGATATCTACTTGAATATTATAGGGGAAATTCAGACTACGGTAAAAGTGGCTGTGATCTTTCCATTTTAGCCTGGATGGTTCCTTCCCTGGTATAAGATTTTTGTATTTATTGGTAATCAAATTAATGTAAAACTATTTGACATGATGTCTTACTCCTTACAGGAACATTAAAGGAAGAACCCTCAGTCTACATAGAAAAGAAGGGACAGCTGAGTTAGGAGAGTACTTTAACTGAAATTAAGAGAAGACAGTGGAAGCTCAAGTTTCAAAGTCAGTGTTTCAGCCCTAGTGAGATCACTAGCACTGGACTTTCATTCCTGCTTAGCAAATTTTGACAGATTTCCTAGCTCCTCCCTCTTTTTTCCAAAGAAATCTGAGAGTGTAGTGTAGAATTGTAATGCCTCTGTAGACCTTAGTCTCCATGCAAAAACTAAAACATAATGCTACTTTTGATAATGTTGGTGTTGAGGATTTTAGCCCTTGCTCTGACATGTTTACAAACAATGAGCACCATTGAAGATGATGAGTTCATGATGGTAAAGAGCTTCAGGGAAAATGTTGCAGTCTGTGTCAGCTTAGGATCTTAGCAATAAAGATTTGCCTTCCAGCCTTGCTCTTGATTTCCTTAATCTTTTTGGTGTTTATTTTGGAATTATAATTTCATAGGTAATACAGTCTATAAACTTATCCCCTAACTTATAAATTTGTACTTTGTTTTATGGGATGACCATCATTTAGGTATTTGCTTTCTTGATGATTAAATTTTCTTGAAATACTCATCAAAAAGTTCATGAATTCAAAAATATTTATTGAAATTGACTGTGTAAGAGTATGTCTGCTATATAGTGTTTGAAACATGAAAAGGATGAACACTTGTACAGTTTTGGCCAAATTTGCTGTGAATCATGTTGAAGAACTAACAGGTTTTGTACTTTGTAATCTACTCTGAAGAGTACAGAGAACTTTTTATAAAATAGCCTTGATTAAAATGCCATTCAAATGCAGAGAGAGAAATTATAGACCAATCTTAATTTCAATCTAAAGTAGAATTTTAGTAAGCCAAATCTAGAGCCAGGCATGATAATTCACGCTTGTAATCTCATCCCTCAGGAGACTTGGGGAGGAGTATACTGAGTTAGAGACCAGCTTTTCTATCTAGAGACCCTGTCTCAGCAAGCAGAATATAACAAAGAACAAAAAATGTTTACTGAATCTAAGCATATACCATAGACACTTTAAAAATAGTTTTTTTCCTGGAGAATTAAAAAACGGTTTATCAGTAGAAAATGAATTTACTATAGTCATAGATTAGGTGATAGTGTTGTTGACATTGTGAGATGACAGTACTGCCTCACTGAAGTATATATTGCATGTAAGTCACAGTCTCTAGGAGTTTGTAGGAGTGGGAATAGAAGGGATGAAGGGATGACTTTGTCAGTATGTATGGATGCGTGTTCATATAGGTATACACAGAGGACAGAGTTCATCTTCAGATACCATCCACTTTGAATTTTAGAACAGTATCTTATTGGCCTGAAACTTGATACAGGCTGTACTGGCTGAGTCCCACAGATCTGCCTTTCTCTACTGTGCCTAGCTTTTGTACATGGTTTCTGGGGATCTGTCTTAGTCAGTGTCCTCTTGCTGTGAAAAGTTGCCATGTCTATGGCAACTCTTACTTTAAAAAAAAAAAAAGCAACAGAACATTTAACTGGGCATTATTTTCAGAAGTTTCCATTATCATCATGGTAATGGGAAGTATGGCAGCATGCAGGCAGACATAGTGCTGGAGAGGTAGCTGAGAACTCTACATCCAGATAGCAAGAAGAGAGAGAGTAACACTGGAAAGCCCACCACCAGTGGCATACTTCTTCCAGCAAGGTCACACCTCCTAATGCTACTCCCTAAGCATTAAAATGTATGAGTGTATAGTGTCCATTCTTATTCAAACAACCACAGGTTTAAACTGAGGTCCTTATGCTTGTGTGACAAGCCGTTCATTGACTGATATCTCCCCAGCCCATTTCAGAATTTTTATAGAATTTGACAGTCACATGGAGAATTAAGGGCCAAAAATAGTTGAGGTAATTCTGAAGAGATACTACTTAAATAATAAGCACTGAGCACAAAGAAAAGGTCATAAATTGAGCTGTTACTATAAACAAAGGTGATGAAAGTTAAAGACTAAATGGAGAAGATTTCCCTTGAGTGTACGCATCAAAAACTAATATTGCAGAACTTCATATTTAGAATTTAAAACCTCAATTGGAAAGATGGCGAAGAAAATCAGATCAATTTGGATATGTGTATATATATGAGAATGATTCCAAAAGTATTAGAAATACTGGAAGAGTGTAAGAAAGACATGAAATACGAGTAGTGAAAGGAAAAGAAAGCCAAGCCTGGTCCTAAAAGTGCAGCTATTTAGGAAGCCAAGGCAGGGGAATCACAAGTTCAAGACCAGGTTTGGCAAATTAATGAGATTCCCTCCCCCAAATAACAAGAGCACTAGGGAGAAAACACAGTGGTAGAGATTTTGCCTAGCATACACAAAGCTGTAGGTTCAGTCTTCAGTATTGCTTCAGCCTACAGAAAAAGGAAAACTTAAAGACAGTCTGCTGCCACCATCCTATTCACACTATTCAGCAATTGCTAACCCAACCCAACTGGGCACCCCCCACCCCCCCGCCTTCTCTTTATTCGCCATTGCTTCCCATTGGCATAACTTAGCAGAAACTGGGCTAGGAGGGATTTGAGGGGAAATGCCATACAGAGATTGTCAACACTAGTGATTAAAGAAAACCATAGAGGCAGTATAGCGTGTAATTCTCAGCCCCATTAGTACAGATAGATGGATGGCCTGTAAATACAAAAAGAGGCAGTTTTTTTTTTTTTAATTTGGGGAGGAGGTTTTAAGGTGTAGCCTTAGCTGTCCTGGAACTAGCTCATGTAGACCAGGCTGGCCTCGAGCTCACAGAGATCCACCTGCCTCTGCCTCCTGAGTGCTAGGATTAACCGCCTGGTTTGTTTTTTGTTTTTGGAAGGCACATACTTTTAATAGTAAATGCAAGTTATATTACAGCTTTAATCTTGGTGGTAGAGTATATGAATATTACTGTATTTTTTCCAGCTACTTCTCAGTTTAAATAAATAGCAAACAAAGAATTAAAACTTATTCTCTCTGGGGAGTCTTAAATCAGCCTTACTGAGACTGGACTAGATCCTTTGTTCATGGTTTCCTTTATTCATTTCACAATCAGTCTGCTATCTCTATTTGTCTCTTGAATTCCTCAGTACTAGATTTTAATTAGTCACCATTACTAACAGACATTATACACTACATATAGAACCATTTGGGTCTTTGCATAATGCTGAATCATTAAAATAAATCATGTATCATTTGTTAAATAAATGTTGAGAATTGGGTTGGTGCCTGAATTCTAATCTAAGCTTTTTGGTTAGGCATCCAGGAATGAAACCCATGTGCCCTGTAATGACTGACCATATTCTAAAATGTTTTTAATTATTTGTATATTATAAATCTAAAAATAAGAGATCCCTTGAATCTACCAATAATTGAAGAACTAGAACATTATTGGAACCTTTTGAGTTGTCCAGTGTTACATTCATCCCCTCAAACAGGTACTGTATGTCATATGTATTAATGTCACATGGAGTTAACTAATCGAGTTTCCGTGGTGTTGTTTCTCATTCATCTAAGTAAGAAGTTTGTAGCTAGAGTTAGTTTATTTGTGCTGTATTATAATTCTCTGGGTACATATAACACATGAACTTTTATATTGAGCACCAAACTTTTTCTCAAAGCAGCCATCCCAGTTTACACGTCCGTCAGCAGCATTTCCATTGCTCTGTTGTCTTTACATCAGTGTAGAACAATTCTGGAATATATACTAGAGTAAAATCATTATAATATCATGGTTGTGGGTCACCTCTATTTCCATGTGCTGATCTCTCAGTTTATTATATTTCTTATACATGACTTCAAATCATTATGGATAAATTTATATAGTTGAATTAAGTGTCTTCATTTTAAAATTTAAAGTTGAAAATGTATCCACTAGATGTCACCATAGTAGAAATGTAGCACATGTGTCCTGTAGCTTAAAGAGTAGAGGTGCAGTTGAAATGAGTCACGTATTGTGAGACTCTCAGGATTAAAAATAGGGTTTAGATTTTATATTATGACAGGAAGAATTGTGTGGTTTTTATAAAGAGAAAGACCACAGTCTGATTTAGATACGTTTTAAAAGACCAGTTTATCTTATAATCAGAGATTGTCAGAGGAGAAAATAGTAGAAGCAGTGTGGCAATATAAAGTCTTTGAAATAATCCTAGTAAGAAGCAGTGGTGTCAAGGACCAGGATAGAGGAGCAGTAAGCCTAATACCCATTAAACTAGTCACAAAAAAGTGTATTGATAGTGTCATTATGACAGCTGCTTCTGATAAGGACAGCTTTGATGTAATGGTAGGTGCAAGAGGCAGATAGGAATGGATTGGAAGATTGAGAGTTCAAAAAGTAGAGAAGGCTGATGACAGACAAGTGTACTTACCAACCAAGTTGTGAAGATGACAGGAAGTGCTGTACAGCCAGCCTTGAAGCAGACAGAATGTGCTGAGCTGTGCAGAGCCATTCTTCAGAAGGAGTAGGTGCAAAGGGAGAGCCTGAGGTTTCTAATAAAGCAAGTGGACTTGGATAGCTTTGCCTCATTTTAGAAGTTATTCCCTTAAAGCATAGCTGTATTGGGAAGAAAGGCTAGAAATTTAAGCTAAGGATACTTACTCCATTGTTAATGTTTGTGATATCACAAAGTGTGGTGTGTATTCAGGTGTGTGTGCAAAGGTGGGGATACCTGTGTGCGCACATGGGAAAAACAGGGAGACATTGGGTGTCTTCCCTTATCTTTCTCCTACTTAGTTTTTGACAAAGTTTCTCACATGAATCCTATATAGCTTACCATTCTTCTTACTCTGTTTGGCCATCAAACTCCTGGGATCCACTGGCTCCACCCCTTCAATAATGAGCAGGAGACATTTGCATTGTATGTGAAAAATAGAGTAAGGTCATTTCTTTCTTTCTTTTCTTTAAAAAAAAAACAAAGCCTTTATTTTTAATCAAGTTTGCAAACTCAGTCTCTCCGCATGTCCAATGTATTGGAATAACTGGAGAGCTTCAAGCTCAATTAAAATAGGGCTTTATAGTAGTAAAAGTGGGGGTGAGGGGTTTCTGAGGTTTTAAAACCCCTGATTGGCTGACGTTTGTTTACAATGTCCTGTTGAGTGTGTTGTAGCAGGTGTTCCTATCTACAACGGTTGGAATACCAGACATTTCCTTTGAATGGTCTGTTCTTGGTTGGAGGTCGGGTAATCTCAGTTTATGGTTCCTCCTGCAACCAGACATTGCCTCCGGGTAAACTACTGAGACTCAGGCATCTATTTAATTTCATTTCATTAATGACCAGAGTCCCAGGAGATAATGATTGGAAGTAAAGAATTTCCTTTGGGTGACCTGCCCATACTTAGCTTAACATGGCTAGCCCCCACAGGTGACTCAATGAGTTTCAATAAGGTCATTTCTTGCATGGGAGAATGGGTCAGATGTTTTAGGAGTGTTTTTGTTTTGTTTTTGTCAAATTATGTGGAGTAGTCCCTTGGGGATAGGTATTCTGAGGACAATTTGGTATTTATAATTAATTATACATTGAAAGCTGCAGTTGTCAACCAGCAGTACTTTTGCCTCCTGAGAAACACTTGTCACTATTTGGAGACACCCTTAGCCATCCACAGTGAATGGGCATTGGGCAGGCAACATGTGCTAAATCAGTCATTCTTTCCCAGAGATAATTTTGCTCTGAGAAGACATTTTGGGGGGCAGTTTTGGTCTACCGCATTGTATGTTTGTGAACATTCACTTTGCTACTGATTTCTAGTGGGATGTTGTTAAAGATGCAAAAGTGTGAGGTGACCCTCAGTAACTAAAGAAAACTCATCCAAATGGTACCAAGGTTGAGGACCACCATACCAGATAAGCAGTCATTTTTTTAAAGTAAGCATTTCTATTGAGATGAAAGGACTATATTCCTCATTGTACTGGGAAATGAGTAGGTCAAGACCAGATTTATAGCAATGGTGAAGAGTGTAGGCCCACATTAGGGTGTGGTGGCTGGAAACGAGCAGATTTATAGAAGAAGACACAGGAAAACATTTTCCCTGCAGATGTCATGGTATACATGTACAATAAAAGTAATAAAACTGAATTGCTTCCTTCTTTCCCTCTCCAGTACTATAATGGTGGTGTGTTAAGAAAACCGATGTTAAAATGGCATTTGACAACATTCTTGGCAAGAGTGTTAGAGATGGGCTTTTTTCTACTTAAAACTTTTGAAATCCCTTGATAACTTGAAGAACTTTGTATTAGTTAGGGGCTTATGGTTTTAGAGGGTTAAGGCTTCAATGTGACAGGCAGAGCATGGCAGTGCAGGCTGGAGCAGGATGCCAAGGGACATCTGGGATTGGAAGTACAAAGCAGAGAGAGCAAACTGGGAGTGGTGTTTGACTTTTCGTACTTCAAAGTCCACCATCATTGACATACTTCTTGTAAGGGTGTATTTCCTAAGCCTATCCTTAAAGCATCACCAACAGGGAACAAGTAAGTCTTGGGGACATTCTCATTTAAACCACCACTGCTCTTTTGTGTCTAAAGGAACAGAGCCACTTTTTACCCCTTCTTCTTTTTCTTATTCTCCTACCTCTTCCTCTTGACCAGTTTGAGGTAATTTGGATTTGATGATTTAGGAAAAATGCTTACCCTTTTATTGGATATGCTTGGTGTTAGAATATAAAAGGCTATCCTGATCTACATAGTAAATTTGAGGCAGCCAGGACTACATAGTGAGATTTTCTCTCAAAAGCAGTTTGGTCGTAAACTTTTTACAATGTATAACAGTGAACTATTAAATGTTTTCTACTAATTCACTGAATCCATTTGCATGAAACAATGTGCAAAATCAGAAAGCTGAACATTATTGAATAGGATGTTCAGTGTAATAGAAACAGTAGTATAAATTAAAGAATAGAGCTGGGGATATGGTTCAGTTGGTAAAATGCTTGCCTTTTAAGGGTGAGTTTGAACCCTGGCATTCACATAAAAGTTGGTTGCAAAAGTATGCATCTGGAGTTTCTATACTGGGGAGATAGGAACAGGTAGGTCTGTGGAGCTCATTGGCCAGCCAGCCTTACTGAATAGTGAGCTCTGGGTTCAGTGGAAGACCCAGTCTCAATACACCAAAAGGTAGAGAGCCATTGGAGAAGACACTCAGCACCAACCTTTGACCTTCGTGTGTGTGTGTATGCGCATATATGCACACAGACAAGCACACATGCATACACACAAACACTATTGAAGAAGAGATGATTTGGAAGAAGGGGCTGCTTGTTTGTCCCTGCTGCCCAGAACCAAAATAATCACACAGAAATTGTATTAATTAAAACACTGCTTGGCCCATTAGCTCTAGCTTCTTATTGGCTAACTCTTATATTAATTTAACCCATTTTTATTAATTTGTATATCACCATGTGGCAGTGGCTTACCGACAAAAGATTCTAACTGGCGTCTTTCTCAGGTAGAGGATTCATGGCTTCCCCCACTTCTTCCAAGCATTCCATTTAGTTCCCCCCCAGCTGTGTTCCCCTATAGCTCTGCTGTAGACCCAAAGCAGTTCCTTTATTAACTAATGGAAGCAACACATAGACAGAAGGACCTCCTACACCAACCTAATTTAGTTTTTAACATTTTATACAAAATTTGTTTTGTTCTTACTGATTTTGACCTCTTATAAGAAACTGTTACATTTGTCAGTTTCCTTCCTGAGAAGCTGACAGGGACACAAACCAGTATTGAGAGTAGGTAAGAGTCAGGTTAGGCATTGAAGTTTCAGTTCTTAGTGTTTTTAATTGGAGTTAGTAATAAGGTGTCTTCTTTCCTTGCTAAAAACATGTTATTACTTTTCATTTTTGTTTCATGTACGTACTGTCTGTGCAGTTGAGTGGAGGAAAGGAGTATTGTGGTTGGAGGGGAAGGAGTAGGGTCTGAGTAGTTCTGACAGTGCTGTCTGTTTGCCATCCCTGTTTACTCTAGCTTCCAGGTTGGAGCCTGCTTTCCTGACACCACTTTTCACCTTTACAGAGCCGTGGCAAACCCTTGGGCAAGATTTATGCCGGTGTTTTATTGCTAAAATTTGTCTGCATATTTACTAAGTTGGAACAATTGCTAGTTCTGTATGTGGTGTTTGCTGGGTTAACTTTTAGTCACATATCATGTATTTAGCCAAATGTTCAGTTACAAGTCAATAATAAAGTTGTGATTTACACAGTCATTTTAAGGGGTAAATTAATTGATAGCCTTCTATAATTTAATGGTTAAATGTGGTTTGAATACTGTCTTCTTTGTATTTCCAGTAGAATTTAATTCAACTTGGAGGACAAAACCTTCACTAATTTAAAAATAATTGTCTGGATAGTTACATATTTGAAAAAAAGCTAGTTTTGCTGTTAATTCAAATTTAGAATATGTACCTCAAGTTTTTAAAAAGTGCATCAGCATAGATATTAATCAAGTATAAATATTGCAAGTTATTTGTAAAAATATCTTTTCCCCATTTTGCATTTTTATATGTGGGACCAGGGGGACAGGAACTATAAAGTTATCAGTGTGAGAACCATGTAAACCTGCACCTGTTGGCAGCTATGAGCAAGCCAGCCTTGCTGAACCCCAGGCCTCTGCTTCAGCCTTTTACTGAAACTAAATGATGTTGCCATTTTTATTTTTAGGTTTGCTGGCATGGGTAATCTCATTAAGGTGCTAACCAGGGACATAGACCACAATGCAGCACATTTTTTCTTGGACTTTGAAAGTAAGTCTCCTTAGCCCTTCACAGCTGGTGCATAATGGTAAAGGTGGAAGATTAATTATACTCACACCACAGTGAAGGCCAGACAGAATATTTGTTAAACACGGGGATCAAACAAAGGTTGCATGATTTTTTCCCCTTAATTATAGGCAAGCATCACCATCATATGTTTAATTCTTTAGTTTCTCATTTGCTAAAATCATGTTGAGTCTGTAGCCAGTGCTGTCCTTTCATTAGTCCATGAAGCAACAAGTAGCCTTATGATGAATATTCTAATAGTATGCTTTAGTGACTATGCCAAAGTCTATTCACTTATCCTATAATAATTTTCTTTAAGAAATAAAATCTGTGCTGCATATCTAAAATGAATACTTTAAATAGCTTCCACAAATTTTACAAATCAAATTTGGTTAGGAATGCAGGAAGTTTTACATTATAAAATGAGATGTGAAGGTGAGCTTTGGCCAAACCTCCTAATATTTGGCCTTGAAATAAATTGTTTCATTGCTATACTTAGTGATTTGTAAATAATTTTTGATTGGAAATTTCTTTTTCAGAATACTAGCACTATTGGAATACTTAAAGAATTTTTCATTATAAGGCCATTAATGAAACTTGTCTTGGGAGAAATTTGAGAAGAATTAGAGCAACAGTTGTGCCATTATGTACAGGAAAAACCACATTTCACCTCTAGGTCCTACACATCAACACCTTGAGAACCCGGTTTGCTGTCTGCCAGAGCACAGTCTGGGTAACCTGAAGGATGAATTCATGGCCTAATGAACATTTTCCCTGTTACTATTTTTCTTTAAGTCAATTTCAGTTGTTCTTTTTTATAAAGGGATATTTTCTCTTTTCTCATTCTTGTCTTGACAGGTACCTTAACATGGGGAATCTTCTTAAAGTTTTGACATGCACAGACCTTGAGCAGGGGCCAAATTTTTTCCTTGATTTTGAAAGTGAGAAGATGATTTTATATCTATTTCTCTTTGCCTGCAGTAGACTGCGTTTGTCTTGCACTAATGACTGTTTCCACTTTGCCATCTCTTTAACTGCTTTGCATGACCGAGCTGTGAATTGTTTGAGTTCAACTTCTGATGCCTTCTAGAACTGAACCAGATTTCATAAAGTAAATTATAGCAATAAAGTGTCTATTTGAATTTCATAAAAGATTTTGTCTCTTAATTGGCTGTTATGTTATTATTTAATGCATATGATAATGAAAACACTTAGGAAAAATATTGAAAAGGAAAAAACTGCTATCTCCAGATCTACTAATAAAAACGGTATTTGAGGAAAAATTGTGTTACAGTTGAGAAAAATGATTTCATTTGCTCCACATGCATATTTAAAGTATTATAAACTTGGATCTGTTCATGAAGGCTATTCAGAATTGAGTGATATGGGCATAATATTAAAAGGTAAGTGTGAACCTAAATTTAGTCTTTACAAATGATTTAAGACATTAAAATGATTTTGTGTATTTCAGGAATTAATTTTATTCTGATTTAAGTAAAAAGAAAAATAGGTTCACAGACCTTTAAGTAATTTGCCTTGTATCTGTCCTGTATTGCATGACTTACTGTAATGTGGTCTAAGAGTGGCAGGTAAGTGTCATTGAGCTCTGTGCATGCTCTGCTTTGGCTTTTGGCTATTGCTATTGCTTCAGCTTGTCTGACTATAAAATTGAGAAAAATGACTTTAAATTGGTGTTTTAATGTGAATTTGCTATTTTAAATGATGATTAGAAATTGTTAGGAAAGGGTGAAGAGATAACTGTAAATCATGTGATTCTTTAAATTTGAACAGGTTTTAAGTACTTAAATTTAAGACTGATTTGAAAAGCAGATCATTTGAAAGAGTCATTTTTCGCCTTCAATTTAATTTTTATATAGTTCATTCTATTTTATGGACCCACATAGCACATCTATCCTTTTAAGTCAGGTTACTTTATATGAACATGCCGATTTCTAGCATATCTTCATTTTGTTGAATACTTTGTAGTCTGATATTTTTCTATTTTTAGTACGTTTCCACAAAAATCTATTACAATCTGGGTACTGTGTACAGGCTAGTAAAGGAGGAAGGCCAAAATCAAGACCATTAAATTGTTGGGATTTTAGGAAAATACATTAGATGAACATTAGTTTTCTTGACCCTTCTCAACAATTTAACAGTGCTGTTTTAAGTGCATGTTTAGCATGGATTTTAATCAGCTTGGGGATGTTGAGCAGACTGCTGACTTAAAGATTGTTCTTCCAGATGAGGCAACTTACATTAAAGCTGTATTAGTTTATTTTGCTCTGTTTGAAACTTTGTTCTCTATATTTTTCTACTCTTCTGTCTTTTTTTTCCTTTGTCTCAAATGTTTTGCAGAATCTTGGCTTTGATCTAGTCAAGATCTTGTTCAAGACTTGGCACTTGATCTTTTTATAAAGCTAGCATCGTGTTTTGTTAAAGTGTGAATCATGAATTTAAATGAAGAACTTGAAAAGATTACTTGGTCTTGACTTGTGGGGATCAGGGGTTGCATCATTATCTTTACATTTTAAACATAAATACCTAATTTAGCGCTAAGAAAAGGTTCAAGTCACAACAAAATAATCAGTAGTATAAAACTATGTGATGTGACCCTTTAAAAGTAAAAATAAACATTTAAGAATGCTAGTATTAAAAATGGGTGTTTTGCCTTCATTATGTGTGTGTGCACATGTGTGCAGTGCCCGTGTAGACAAGAAGAGGGCATCAGCCCCCTCCCCCCAGAAATGGAGTTGTAGATAGCTATGAGCAGCTGCCTTGTGGGTGCTGGGAATTGAACCTGGGTCTTTTGGAAGAGCAGTGAGTGTTCTTAACCACTGAGTCAACTCTCCAGCTTAGAACATTTTATACGATGTTTGTTGCTTCTAACTACCAGTATAGAAGTTTTGGGTTGCTATTTGCTGGTATACTGTAAAAGAAGCTCAATGAAGACTCACTGTAATAGACTAGAATTTCCTCCCAACTTCTAATTCAGATGCCCAGGTGCGTTTTTGTTGACTTCTGAAACTTGTGGGCTATTAATTTTATCTCTTATGTTTTTGCCCATTTTTTTCCTTTTTCTTTTTAAAGAAATATGCAATTTTGAGCCTGGGAACTATCATTAATCTACTATAGAGTCCTTAATCCATTAGATGGTTCCTCTTTTAAACTGTTACATGCCAGAATCAAGGTTGTCAAACATATTTGATCTGCCAGTTCTTATTTGTTATTTTAATAAAGTCACATTTGATAAGTAGTTAGAGCTATCTTTATTTTTTATTTCTTTCAAAGGTTTATTTATTATGTGTAGTGTTCTGTTTGCGTGTATGTCTGCATGCCAGAAGAGGGCACCAGATCTCATTATAGAGGGTTGTGAGCCACCATGTAGTAGATGGGAATTGAACTCAGGGCCTCTGGAAGAGCAGCCAGTGCTCTTAACCTCTGAGCAATCTCTCTGGTCCCGGGCTTCATTTTTTTCTATATATGGAATAATAATCAGGTCACCGCGGTAGTTTAGGTCTATTATTCCTATCATCCTTAGTAGTTGGACCCAGCCCCACACAATCTCCAGAGTTGGACTGTACAGCAGTCATTTTACATATCTTCTCAGTTAGTGAGGACACTGGAAAAAAAGTAGCAATATTCACAGTGGTGTTAAGATAGATGCCATTGTGTGTCTGGCTTTGGGCATCAGAATGTATCAAGTTATATATTCCCATGCATTTTAAACATAATTTTGTGGTATGTAATAGTTTACTGTACAAATGAAGACCGTGTGAAGTCGTTTATTCCCTTATTAACCTGTACCCCCTTTACAGGTTTACACTTCAGTCTATGTATACTTGGAGCTAGCCTCTTGTATACCAGTCAATAGGCACTAGGTATGCAGAGGTTACTTTTTTACCACTTCCATGCTGATCTTAGTCTATCTAGTACTTAGATAAAAGTGAAGAATCACAGTTTCATTAATTTACATAATTTATGCTCAAGTGTAGGTCATAAGGTGAGATTTGATAAATTTGGCACCACCTTTGAAGACTTCTGGTGATGATGTTGGAGTTGAGTGTTACAGGGTGAATTGCAATGTTTATAGCTTCTTTAGGAAGGACAGTGGAAAGAAGCAGCAGCATGTACAGTGGTTTTAAGACAGGTGCCATTTGTGCTCAGTGAAGCATTGTATTCTTTAGATATAGGAATTCCTCTTGAGTTCTGTAAGATAATAATTCCAGAATTGCTCCACAATGTTTGACAGCAGGTATGCTAATGACAGCATATTTAAAAGTAAGAAAACAAAAAGTAGAAGCATTTTATAGCTTCTAGTTCCTAGTGTAACCTACTGCTAAGGTCATTAATAGCTCATTCTAAAAGTGAATCTTTAGCAACCATTATGTCAGTGGTTCACTAAATTCTGATTTATGGGAGAAAAGGGACTTTTTGGGTTTGTGCCCATTCCCAATCTAGAAGTTCAGTATTTGTTGAATTTGACTTATGTATCAAGGTAAATCAAAATAGAGTTTTTGCAGAAATGGTCATTTGTAAATGAGAAATGGAATCTACTTTTTCTGCTTGTCATTAGTGCCTTCCCATTGAATCATACACTTCTCACATCTTTTTGTGTTGCCTGTCTTCCTTATTCAAAATTTTTGTTCCTCTTAAGGCTAATGTTAATTTTATTTCCAGTTACCTCTTGCATATTTTCAGTAGCTCTTGCTTTATTCTAGGAAATATCTTTATTCTGGCGGCATTCAAAAAAATTAAAAACCAATCTGTGACCAAATGTTAAATGGTCTCCTTTAATTAAGAGCTGGAGACTCATTTATGATTATGCTTACATTCTGTGCCAATGGGGGTGCAGTGTACATTTTGGTCCCTAACTTGATGGAACTTAGGGAGAGATAGAGTTGAAGTATTTACTGGGTGAATGAGCATAAGGTTGGAGCAGAAAGCTCTTTATCACAATTGTAATTATTATGTTAACTCCTTTCTCCTTTCATAACTCAGTTTTTGATTCCTTTAAAAAAAACACACTATCTCCAAATTTAGTTATTACTTTCAGTGATTCTTTGCTAGTCTTCTAGGGAATTCTTCCTCTACCCAGTAGGATATTGGTATGATATGACTAAAATATTTAATTTTGTCTTTAGACAATAAGAACAATTGGAACATGCCTTAATTTCCATGTGGCAGGATATATATTTAAGCCTGATGAGCAATATGTCTTTCCTCAGTAGGTACATTGTTTTGCATTCAAATGGATATTGTTTTGTTAGCAGGCTATGTAGTGTTGTTTTTTTTTTCTTGGATAAGTAAAGCTATGAAAAATCAAAGTGACAAGTCTTGGTTGCATTATATATAATGCCATTTTTTTTAAAGGAAATGCTTTATTTTGCAATTTTTTGTCCCTTCCTAGTATTTCACCCTTTGCATGGTTTGCTTTCAGTAAAGTAGTGCTTCTCTGTCTGCTCTTTTCTGTCTGTCTCCATTTCTACAGCAGTCTTCAGCAGCTTTCAAAATTATCAGTGTGACTTGCCTGTGACAGTCTAAAAAATGTTTGATCAGTGTGGTGCTGGGTGTTTTCCCCTCTTAGGGAAACTTGAATCTTCTCCTTTATTATAAATTGCTTGATACTTATTAAGCCTTTGCTAGTCATTAACTACTTACAAGGTCTATTTAAATTTACTTGATAGTGTTTCATTTGTCTGTAAATTCAGTGTCACATTTTATGTTACTAGCCTAGTGACCACACCAAAAATACATATTTTAGTCTTCAAATGATACAAATGTCTTTGCTATGTAATACATAAAATACTATCCTTTGTCATGAATTCCCACCTCATAACTTCAAACTATGTGTCTATTGATGTTGTGTCTGAATTTCCACATTCACATGAGAAAGTACTGAACTTTCATTTTTTCATGTACAAAGTATTTCTCTATGCTGTATCTGGTGTAAGTATAAAGGCAATGGTGTGCTTTTTTTAAGTATTGTGCCTAATTATTGCTTTGAAAAATATGGTTTAGCTATAAGTGAAAATATTACTGCTTAAAATGTCAAACTTTTTTTTATAACTTTAGACATTTATCTATAATTTAGTATTTACTTTTAGGACTTCTGTAGCTTTGGACACAGTATTTTAATATTTTAATCTACTCTTTTAATCATTATATTTTTATTTTTTAAAAGTAATTAAAATAAGTGAATGAAATCCAAACACATTTTTAAAGTTGACTTTCCACATGAATGTTTCTTTACTGTTTCTCTATCTAGTGCTGTCTTATTTATATACATTGAATTTAAGCTTGGGTACTGTAATTGTTAATTTTAAAAGTGTTATGTATTATTGACGAGTTGACAGGTAATAGAAGGAACTGAATCATTACTTGCCCCGGGCATAAAATAAAGATAATTTTTAAGATGTCTTTACTTTTAGTCTCATGTGTGAAGTTTTTCTTTTTAATTTTCTAAGTAAAGGAACAAATAGATGCAAAACCTAGTAACCAGTTTCATGTTACTGGTAAACAGTGTCTGAATTTATCTTTTAAATTTGGACTGGTTTCCCTGTCCCACAAGTAGTATGTTAGCATGGAGGAATTCTGCCAACATAGTTTACAGCATTGTCTTATGTATTTTATTTGTAGGATTGAATGTGATCTAGCTGAAAAGGCTTATGAAAAACTGCTTGAGCAGTTTTGTCTCAAAATAGAAGGGAGTATATTTAAAAGATTTGACCTTAGAGGAAACAAATGACCATGCTATAAAAATGGGATTTCTGTTACCTTTTGTCTGACAGAGAGAAATCCAGATTTTGTCACCTATCAACCTATGTTTTCTGATTAGCACCACTGATGGTAAAGGTGCCCATATATTTGTATCCCTGGTATGATTTTTTATAACCAATTATTCCTTCATTTTCTTCCTCCTCAGTCCTAGGTATGTAGAAAATCAGTATTTGATTTGGCATTTGAGTGCTGATCTTGTAGCTAGCTGCTCTGGAGTTCTGTAACGTTTTGTAGTGTAAACTCCTATGCAGGAATCGTGACCTTCATACTCCTCAACAGAGAAGGTCATTGACACTGCTACATACAGCTTGGGCCTAAACATAGTGCCCACTCTCAATCCTCACATGATCACAGTTGTTCAGATTGTTTCAAATGGTCCCTAGGAATCCTCAGTTGTTGAAAGTAAAATGATCTGTATAGGAAAATAAGGTAATGTTAGCCTTTAAACTGTAGGCGTTAGTAGGTAGGCTTCCTTTCTACTGCATTAAAATAGAATAGTGATCATTCATTTGCTATCATTAGTGATAGTGAGGCAGGCAGCATAAAAAGTGATTATTAAGCATATCAGATGCTGGGCGTGCTTGTGCATTTTTATGATTCCAGCACTCGGACTGATGCAGAAGATTTATAAGTCTGAGGCAGCCTGGTATATGTAAAAGCCAATCTGTGCTATATAGTAAGACTAGATACAAAAACCAAAACTATAAGTAATATCAATTTAAATTTAAATTCTCAGATTTGCTTATTGTACCAAATTATAATTTGTAACTTAAACTAAATATTATGTAGTAACATTTGTTTTTCTCTTGCTTCTGTATAATTTGTATAAGTTTAAATTAGCTTAACTTTGGCTTCTAAAAAAATGCAAAATTAACATTGTGTAAAATGTAACTCATCTTTGGAAATTTTGGTTGTTAATTGGGTTGTTGTAGTTAATACATGTACTAAAGTATTCATGCCACTGTAAATTTTCTTGTACTTTCATGCTGTTTAGATGCCCAGCCCACAGAGTCTGAAAAGGAAATATATAATCAGGTGAATGTAGTATTAAAAGATGCAGAAGGCATCTTGGAGGACTTGCAGTCATACAGAGGAGCTGGCCACGAAATACGAGAGGTAAAGTTTACAATTATTACAGGCACTTTTCAGTAAAGGTGAATTGAGTGGGTGTCACCTTGGCTTACTCTTTATCATTTTATGGACTTGTTTGACATGGAGAGTATTATATTTGAAAAATCACTTGGCTTTATTTCAAAAGTGTTTGCAATGATCCATGGGCACAGGGGTATTATAAAAAAGGGAAGTGATGGCTACCTGTATGTGATAGATAATGACATCTCTGTTTGTTAAGGTCACACATGAAAATATTTTTCCCTTGGGCACTATTTATGCTTTCCTCTTGTAGAAAATAATAGAACTTTCTGGCTTCTCCCAGTCTAGTTTTCAACTCCTAAACTTTCTAGGAGAAATTGAAAGCACCAAGATGATCTTGGGCAGTCTGGACTACATAGTAGGACCTTGAAATAGAAAATGCTAAAGAAATGTTTATTAGTGAGTTACTTAAAACACAGCCCATTTATTTATTTGCACTCAATTTATTCACAACATTTTAAAATCTGAGTTTATTTTTATTTTGCTTTCTTGATTTTTGTTTTTGTGTGGATATATTCAGTACTGGTGCCTTGGGGAAAACAAAACTTGTCACTTCTGGTGACCCAATAGGCAGCTCCTGCCATAGTTATAGGTGTTTTTCTTTCAGGTAGTGAATTTGGGTTATTGAAAGTGTTAGAGAAGGCAAAGCAAGTTGTTAGGAAAAGCCACATTGTGTTTTGTAAAGGATTAAGAAAGCATCTGTAAGCAAAAGAAAAGTAAAAGTAAGAATATTCATTCCCCCAGGAATACTCTATCCTAAGAAGAGACTGCATAATGATTTGAAGGACTAATGTTGACAGAAGTTTGTGTATTTGGGGTCCCTCCCTAGCTCTGTTTTGATTTCCTCCCCTTCAGAGCTGAAGCTGCTTTGTCCTCTTACTCAGGCAGGAAGTCTTAGAAAACTTGTAATCCAGAAAAAGCCCTTATTTCTAAACAATTAGTATTTGCAGTATTTCTAAGTTGCATTTTTCAGGTTGATTCAGGTTCATGTTGGCCAGGTCTCTTAGAACTGGTGTGTGGACTGTGCAATTTGACTTACAGCTTCTTGGCCCTTTCCCAGGATTGTCTTCATTTATTGTCTTAACTTTGTTCCTTCTTGAAGACATCCAAGAGTATCTCTGCAATAGAGGAAATAGTATAAAATATTTTCCTTCTGTGGATCTAAATAACACCAAGAAGTAATATGTTAACAAATAGTGTTTATTTTATTATTATATTGCATCTATTGGGGAAAAACTTTGGGAGTTGAGAAAGTCCAAACTCAATTTCTGGGTCTATCATTATATCTATATTTTAAATATCAGGATCTCCTTCATTTGGTAAAACTTTGCCTTAATATAAGAAAGGCTATTACGATTTTATAAATCTTAACTTTTTTGTTTCTTGGATTTTGAAGGCAATCCAGCATCCGGCAGATGAGAAGCTGCAAGAGAAAGCGTGGGGTGCAGTTGTGCCACTAGTAGGCAAATTAAAGAAATTTTATGAATTTTCTCAGAGACTAGGTAAGTTTAAAACCTTGTAATGTTTACTTTGTTATTTAAAATGTTAATTTATAAAATGTGTTTATTAGGTCCAGAATTATTTTAGAAGAGTTTGTGATCACAGTACTGAATTTGGCTGTGTATCTGTTGTGCAGGTAAGGCAGGATGTATATGAGTATGTGCTAATGTATTTCTAATGTCCTTAGCCCCAGATCTTTGAATTTGTTTAGACCATTTCCTCAGCAAGTTGTGATTTGTAGAAGGAAATCTGATTGCTTTGCATGCTTAAGGGTCTCAGTATAAGAAACCACATGGATGAATTGGTCTCCTTACCTATAGAAAATCCTTTCCCAGGTAATTTTAAAAACACAGACTAAAATAATCCAGGAGTCTGATGACAGGCTAATACGAGCCCTATCCCTCATATTAGGGTAGAACCTAGGGCCTGGTGTTTGGTAGGCAAGTGCTTGTCACTGTGAGATATCCTCTTAGGATAAACATCTGATAAAAAGAGACAAGAATTGGAGAAATATTTGTATAGTAAATCTTTTTTGAAACTGTGTGCATGCACAAGTGCACATGTGTGTTTGGAGGCCAAAGGTTGTTGGACTGACTTTTACTGATTACTTTTGCATCTTATTTTTTGAGTCATGGTCACTTACTGAACTAGAAGCTTATCCTTTAGGCTAAACTGGTTGGCCAAGAAACTTCAGGGATCAGCCTGTATCTACCCCAGCACCGGAGTTACAGGCATATGCCACCCACCATGCTTGGCTTTGCCATGGGATCTGGATATCTGAATCATTATTTTCCCAAGCATAACAATTCTTTTTCAGTTATTTGCCTTTTAGTCAGAGTATCTCTGTGGTCTGTAGTTTTTGCATCCTCTGTAACCTTTGTCAGCTTAGGTCTTTTTCATCTTACTTATTTTGACTACTATATATTTAGACTCCCTCTTATGCTGTTAGTACTTAGCCTCCTTTGAAGGTGAGATGCTCACATTCTACTGCAGCTGTCTTGGTCTCTTGGCTTTGGCCTTGATGGGAGTGGAAGAGTTATGTTTTCACTATGTAAACCAGGCTAACCTTGAATTCATAAATAGCTTCCTGCCTGTCTTTGCCTCCAGAGAATTGTGTGCTCCCCACCCTACCCCCCACCCACAATCCCTCACTGTGCTCTTGGACCTGTGATTTTCCTGCTTCTGCTTCCTCAGTGCTAAGGCAAGCAAGCATGCCAGGTGTATGTGGTACTGGGAATTGAACCAATGGCCTCATGCCTGCTAGGCAAGCACTGTCAAAACTGAGTTACACCACCAGCCTGCTGTATTGATTAAAAAAATTAAAGATTGAAAAGCTAAAGCATTTACAGTAAGTGTGTTCCTATGTGCTGACCTTGTTATGTCTATGGCCCTCTTACCCACCAGTCATATCCTTTGGGTTTTCTTCTGATAACTCAAGGTCTGGTGTTTGAGAATGGTAGGATGACCTTTGGTAGGAGTTAGTGACAGGTGTCTCCAAAAGGAATACTCTTTGCTGGGGCTTCCTCTTGTGGTCTTATTGTCCCCTTCTTGCTCTAGCTAGACAGCTTTTCAAGATGGATAATGACATCGTCGGATTACCATGTTAAAGCCCTACCTTCTCTAGTGTAAAGACTGGAATGTGAGGTTATGTGTGCCTTACAAGGTACAAGAGTGGATGTGGAGTCAGTTTGGGTGGGTGCATTAGGTTTTCCCTTTAGTTTTTCACATATATGTTACTGTCACTAGACAGCAAAGTGTAGAAGCCTTTAGAACAGAAGAAAACCATGAAAATTTGTTGTTACAGAATGTTAAAGAAAAAAATTAGTATTTGCCCACATTTGATGGGGTTTCAGGGTTAACTTCAGGATGCTCAGGATGCTAGAGCTGTAGACAAGAGACACAGTGCTGTTCACCCTGTGCTCTTGGTATGTAGTTCAGGTTGATACTATGCATCATTTTGAATCTAAGTTTGTTGAATTAGTTCTTATAAAGTTTTCATTAAACTGTAGTAGACAGTTTGAGTGTATGCAGTATTAGTGATGACAAGGTGTAGATTTGTCTTGGTTATAGAAGGAGAGAGGGGGAGTGTGTTTGTATCCTGAATGTTGGTTGGGAATTGAACTCCCTGATAACTTAACATCTTTATCTTTTCATTAGAAGCAGCATTAAGAGGCCTCCTGGGAGCCTTGACTAGTACGCCATACTCCCCCACCCAGCATCTAGAGCGAGAGCAGGCTCTTGCTAAACAGTTTGCAGAGATTCTTCACTTCACACTCCGGTTCGATGAACTCAAGGTAGTGTAGTTTTTATGGTTTTCAGTGAGTAGTAGTGGGAGAAGCCTTGTTAACTTGTGTTTAAGTGATTTCTACCCAATTGGAGAGCTATATAGTAGCTCTTGGCGTCCAATAAAGTATACAGGAGTCATTGTTCCTTGTAAAAAATAGCAAGAAATCCCAGCTGCTTCTCTGATGGTTTCTTTTTCCTCTTTGTCTATCTAGTTTACCTTTTTATTTTTTAATACAAAACTGAATTTTTTTCTCCCTTCCCTGCCGCTTTTCCCCTTCACTCTTGTCCTCTCCCTCTTTGTAGGATTTATACCCATAAATCCCATGTTGCTTGCTATACAGGGCAAATCTTAAAAACAGCACTGTATTTTTTGCGTGGAGTCCTGAGTTCAAATTATGAGACCTTTGGTTATTCAAGACCTTGAATACCTTTTCTAGAAAATGGAAGAGTTATGTTTCCAACTGTGTTATTTCATATTATATTATAAACAGCTGTTAATTCTCTACTATTGATACTTTGGACACAAAGGATTTGTATATAAATATTTAGTATGTTGGAGAAATGCCCTGTATTATTCAAAACAAGCACCCTTACATTCACTTTTTTGTTTGTAGTATCAATATTTTTGATAAACAGGCATTTAAGATATTACCTAAGATTATTGAAAAGGAGGAATGCATAATGCTTTTACAATTAAAAAAATAGTCTGTGGTTAGCAAAAAATAGTTTTATGGTTAGCAAGAATGCTGCTGTGTGTGATGGCATATACCTTTAGTCTCAGCACTTGGGGAGTCAGAGGCCTGAAGGACTCTATTCATTCAAGGTCAGCATGGAATACCTACTAAGACCATGTCTCAAAGGGAAAAATACATTGAAGAAATCAATAAATACTTCACACTTTCTTTAGTATACCAGATAGTTGTTAAAATTATATAGGAATGTTAAGCTAACAGTTCACTTAGTTTCCATCAGCATTTAGTATATAACAGTCGTCTTTCATACATGTCCTCCCTCTTTAGATGACAAATCCTGCCATACAGAATGACTTCAGCTACTATAGAAGAACGTTGAGTCGAATGAGAATTAATAATGTCCCGGTAAGATTATGTTTTGAATTAGGTTTAGTGGCGGTAAGAATAACCTGATTTTATTCTTCCCTTTGTTCATTCATCCACCAGATGGTTGTTTGTTTGTTTGTTTGTTTGTTTGAGTTAGGGTCTGTACATAGCACTGGCTGTCCTAGAACCCACTGAAATCCACCAGCCTCTGCCTCCCAAGTGGTGGAATTAAAGATCCATGCCCACTTTATTCAGATTGTTAAAGCTTGTATTAAAGCTAGTAATCATCAGTAACCATAGCTATGAGTGAAGAGCTCAAACTATAGCAAACTATATAGTATGCATTCTTTTTTCTACTGCCTTTAATTTCCACAACCACTTTAGTAAATTGTGTTTTCTTTTATAACAATGGTACTTAAAATCTCTTTGTATATTCTTATTTAGCCGAAAAGAATATTTTACATGAATGTTTATAGTTAGAAGGATGAATCCTGAGAAAGATTGATACGAAATGAAGAAACTAACTGCCAGTTTCAGGAGGGGTACTTGAGATCATGGACCATTATTAGCATATCTGCTTCCTACTGATGAGGAAGTCATTTCTGGGCCTTTGCCTTGGCAGCATAGTTCCTCTCTTAGGCTGCTGCTAATCTCTTCCTGTCCTCCCAAACTGTTTAGTATTTTTTTTCTACTTTCAGTAAATTACACATGAAGAAAATATTGCCTCATATTTAGGGGACCCAGATTATGGTAATTTGTGTATTTATTGATACTGCAAAACTTCTATGAAGTGGTTGTTGTAAAATGGGCACCAGGCCAGCACTAAAGGGTTTCTCTGTTCTTTATAACAGTTGGGATTTATACAGATTTATACAGAGAAGTGGATCAAAGTGTCTGTTTTTAATAACCACCCTGTAAATCAAAACAGCACTCAGTCTTTTACCTTCTTAACTATCTCTACTCAAGAGGCCATGGACAGTAGAGAGATCTTCAGCTGGCTTACACTCTCAATAATTAGGTACAAAGCCAGTAGTTCTCGGTGCGATCTCTCAGAGTCTTGCCCATCTTGCTTTTTTCTCCTCCTCCTTTTTCTCTTCACTTCATAACTCATCTCCCTCTCTCTTTCAGTTACTTTGTAACAACATAATTTGGGGGGGG
>LOEQ01001733.1:231674-242531 GCA_001685075.1 Bramus lutescens | reverse complement strand
TCTCTCTCTCTCTCTCTCTCTCTCTCTCTCTCTCTCTCACACACACACACAGCCCCATGTCATTTACTTTTTAATCTATAAGGCTGACATCATTGTCACAACAGCTTCTACATAGTGAATGTCATCTAGGTACAAACTTCCAGGCATCTTCTCTACAGACTTCATGCTATCAAATAACAAGGGCCAGTTCTCAAAACATCTCCTATTTTGTCCTCCTGAGGTTGTTGTAGTGGAACAGGGTATCAGGCACCCCATGCTATTCCTGAACACATTACATAGCAAAGGAAAACCTTAAACTTCCGATCCTTCTGCATCTACTTTTCAAGGGCTAGGATAAAGGACGCCTTTACATCCAATTGTATCCATCATTGGGAATGGCATCAAGGACTCTGGGCATGCCAGACAAGCATTCTAGCATCTAAGCTGCATCTGCTGCCCTCTCCCATGGTTCTGTAGCAGTTTCTGTACTGACTTTGACTTTTCAAAGGTTTTAAATGTATCTTAAATAGACAAGGCATTTTTTGACCCTTAGCTATTGGGGCATTCAGATTAATTTACTTTTCAGATTTAATCATTTGTTATCATTTTCAGATGAAAACAGTAAAAATAAAAGGACCATAAGAGGTAACTATTAGAGAAAGGTTATGGAGTTAAGGGACACAGTTAAGTCTATGACTGCTACAAATGTTTGTGAATGATAAAATGTGAAAAACTTTAACATTGGAAGGGAGAACAGCAAGGAAGGAAAAGAGAACTAAGATTGTAAATAAAGACCATTTACCATGTTGCTTAGGATTAGTCCATAGAAATAGATGAAGGCCTTCAACAACCTATGTCACCAAGGATGTAGTGGATTGTTGACAGAGGTTTCAGTCTTTCCTGGTCCCACAGCCATTCAGTCCCAAAGAAACATACAGAGGTCTATATTAACTATAAACTGTTTGGCTTATTAGCTTAGGTTTCTTATTAACTCTTACAACCTATATTAACCCATAATTCTTGTCTATGTTAGCCATGTGGCTTGGTACCTTTTATCAGCAAGGCATTCTCATCTTGCTTCCTCTGTGTCTGGGTGATGACTCTTTCCTCTTCCCAGAATTCTCCTGTTCTTGTTGCCTCACCTCTACTTCCTGCCTGGTTGCCCCACCTATGTTTCCTGCTTGGCTACTGGCCAATTACCATTTTATTAAAACAATACAAGTGACAGGGTACAAGACCATTGTCCCACAGCAGTGGATACTGTGTGACTCCACGCTCCATCATTGCACTGGTTAGTGGGTGTTGTCCAGTACATATGGTTTACACCTAGGATATAGGAGCAGAGAATTTCTGTATCCAGACATAGTATTAATGTGTCAGCTGCCCTTGGTAGTGTCAAGGCATCAAGACTGACCAGGCTAAAAGTACTGACCAAGCAGATACAATGAGTCAAGTGTTCTCAGCAGTATGGACTCAGAAATGCATAAGAACAGTAAAAATCCATGGTTTCAGGAAGCTGAGATTCTAATGGAAGAAGCAAGACATCAATAGATTTGTAAATTAAAGGACATCTAACAGGAAATTGAAGATATCAGCTGGACCTTTGAAGGAAATATAGGTGAGGAATGTGGGCAACTGTGCTACTTTTTACCAGTAAATAGTTGGGGAAAGTGTCTCTGAGGAATGGGAATTTTTATTTCATTCAGCACAGATTATTGAGTGCCTTTCATGTTCCAGATCTTTATAGGATGAAAGGGTTCATTCATTGATCACATGCTCAGGACAGTCAGGGAGCTTGCTAGCAATATAGTCATATATATATATATATATATACACATATATATGTATATGTGTTTAATTGTTCTTATAGTTGACATTCAGGCATACTAAATTATTCTTAGCTATGTTATGGAGTATGCAGCATAAATGAATATAATTGTACTTTGAACAACCAGAGGGCAGAATAT
Source organism: Bramus lutescens (assembly GCA_001685075.1). Taxonomy (NCBI): domain Eukaryota; kingdom Metazoa; phylum Chordata; class Mammalia; order Rodentia; family Cricetidae; genus Bramus; species Bramus lutescens. Next base: position 240,585 of record LOEQ01001733.1, on the reverse strand, counting down.
AAAGAATATATAGATACGTATTGAAGGAGAAGCCTCTGGGTCCAATGGAAATATGGGGACCTGTTAAGGAAGAAGTAGTGAGATCTGATTCAAGACTAAAGGCACTCTCAGAAAGCAGAAAGAACATTGACTTAGGGACAGGAAGGACAGTAAGAACCTTTTAGGGATGTGTTACAGCGGTGTAGGAGAGGGGATGGTTGAGGCTTGCTTGAGCCAACATTTCAGCAGTAGAAATGAGAAGATGTATCAGATATATCACTGAGTCTGATATATCAAAGATGATAGACATCAACAGTGACAGATATAGTCGTTAGGACTTTATAATCCAGAATCCTCTGGGAAGAGAATTTCAGTAAGAAATTCCGTAAGTAGCTCAGATTAGCAAGTGGGCTCCTGGGAGGGGATTGTATTAGTTGCTTAATCGATGTGGGAAAACCCAGACTGAAAGTGGGCAGCAGAATTCCCTGGTTTTAAATACCATGCTGTGTAAGTTGAGGAAACTAAATAATCATCAGACATTCAAGCATGCCTTCTTTCTCTGCTATTTCCTATGGGTGTGATGGGAGCAGATCTCTGTAGCTCCTGCCACTGTAACTTCCCCACAGTGATGGACTATAGCCTGGAATTGTGGGCTAAAATAAATCCTTGATCCTCTAAGTTGCTTTTCCATCAGAGTGTTTTATTAAAGCAATCAAATTAAGCTAAAATGGCAGATGTATTATAGAAGATAGACAGGACTTTTGAAAGAAAGATAAAGGAATGGATAGATTAATTCTAGCTTTCTGTATTGTTACTACCACTTCTGAGTTTAATAGGCACATAAGGTGAGAAGGAAAGAGATATTCTATGTTTGGTATGACGGTTGGGTGGCTGTCTCGTAGTACTTAAAAAGAATAGGAGGGTTTATGAGCAGAGAGGAGAGAATTTGTTGGGAAAACATAAATAAATAGATCTGTGTTTACTTCTTATTGTTTGATGGCATGCATGGTGCAGCTGAGGGACTATCTATACTACAGGATATTAGAGATTTTAGGATAAGTTGGTATTTAGAAAGCATCAGTGTCTGGAATTTAAAGTCAGACCAAGATAAAGCAGCCAAAAGAAAAGAAGCTATGTGGTGTGAAAACTGGAGTCTTTCAAGACTTTGAGTTCTGGGAGTTGGTGGAATTTCAGTAAGGCATCATGGAGAAAAGGCAGAAGGAAGCTAAATAAATGTGGTCAGTGAACCCCAGAGTCCCTGTAAAGTCATGCCCATAACATGAGGTAACAGCAAACTCAGCATTCTTCAAGAGTAAGATTCGAATGGAATAGCTTTGATGGGTAACAATGAAAATAAATGACTGTCACCTGATGATATAGACAATATTTGGCTTTGCATTTTTAAAGGAATTTTGCCGAAAAGTAGAGAATTGACTTTTTAATGACTGAGTTAAAATAGTTAAATTGGTTCAGAGTTAAAAGAGATTCTGGGAAGAAATGGTAGTGATGACAAAAACAGGTGCAGACACTGGCTTTTCCTCTCTCTGTCTTGCTGTCTCCTAAGCTGTTGCACATCAAACTTCGTTTAGTCAAAGAAAGAGCATGAGTCTTGCTTTATAACGCTGGTCTGCTGCAGCTTCGCTGGCTTGTCTACTCACAGATGTGGGTAGACATCTGCTTTTTTGATAGCTCTAGATGCCTTGATCCCCGTGTGTAGCTTTACAAACATGCCAGAGACACATCTCATGGAGCCTCCTAATGGTGACTGAGGACATGGAAGGAATTAGTTGGAAAGAAAAGTAATGATTACTTTTCATGTAAATTACCCGCTCTTCTTGTGAGCTACTTGGCATACTTTTCTGAGATGCAAGCAAACATTTATTCATCACACATAGGCCACTCAAAAGAGAAGAGATTATTCCATCTGATTCCTTTCAGCGAACCAGTGAACTTACAGGGGTTGCTTTGTAGGATTATGTGTGACTCAAAGGCATTTTCATTGCCAAAGTTCTCACCCCAGCATGGGTGATTTGTCATGGAAGCTGAGTCTCTGAGTCTCTTACATGACTTGCAAGCAGCTCAGTCACTTGGAGACACCCCACCTCCAAGCAATTGTTCAGTGCTAGTGTAAATTTGTTAAGGTATGTTGAAAAAAAAAAGGATTTTGTACATTTCAGAAACAGCCCAAGACTTCAGAGTCTTTGTTACTTCCTGAGATTTGTAAGTAAGTTTCATTAACTTCCTGTACTGGTTAGTTTTATGTCAACTTGACACAACCTGAATCATTTGGGAAGAGGGAACCTCTCCTGAGAAAATGCACAGACCAGATTGTTCTTTGGGTAAGCCTGTAATATGCATTCTTATTTATTGATTGAGATAGGAGGAATCAGATCACTATGGATGGTGTCACTCCTGGGTAAGTGGGTATAGGGTGTAGAAGGCAACAGGCTGGGTAAGCCTCTGGAAACAAGGCATTAGGCATACTTCCTCCATGGTCTCTACTTCAGTTCTTGCTTTTAGATTTTTGCCTTGAGCTTCTGCCCTGTTCAGCCTCCTACACTGACTTCCCTCAGTGATGGGGTTTGATGTGGGACTGTAATCAAAATGGACCCTCCTAAGTTACTTTTGGTCATGGTGTTTTATCGCAGCAACAGAAACCCTAACTAAGACATTTTCTAAGCCTAAACCAGTCTCCCTCTTGGAAAGAACCTTTCAGTTATCAGGAAATAGCTGCAAACAAGGAAGCGTTTGGCTCTAACTGATTATTAGCAGTCGATGCTCGTAGCATGTAAGCACATGCTATTTGCCTTGGAGCTGGAAAATGCGTCCAGGTCATTTGTGAATAGCAAGTGGCCAATTACAAGAAGAACTGCTTTCCCATATTTATGCATACTGTGAAGGGACCAGCACCTGCACAAGATACCCCAAGACCAAGTTCTCAGCACAAAGCAGATTTATTTGCCCTAGAGGAAAAAAGGAGAAGGAATAAGAGACAAAGACAGCAGATAGAGGACAAGGGAGAAGGGAAAAGGAACAAGGGACAGGAATAAGGGATATTTGTCCCAGAGGGACACAAGACTGCCTCTAGATAGAGGGGAAACCAATGTGGCTCATGGGTAAATGGCAATTTATAAAGGTAAAAGAGGAAATCCCATGTTAAGATGATGTATTTAATTTTGATTGGACAGGTTAATTAGGTAAGTCAAAAGGGCACTATTGATTGATGAACTTTAATATTTTGATAACTGAACCCTGGTGATCAACCTCAGTAGGAGGACATGGTCAAATAAGAAAATAGACTTTGGTGACTAGCTTTGGAAATGTAATCTAATTACTTTTAGCAAGGCAGAGGGAATGGAAGAAAAGGGCAAAGCCTGCCAGAGCCATGTTTGCTATGCTCGGGGCTACCACACATCTCACTGGTATACTTTGTCAACGGAAGATCAGAGGGAGATTATTTGGAACAATGCAAGGGAGAAAGGCTTGATAGATACAGGCCTCACCAAGACCACTACCATGAGAGGCTCTTGATCTGTAAACTTTTCCTGGAATTGTTCAGACAAGATGAGATTTGCAGAGTTGTGAATTCCAAATATCCATTTTTCTCCATCTACCCATCCCTTAACTCAAGATATTATCTCTAAGTGTGAGTATTTGTTTTAAACACTATCTTGTGTATTATAGATAGTGACATAAAACACTGAGAGTGTGGCTTGGGCTGAGAATTTTGTTTACTGCCTGATGCTCAGGAGACACTCGCTAGTAATAAACACTTCCTTGCTCTGTGTTGACTTCTAATGGGAACAGACACAGTGAAAACAGGGGAATCTAGAGCCCAGGGCTTAGTTGTTCCATGTTGCAATTGGTTTAGAGGTCTTTGGAAATCCTTAGATTCAGCATTTGATGGACATAAGATTAAAACTGAGCAAAAGTAGTTTTAAAACTACTATTTCATTCAACCACAGGGATGAGATTTCCAACACAAATGTGTCACTTTCACTGGACATCAGGGCCTTTGAACTTTCTGTTCCCTCTTCTCAAATATTCCTCTTGGAGGCCTGCATGGAAATGACATATTTCTGGCATCAATTTAAATATGACACGTAAAAAGACATATTCAGACTGAAGAGATTTCCCAGTTTCCTGTTCTTGCAGGGTAAGCAAGTCAGTTGTCAGCTCTAGGGGTACATGGCTCACAACCACGAAGGATCTGACAGCGTCTTTTGGACTCCATCGCTATCTGTACTCATATATACACATACATGCATATAGACATAGGATTTTAAAAATGGAATAAATTCTAGGAAAGAGAGATAATCCTTGAAAAATTAGTTTATGGCATTTCCACCATACTACTTTATTTCCTTTATGACACTTAATTCAGCATCTTTATTTCCTTGCTCTTTGTGTATCCCTCCATTCTGACTACAGTCTTTTCAACCACATATTTTCATTTTTCTACTGTATGTCAAGTGTTTCCACATATAAGGAACATATAAGTGTCTTCAATAAATTCTGATTAAGGGAAGTGATATATAAGATCACCATAGAGAATCTTATATATTTATTTATTTATTTTGGTTTTTCAAGACAGGGTTTCTCTGTATAAATCTGGCTGTCCTGGCTTGCTCTGTAGACCAAGTTGGCCTAGGACTCAGAGATCTGCCTGCCTCTGCCTCCCAAGTGCTGGAATTGAATGTGTGGGCCAACACTGCCCAGCTTAGACCATTTGCCCTCATCCTATGTTGTAAAGGTACTGGATGCTTTTCTTATTCCTCCTCTCTCTTCCACTGCAGTTTCTGACACATAATATAGGCAGAATAAGTTGCTGTAAGATGAGTGAATGAGTAATGTCCATTTATATTTCATGTGCCAGGATAGCCAAGTATACGTGTCTGTGTCTACAACTTCTCACTTTCCAACAAACACATAAACTTATTATGGTTTGAAAAATAATGTTCTTTACACATAGTTTGTTTGTCCTTAAGCCTTGGAATCTCTCTCTCTCTGTGTGTGTGTGTGTGTGTGTGTGTGTGTGTGTGTGTGTGTGTGCAAATTTCCTCTGAGATAAAACTTTCCATCTTGGACAGAAGATAATTACCATATAGGATATTCTTGAGGGAAGTGAAACATTCCACCCTACAGGGAAGTTCCTTTAACTCAAGCAGTAAACATCTCAAAAGCTTCAGGAGGTGTGTGAAACTGACCAGATTAACTAGGTCCCTTGCCCCTAAAGCATCTATAAACTGAAGGAGTGCTTGAGAGATGCTCATACTCTCAAACCAGCAGAGATACCTGAAAGAGGCTCAGATCAACTGGGGCACCTGGAAAGGACACTCTCCTGCCTGTTGAACTGCCTGCAGGTTGTGCAGTGTGCTTGGGGTTCCCAGCTTTCTGAGCTGCCATCCATCCTGGGGTGGGCTTTGGCGATGCAGCTGTCTTTGAGTAATCTCTTCTCATGTAAGCAACCTGTCACCTATATGAATTCAAGTAACCCCAATTAAATCTACTGGTTTACCACACTGAACTTTGGTGGTATCTTTACTTTGGTCAGTGGTCAGTTCCCTAACTGGAATTAGTAGATGCTTACTCACATCTCCTTAAGAATAGAGACACTCAGTAGTGTCTTACTTTGCATAGCTAAAGGAAGTTTGAAGATGCAGGTAAATTGACAGTCTTGAGATAAACAGACGATCCTGGATAAGACATATAGGTATAGTGTCATCAAAGAGTCTTTATATGAGAACATCAGAGCCTGAGCAGGCCATCCAATGACAGAAGCAGAGATCAGGGCCAGGAAATGTGGAAGAGTTGGTAGTGTCTGCCTAGCATGCACAAGGCCCCAGGCCTGATTCATAGCATATCACAAACTAGACACGGTGGCTTCTGCCTATAACCTTGAGATGAAGGCAGGAGAATCCAAGTTCAAGGTCATATTTGGATACATAGCAAGTTCAAGGTAATCCTGGAATACATGAAATTACATATAGGAAGAGGAATAGATAGAAAAAGGGAAGGAAGAGGAAAAGGAAGGAAGAGATCAGAAATGGTGTGAGTTCTGATTAAGAACCACAAGTCCATATACGTCAGCGGCACCCAGAGACTGAAAGATACTAGTGAATAGATTGTCCTCTGTTGATTCCCAGATGAATGCAACCCTTCCCAGACCAGGAACTGGGCTATTGTGTACTTTGAATGTTGAGAACTGTAAGGTAGTAAGTAGGTCTATGATAACTAGTCGCAGTAGCCTCAGGAAGTAGGTGTACATTGCTTAGTACACTACAGTCCACCTACTCTAACCAAATTTCTGTCTCTATTTCATATAAAGAGGTTCCTAATTGACTCAGGAGGGCTCTCCAGAAAGGAAAATTTGAGTGATCTTGAATGTCCATCAACCTTGGGATTGTGGGGTCCACAGGGGCTTTCAATCACCCCTGAGAGATTTGGTGTTTGCAGATTATGATAGACAGAGGCAAAGAGAGACATTTCTGCTCTCCCAATTGGATGCAGAAAAAAAGTTTGTTCTTAGGAAAATCACAGACATTATCAGAGACAATCAGAGGAGAGAGAGAGAGAGAGAGAGAGAGAGAGTGAGAGAGAGAGAGAGAGAGAGAATTATTTCTCCATTCTATTTGCTTCATTTTTTCCCCTTTCAGTCCCTCCAAGCCTTCTATTCCATGGTGGGAACACTGCAGAATTATTTTCTTCAGGGTCCTCTTTAATGATGACCTTAATTCAGTTTGTAATCAAGATTTAGTTTCAGGATATATTTGGGCTCTGATAACTTTAGAATCCTATGGAATTGACCTACAAAGTTTTCTGATCCATACTATGGATGGTGTTTTGTAAAACTCTTATTGGTGATCCATGGGCTACAATTGTGAGGTCTATGAGGAAGGAGGAGTCTAGCAGATAATTAGAAAGGGATAAGCACTTACAGATACAATTCCTCATGTGAACGCAAGTGTTCTTACCATTATGGAAATAATGAACCAACTAAATAACTCTACAAACAAGATGGCTCCCAAGGCTACATGATTCACCAAAGACTAGTACAGGATATATCTGACTCAATATTGCTCTCCTTAGCAAGAGTGAGGATAGAGGTCCCAAGTTTGATCCCCAGATCCCTCATAAAAATAAAACAAAACAACAACAGGTATGGTTGCACGTTCCTCTAATTACAGCACCAGAACAATAGAGGCAAGAGTATCCCTGGGATTTGCTGGCTACCTAGCAGAGCTAAATCACATGAGCTTCAGGTTCTGTGAGAAACCCCATCTCAAAAAAGAAAATGGAGAGCAATTGGGGCAAACGCAAGATGCCAATATCTGACCTCCACATGCCTGTATATATATGTTCATGTGCACAACAAAAAATCACAGACACACACACACACACACATACACACACACACAAAAACAAAAGTTTAGAGGGAGACATTGTAGATGTGCCAGGGTCTAGTGTCAAGCCTTTGAAGGCAAAAATACTAGACATACACACTACATAAACACAGCCTTTTTGGTTGTGGTCTAATGTGGTACTGGAGTGGAGCTTTGATGGTCAGAAAGACTCCCTGACTTGATGGTTTGAACTTTTCCTTCTCAATATCTTTTCCTGTTCACTTTTTCCATAGGAAACTCAGTGCTCAGATCACTAAGCAGTATAAAGAATATTATCCTCACGGTGTTACAAAAATAAGCTAATTGTAAGATGAAAAAAGTCTTCCAAGGCTCAAGAAGGAAAATAGTGTATGTGATTGTGTGCTAATGCTGCTTCTTCCATGGAACCACAATTCTGGGTCCAGTGTAGGAATACATGGCTAATTCACCTTACTGTAGACTTTTGACGAGAAACTCATTCTATTTTAATTCTCTCATTTGACTGGAAATATCTGCCTCTTTAATTTCATTCAAGTCCTGTCCCAGTCCCATTTTAACACCTAGTAGGCAGCTGTCAGATATCTTGGCTCTCTTTCTATCTATATGGCATTGGAATATTGAGAAGGATGGGGCTTTGATTACTCTTCAGCATAAGACGTATGGGTACTCTCAGTTCATTGTAGTTTATGGACGTTCTTTTTATCCTAAATAAAATACACATCACATGTTTACACACGAGAGAGAGAGGGAGGGTAGAAAGAATATTTTGGCCTTTTTCCCCTGACATTTTGGACCCCTATCTATCTATAGATGTTTGAGTTTGCCTCTCTGTTTGATCTCTGCTGGAAGGTTGTGTGTGATTCCCTTTGCCTCTAGAGAAAATATTCATGCTATCCTTTGGCTTCTTTGCATCACTCATGAGAATCTGTCTAAAACAGAAGGAAAGAACTCCCAAGTCTATTTAAGAGAAGACATGAATATTCTTTTTCTCCAAATGCATTTTCAGTGAAAATCCACCAGCTGGGGGTATATGGGGACTGTGTCTGTGTTTATAAACTACCTGAAATGCACCTGTTAGAAATAGCCTCTGTCTTTAAGCATTCTGGAAATTTTAGGAACAGCATCTAGATATGACTTTTTGAGAATGGATTTAAATTTATTTCATCACATATGCACTATAGATGGAGCCATATGAGTTGCCTAATTAAGGGGGAAAATTCCTTTATCTTAGCAGTTGAGTAACCTCAGCCAACAGAATATAAAGATGTAGCTTGAAGGCAATGCTAAGCCAAAATGAAGGCCTTGCCTTATTGCTCGGTGAAAATCAGCAATGAATGGGCTTGGAAACTTGACAGTGAATAGAGTTCATTTTCAGCATGAAGGGTGTGGTTTTGAGAGTGGAATGTGGTTAAAGTCCTAGAAATGGCTCAGTAGACATGAATTTTAGCTACACAAGCAAGAAGACTTGAGTTCAAAATTGTAGTGAAAGGGGAGCAGGCCTGCTTTTCGTCCTGCCTGGCTCCTGCATGGCTAGCTTATACCCCGAAATA
>LOEQ01001733.1:219731-231358 GCA_001685075.1 Bramus lutescens | reverse complement strand
CACACACACACACACACACACACACACACACACACACAGAATGTACACACCCCACCTTAAAGGTAAAATTTAAAAAATGAATGAATTGACAGAAAGTTGGGGGGGTCAGTGTTGGAGGAATTCAAAGAACATATGAACGTAGTTATCTTCCATTCTGAGAAGCCCCTAAATCTTCAGGCTCTCACAAAGAACATTTACCGCCATTTGAATGTGCCCCTCTGTTTCCAGTCAACTCGAAAAACATTTTCCTTCCTCCACTCTGCTTCTGTAAATATTTATATTCCAATCATCTCACATCCACTAGACTCCATCACTTGTGTGTTTCAATTATTTAAAATCAGGACTGCATCTCCTGGGCAGCTAATGAAGTCTCGATAGATATACATTATTGAAGCAGATTGTTATTTATTCTGCTAATAAATCAAGCCTGTTGGAGGGAGAAGATGCAATTCAAGCAGAAGGAATGAGGAATAATGACAGCATAGATCATTTCTGAATCACTCTCGCCCATTTTACAGCCTGCAAAATACACTGAGTTCCATAAAAGTGACAAATGACACACCATTGTAATAAATAGCCTCTGCTGGTGCATTGTGAATTGGGGCTCAGATTCATACTGAAGCACTCTGCCAACGGGAGAGATGATGGAATAAGCATTGAAATCATACTCTGTAAAATGGAATCATATATTTTCCACTTATCTTGATTTATTATATGACATCATGTGCTTAAGTTTATGTAACCTTTCTGAAATAAGTTGACTTAATAAGAAGGAAAATTTGTCAGAAAAGAAAATTTCATAGTATGAAATTATTTATTTCCTGGATGTATTCCTATAATACTTTTAAATGCTTCAGAGATACTTAAACATATTAGTTTTTTTTTATTTCAGTTGAATTCCCAGAAACATACAGTAATACACACTGGCATTATATGTTTCTTTAAAGGAAAATTTCTTTTTAATTTATTTTTATTTTTAAAATCTTTTTTTAAAAAACTTTGTATTAGTTCTTTTGTTATTTTTATTAAATTAATTAATTTTCCAGCTCTATTAAACTTTACCTTCCCTCACTCTTCTCCCAGTCCCTCTCCTAATCTCTGCGTTCCCCCCCATCTCCACTCTTCCTCCTTTCTCTTGAGAAAAGTGCTGACCTACTTTGAGTATAAGCCAGACGTGGCATATCACATAGCATCAAGACTAGACACCTCTCCTCTTAAGATTGGACATTCAACCCAGTAGGAGGGAAGAGCCCCCAAAGAAGATAACAGAGTTGATGAAAGCCCCTGCTCCCATTGTTAGGAGTCCCACAAGAAGACAAAGCTACACAACTGTAACACGTGCAGAGGGCCTAGGTTAGTCCCGTGTAAATTCTCTGGTTGGCAGTTCAGTCTCTGTGATCCCCCATGAGCCCTGGTTAGTTGATTCTGTCGGTTTTCTTGTGGTGTCCCTGAACCTTCTGGCTCTCATAATCCTTCCTCCCCCTCTTCCAGAGGATGCCCCAAGTCCTGACTAATGTTTGGCTGTGGGTCTCTGCTTCTGTTTCCTTCTGTTGCTGAGTGATGTCTCTCTGATGACAACTGGGTTAGGCATCAATCTGAGTATATCAGCATACTTTTAGGTATCATTATATCAACTTTTTTATTTTCAGTCATGTTTGACTCTATCCTAGGACTCTGGGCTGTCCAACTACTGGGTACTGGCTCTCCAGGCGTGTCATCAGTGAGCTCCCTTTCATGGTATGGGTCTCAAGCTGGACCAGCCACTGGATGGCTATTCCCATAATTTCTGCACAACCTTTATCCCAGCACATCTTGTAGGCCAGACAAATTGTAGGTCAAAAGTTAGGTGACTGGGTTAGGATCCCAATTTCTCCAGTGGAAGTCTTTCCAGGTTACAGAAGATGGATATTCAGGCTCCTTATCACCCATTGCTAGGAGTCTTAGCTAGAGTCACCCTCATAGATTCCTGGCAGTTTGCATTGCTCTAAGTTTTTAGCTCATCTTAGAGATACCCCTGATTCCAGGTGTTCCTCTCAGTAGTCTCTCCCTCCAATCTCTCCATCTGATTTCTTCTTTTTCTATGCTCACCACCATCCAAACACTTCTCCTAATATACCAGTGATGTGTATCCTATTTCCCTTTCACAGTGAGATTCATTCATGTGCCTGTCTTACTTGAGCTGTCTTTGTTTTTTAGCTTCTTTGGGTGTGTAAATTACAGCATAGTTATCCTTTACTTTTATGCTAGCATCCACTTAGAAGTTTGGGTCCAGGTTACCTCATTCACGATGACCTTTTCTAATTCCATCCATACACATCTAACTGGATGTCAGCATGTAGATGAAAGCAAATAAATCCATATCTATCACTCTGAACAAAACTCGAGATCAAGTGGATCAAAGACCGCAACATAAAGCCAGATACACTGAACCTGATAGAAGAGAAAGGGGTAATAGCCTTGAAAACATTGGCACAGGAGACACCTTCCTGACTAGAATACCAAACATGGAGGCACTAAGATCAACAATTAACAAGTAGGACCTCTTGAAACATAAAAGCTTCTGTAAGGCAAAGGATGTTATGAAAAGGACAAAATGGCAGCCTACAGAACAACAAAAAAAGATCTTCACAAATCCCATATCTGACAGAGGGCTGATTTCCAAAATATTTAAAGAACTCAATAAACTAGACACCAACAAATCAAATAATTCAATTAAAAAATGGGTACAGATCTAAACATAAATTTCAACAGAAGAATCTCAAATAGCCAAGAAGCATTTAAAGACATTTCCTTACCAATTATGAAAATACAAATCAAAACGGCTCTGAAATTCCATCTTGCACCTATCAGGATGCCTAAAATCAAAAGCACAAGTGACAGTCGATGCTGGCAAGAGCGCTGGCGGCAGGAGTGTAAACTTGCACAGCAACTGGGGAAATCAATATGACAGTTTCTCAGAAAATTGGGAGTTAACCTAACTCATGACAGTCACATGCCCAAAGGACGCTCTAACATGTCACAAAGACACTTGTTTAACTATGTTCATAGCACTTTTATTCATAAAAAACAGAAACTGGAAACTACCTAGATGTCCATCTGCTGAAGAATGGATAAAGAAAATGTGACACATTTTCAAAATGGAGCATTTTTCAGCTGTTAAAAACAATGACTTCATGAAATTTTAAAATTCGTCCTTTTTAGTTTTGATGTAAGTGTGTACATGTACATGTATGTACAGATACATGCACCTGTGCATACTATATGGAGGTCAGAGTTGAACTAAAGATGTCATTATCCACTGCTCTCTATCTAGTGCTTTAAGACAGATTGTCTGAATGGACTAAAAGCTTTGCTGATTTTGCAAGGCTGACTGGCTGGAAAGTTCATGCTATTGTTCTGTCTCCAACCCCAATGTTGGGGTTTCATGAATGAGAAGCCATGTCTGAGTTTTTATGTGGGTGCTGTTGTAGAATGAAGTTCACTGATCTAAAGAGCTGCCGCCTGTGTTAGATATGATCTGGTTGGTGCCAGAGTCCAGACTCTGGTGGGGGTTGTTTCCTGTTGAAATTATTTCAAAGAAGGAGATGTGGGGACATGTCATTGGACCCTCATGTCATCCCAGTCACTCCTTCCAGCTGTGTGTATAAAATTCTGCTCTGCACATTGCTTTGGGGATCTGTGTCTCTGGGTCTAGGAAGGAATTAGAGCACACAGGCTGCTGTTGGTGGACTTAATTGAACAGGGAGTCCATCTATGTGGCTTTGGAGAAACTATGGTCATGTGTGGCTGCTTTGGGGTCCATGCTCTGTCAGTAAGACCAATAGAAGCATTGTTTTCCCCAGGATGGTGGGATTATAGTTTGGTTTGTCATGTCATTGGGATCTAATGGAGTCAGTGGTGGTGGTGATAGTGGGGTTAGATGCTCTTTATAGCTCTCCACAGAAAGAATTCTAACAACAGGAGCTTCAGGTTTGAACTCAGGTTCTACAGCAAGCACTCCTATACAGTGAGATATCTCTCCAGCTTCAACTGAAGGGATTATTGAACAAACTGTATATCATAGTTAATATTACTGCTTCCTATTCATTTTTACTTATATATTAAGAGAACAAAACCTTTCACCTGAGTTTTAAATATAAATTAATTTTGTATCTCTCCTTTGAAGAGTGGATTTAGGTGTCCAAAATGCAGACACAGTGAATGAGTATGCTTAGGATTGGTTCCTGGAATTCAACTGAAAACATTCATTCCCCTATTTATCATTGGGAAATATGGATGAATAATCAATATGAATCATAATCTATTGAGCTCTACTGTTTGGCACTCAGCTTCTCATTATAACTACTAGATGATTAAGCAGATAAGTGGTATCAAGTCTGGCTTTATTGCTTCTTAAGTAGAGTTTGTGATTTTTCTTCAACTTATCATATTGGCTTAGTTTTACTTTTTAAATATTGGTTTATGGCACTTTTAATTCATTTTTATTTAGTCTTTTTTCTGTATAGTGCATGTGTATGTGTGTGTGTGTCTGGGCATGCATTCATGATTCATGCATGTGCTCTTGTACATTTTTTTTGTACGATTGTGTGAAGCACTTGCTACAACATGTATGTGGAGGCCAGAGAACTGGAGGAAAAGCTCAGATCTTTAGCCTGCAGCCATGTATGCCAGGCTAGCTGGCCCATGAGCTTCTAGACACTCTCATGTCTTCACTTTCAATTCCTCCACAGAAGCACTGGAATTTCAGATCCTTGCTACATGTCCCACGTTTTGTGGGTTTGCAGCATCAATGAACTCATGCCCACTGGCTTGCATGGCAAGTGCTTTACCCACTGAGCCACCTCCCCACTTGTGTGACATGCTTTACACGAACAGAATCCCAACAAGCAAATATATACAGTAGTGTCTACATGAAAACCAACAGAACAAAGCAAAGGATGAGACATGTCTCCACTATCAGCTGTCTTTGTGCCCATCTGACACTCTCTACCTCCTACCTGCCTGCCGCTGACATGCTTTATTTTGGAAGTCTCACTCTGTACATCTGCTAACTGATAAACTAGAACTCTTAGCTGACCCAGAGATGGCAGACAGTGGGGACCCAAGGACCAAGAACTATTAGCTCTGCCCATGACTCCCAATCACTGACATTTTCACACTCCCATTTTTATAAATATATACATTCAGTGTACTTGTCAAAATTAAATGTAAATATATGCATTCACCACATTGTTTTGAAGTAATATGCAAATAGAGCTGTATTTTATTAAAGTTTTTATATCTGATCTCCTTAGTTGTAAGTGCAATTTTCATATTATACCTTAACCCCTATTCTAGCCTGTGCTAGGTCATCTTACGCAACTCACCTGTTGGAACTCTTCTAAACTAAGGGTCCTAAGTGCATTTATTTTACTTATCTGACAAATGAAAGCAATTTGTATGCTCGCAGTGACAGAAGCAGAGCAGAGAGACGCCAGCTCAGGTGGTCCAAGAAGAGACCATCTGCTCTTCCTCTGACACCTAATCTATTTTCATTAGTGACTGATTTGTTTTGAAACTATCATCACATGTGATATAGACTAGTTGCTACAGCACAGTTTCTCATGAAAATGTTAAATGAATGGGACAATAATTGACACAGATTTTACTTCTGTGTTCTGGGTCCTTGAATGCATAGTAGGCTGGGGGAGAAGGAAAGAGAAAGAAAAAGTAAATGGAAAAGAACTGGAGACAGAAGAGGAGGATGAAAGAGAAGGAGAGGAGAAAGTAGAGAAAAGGCAAGAGAAGGGGAAAGCATTCTTCAGGGAAAATATGGGTTCAAGCATGGATTAACTGTGTCCTAGATGGGGCTTTCTTGCTATGAAGAGACACTGTGACCACGGCAACTCTCATAAAGGAAAGCATTCAATTCCAGGAGGCTTATAATTTCAGAGGCTTAGTCCATTATCATCATGGAAGGATGTGTACAACCACTATGGAAATAAATATGACAGTTTCTCAGAAAATTGGGAATTGACCTAGCTCAAGACACAGCTATGCCCAAGGACACTCTACCATATCATAAAGACACTTGCTCAACTATGTTCTTAAGGGCTTTATTCATAACAGCCATAAATTGGAAACAACCTAGATGTCCTAGACTCGGCAGCATACAGTCAGATATGGTTCTGGAGAAGGAGCCAAGAACTCCACATCTTCATCAGTAAGCAGCAGAGGCAATTGTCACACTGGGCATGATTTGAATATATATGAGTCTTCCTCCACAGTGACACACTTCCTTCACAAGGCCACACGTCCTAATATTGCCACTCCCTATAGGCCAAGCATTTAAACAGAGGAGTCTATGGGGACCATTCCTATTCAAACCACCACAAACTGTAAACAGTTTACTACTGTAAGGCTGTTAAAATTTAGGATTTATTATTAGGCTTATTTTTATAGTTTTATTATATTTTTGTGATTGTACCTCTGTGTGTACATGTGTGTGCAGTAACCCATGGAGGCCAGAAGAGAGCATTGGATCCTTGGAAGCTGCGTTTGAAGATGGATATGAGCTGCCCAACTTGGGTTCTGGCAATTGAACTCAGGTCCAGTGGCAAAGCAGGAAGTATTCTTATTCTCTGAGCTCTTCAGCTACAAAGGTTGATGTTTTGTCTTCCTCCACTTACCAGATAGTTTTCTTCCCCTTTTGTCCAATAACATTTTAATCTAAATTTTAATCTCCTAGAAGGGTATAGAAGAGCATAGAAGGGTATAGATGGTTTTGTTCCTTTCCAAATGCATTGCCTATGTCTGAACTGAATTTCATAAGCTGTCTGCTGAAGTTTGACTTGAGCACAGGCTTTTTTTGAGCTCATCATGACTTCATTCTATAGTTTCTTAAAATTATATGTGAACCTGTGGATCAAGAATACTTAATCATGTCTGGCATCCTCTCTACCAAGACAAAAATTCTATTACCATCTTCCTAAGCGTGCTAGATTGAAAAATAACTATGTGATGTGTGATGTGTGTGTGTGTGTGTACATGTGTGTATGTGTGGGTATCTATGCATGCATGTGTGTGTATTCATGGGTATAAAGGCATGTAGAAGTCAAAGTTCAACCTCAAGTGACCCTTGGGTATGGTTTACTCTCTCTCTCTCTCTCTCTCTCTCTCTGCATATGTGTGTGATTATATGCTCCATGTTTGTGAGTACTCTTGGAGGCAAGAAAATGGCGTCAGATCTGCTGGACATGGAGTTAAAGCTGTTGTAAGCTGCCCAGTACAAGTTTTGGCAACCAAAATCGGTCCAAAGAGCAGTAAGCACTATTATCCATTGAAAAAAATCTCTCCAGCCCCCACCTTAGTATTCTACACAAGTTCTCTCCAGGCCTGGAAATCACCAATAGGTTAAGCTTGTTGGCCAATGAGCCTTAGGGTTCTACTGGTCTCTGTCTCTCTAGCTCTGGAATTAGAAGCATACTCCACTGTGCCTTGCTTTTTAACATGGATTCTAGAAATTATAATGAGGTCCTATGCTTACACAATGAGACCTTTACATATTGAACCATCTCCCTAGCCCATATTCTGTGTTTTCATTTGTGCTGTAGCCACTAGGCTTCTCTTAAAGGCTTCAGAATAGTACATTGTAGGTCATAAAATAAGTAAGTCCTTAGTCCTTAGTAAATATTTGTAAGACATGAAATAAGTCCTCAGCAAATACTTATTGAATTGGACCTAATTGAATAAGCAGAGAATGGAGTAATGGCTCCATGTTAGTACATTGCCTTCTTTATAGATCATCTCTTTTTGTTCCAGCTATCTAAAGCATTTTCGCTGAGTTATGGTGACAAGTCACTCTCTGGATGAGACTTGTTGAAATGTATTTTTATCAGGCATAGCACCAATGAGCATTAGGAAATCAGCAGCGGGCATTTCTCCTCTTTGTTAGCAGACTGCTTAGTATCCCTCCAGTGCTTCTCGTAGGAGACTAAAAGCAGGTACAGAATTCAGAGGGAGGGCCAGGGGTAGCTAATACCTGTCCTGTGTGGACATCTGCAAAATCTCTCAGGAGGCCAGCCAGCTACCTCATACTATTAGCAAACTGTGTGCATTTCAGGATTCTACTGTCATCTTTGGTGCCACATATTTATTACAGTAAAAGTGGATTTTTGATAAATGTTTGCTGTGGATCAGGCCCAATGCTAAGTATACAAGTCTTCATCATCCGTCATTGGTCCACTCATCCATTCATCCATGTATCCACTCATCTATCTATCCATCCATTCACTCATCTAATCATCTATCATCCACTCATCTATTCAGGCATCCACCCCCCAACTCCCAGTTGTTCATCCAGCTATTGATCATATGTTCACCCATCCATCCTCTCAATGTATATTATTGAGCATTCCTGTGTACAGGCTTTATTCTGGTTACTGCAAGCACAGCAAGGAAATAAAAAAAGTGAAGATCCTGGCCCTGATGGTGTAGAAGTATACAATAAGTGAGATAAATGAGGATAAGAGTCAGCGTGATTAATAGCAACTAATGCTAAAGAAAATGGAATTAGGAAGTTCAGGAGCTTAAGCTCAGTTCTCAGAAGCACTTTATTTATTTATTTTTTCAAGAGAGCACAGTTGGGAGTAAGCCATGCCTTTGTCAGGAAGAGCATTCAGGCTAAGGGGAGAGAAAGTGTTCAGTTAGAATGATATAACCTTGTTAGTATTTTAAACTACACAACAAAAAGCATTAGTCTAAACACCATAGTATTGTGAAAAAAGAAAGGGTTATATTTCTTAAATATGTTTTTAGGTAAAAATAATTTTGGAAAAAATTGCAGAGAGAATCACACATGCTCTTTGCTGTATCCATTCTTTGCTAATTTTCTGTTATTGCTAAATAACAAATGAGAAGAATTTAGAACTACAGTGATAAATCGCAAATATTTATATCTGCCAACCATCTATCAATTTTCCATCAGTCAGTTAAGTAAATTTCATCACCAATTCATCATCTATCTGGATATGACCATTCCTTTTCTTTTAAATGTCAATTTACTGTTGGGAATTTGGCAAAACTAAGAAATCAACTTGATTCTGATTTCATATGAGACTTTTCTATTGCCACTACTACTTCCCAGAATATGATGTATTTTGGAAACATGATATTTTAGTCAGGTAATGTGTTTTACTTCTTTGGATCATGAACCTTGCTCCACTAAATTTCCCCAGATGTGAGTCAAATAGAGTAACAGAAAACAGCGAGCAGGGTGGGGCTTAGAGAGCCTGGAACCTGGGTTCTCTCTCTCTCTCTCTCTCTCTCTCTCTCTCTCTCTCTCCTCTTCTCTCCTCTTTCCTGTTCTTCTTCTCCCCTACCCCTCTGTCTTGGCGGGACTGATTAATTCTCTGTCTCTCAGCAGTCCTAGTTGCCTGTAGTAATTTAAGAGTAGAATCCTTTAAATCTTCCTTCCATGTTTGTGTGTCTATTGGTCATCTATAACAATAATAAAGAAAAGAGGCCACCAATTTAAGAGTACTGGGGAAGGCATAGGAGAGGTTGGAAAGAAGCCTTAGAAGGGTAGAGGAAAAGTGATGTGATTTGATTTTAATTAAAATTTCAAAAGAGGGAACAGAGCATGAACTGGCTTCTTGGAGCTCATTCCCTGTGGAGGGAAACTGCTTAGCTACGATACAGGGGAGAGGGGCTTGGTTCTGCCTCAGCTTGATATAACAGACTGTGTAGACTTCCCATGGGAGCCCCAACACTTTCTGAGAAGCGGATGGGGGGTTGAGTTGGAGGGGAAAGGTGGGAAGGAACAGGAGGAGAGGAGAGGGGGAACTGTGATTGGTACGAAAAATGAAAAAAGTTAAATAAAAATAAAAAAGAGAACAGGAAAAATGAACAAAGTCATAGAAAGATCTCAAACAAAGAACCTTCTAGCATTCTTACCCACTAGATGACAAGAATTCACTGTGATGATGGACGTCAAGTGTTCATACCTCTTGGGTCCTGTCACTTCACAGTCATGAAGGACCTTCCAGTGTTCAGACCCAGTCTAGGTTAGTTCCCTCCACTGTGAAAGAAGACTTCTCCACAGGTGTTGTGAGTGATCTAGCAGTGATGCTCATGTTCAGAGGATACTGGGATTGTCCAGTCCTAAATGACATAGCAGCTGCGGCTGCACTGTACTCTGCACTTCTCCAACCACATCATTCACTCTCTCACAGCTTCCTCAGATGTGACTGACTGACACCTTAACAGGGACACTAAGTGAGGTTGGCTAAGGCTCAGAAAGACAAATATTGCTTGTTTTACTGTACACAGACCCTAGCTTCTAATTTTACATGGATTTTTTTTATGTGGGAATGTGTTTGAGTCAAGGTCAAGAAACTAGAGTAGCCCATGTGTTTGGGCAGAAATAATGGCCAAGGAGAGGAGTGGGGAGGATAGGAGAACACATATGATATGTAAGTGGAAGGGGGCGCTAGGGCTAAGAGGGAAAGTGTGGGTGTGGGGCAGGAAATTAGGGGGAGGAAGGAGGAAGTCAATAAAACTAACTATTATGAAAATGTAACTTTGAGTGCTAATTTTATATTGAAATAAATAACTATAAAGAGACTGGGGAGCTGGTACAATGAGCACCACTCCCGCACACAAGAGGAGGACCAAAGTCTATATTTTCAGAAACCACAAAAAAGCCCAAATATGGTTGCTTGTGACTTTTGTCCCAGTTCTGGTGACATAAAATCAGAGGACCCTACCTTGAAGTTCCCAAACAGCTAGTGGAGCTGTGACTAATAGGTGTTGAATGATTGAGGTATCTTTGGCATCTACATGAACACACACACACACACACACACATGCATACATAAACATATACACAGAGAGAAAACATAAGTATGTTTAGAGAGATAAATCAGCTTCTAAAAACAGTCAGAATCAGTTGTTGCTCCAGGTTGACACCCTAACTTCAGTCTTCAGATCCATGGGTAGAACTGACACTTGACAGTCGTCCTGTGACCTCACACATGTGCTAGACCACGTGCACACACACACACACACACACACACACATCCACATGCCAGAAAAATCAAACAAAATTGACAGAAATTTCCTCCTGTGGTTGTAGAGCCCTGCGTATGGGACAGTGACACCTGAGGTACACAGGTTCTTCAGCTTTGTGGCCGGCATCAGTGGAAGCAAGAGAAAGCAGGATTGCTGCTCTCTGCCAGGAATCCTCTCTTCCTCCAGCTGCCTTTTTCCTTTTCCTTCTGCTGCCTTTGTTTCTTCATCTGTACCTGTATTTATTTTTGTGTCCCCCCCCCCATCTGCCCATTCTGTGCTTTTGAAGCAGGTCCAAATAGAGTTTAATGAGGGACTAGAAGTTAGATTCCCAGATGGCTAGACAGATCTGACATGCCACAAAAGCCTTACAGCTTAACACAAAGACTGGTGGGGCTTCACCTCCCGTGTATAGGGCATCCTGCCTATGGACCAGTTTAATAAGTTCAAGGCAAGCCCATGATGTGTTTAGTCCAAACTGCTAGAACTGCAAGTATAGTTGTCTTTTTTTTCAATCACAGCTGATGTAGGAGGGTCATCTGTCTATGTGTTACTTTCATTGGTTAATAAAAAAACTGCCT
>LOEQ01001733.1:199916-217932 GCA_001685075.1 Bramus lutescens | reverse complement strand
GATATAATGGGCCAGGCAGTGCTTAAATGAATACAATTTGTGTGTTGTTATTTCGGGGTATAAGCTAGCCATGCGGAAGCTGGGCTGGACAAAAAGCAGAGCCCGCTCCCCTCATTACTACACACAGCAATCCTAAATTGAGGAAGGAAGACCCATTCTAAGACCCTCAAAACCACCATCCCTCAAGTGGAGCTGTGGTCATAGTTTCTTTAGTTCCCTGCCCTGGTTTCAGAGGCTCTTTCTGTACGTGTACTTACTGTGTGTGTTTCCTCACACTGGCAAAAACCTTTCTGTACTGACTGATTCTGCACGGCCCTCTTTGTTGTGTCAAAGAATTTCCCTGCTGCTGCCTCGTGCACTGGAGAGTTTTTATTTTCCCTTTTAATTCTTCAAGGGGCAGAGAAAATAAATGAGTTCAGGCTCCCGAACTTTAACAGTATTACTGCCATTTAAAGCAGTCTGACAGAATCTGTTTTTCCATGGAGGTCAGGGAGTGAAAAAGAATCATAAACAAGTCTGAAAAGGTTACTTTGGGGGAGCTGTGAAACCAAACTGCTTTTCCACATGTGACCCTTGAGCAGCCCTGGCCATGAAAAGCCCTTGGTTTCTCAGCTAGAGTCACTTAGAGCCATTAGGAGTTGGAAGCCTTCTTTGGCTGGGCTGACATTAACACTGATGGAGAGAGCCTCATGGAACCACCGATGATGGAAATGGCTCTGGGTTCCTAACTCACCTTCATTTTCACTTGTTATCCATCCAAGGGGTTGGAAAAGCTTTTGTTGCAAGAACTGAAAAAGGTTCCTACTTTCCTGTTTGCTCCCCTTTGGGGCTGTGATTACTGCTAAGTCATTCTCTGAGGGAAACATACAGTACATGTGCGTCCCAGATAAACATGCCAGACTCTGTTTTCCACGACCTCAGCACTTTTGGCCTCGTAGAAATGCTCAGAAGAAGCAAATTTGCCTTTAACTTGGCATTAAAATGTCCTCTTGAGGGGCAGCTATTTCTAAGACAACAGACTGATATTTGCAGAAACCCAAATTGTCTGGCATCTTGTCTGACCTCACTCTACAATGAGGCCCATCAAGTTATTATTGTTCCCCCTGGGAAAAATGCATTTTGCATTGTAGTCTATATGTTTCTGCTCTGTGTAAAGATGCTAGCCGTTTTAAAGATGTGTGACGGGAAAGAAAAAGTGGGTTCAGCAAGTTGAAGGAGAAAAATAGAAAAAGCCTCACAGGGAGAAATATCAGTGAACAAATAGACTTTAAAAATGAGAGAGGAAAGGCAAAAAGAAAAAAAAGAAAGAACAAGAGAATATTAAAGCAGAATGATAAATCATACTGCCTGTCAATCATCTATCAGTTTTCCACCAGCCACTACCAATACACTGTATGTCTGTCTTCCATTCCTTAAATATGGATCATCTTCTGTTGAAGTAGAAACAGTTCTCACATGAGAAGAAATAAGAGACACTTTAATCTAGAGCCCAAATCTGAGTGACCATGGCTTCTTCAGATACCATACTCTGATGTGGAAGTGACTGCCAGAGACTATACTAGTTATAAAATGAAGCTATAAATCAATATATCTAGCAAATGCAGTGGTGGGGGTCACAGGTGGACATGCTACAGGGCTGTGAGAAACATGGTTACAGGTTTCAGATGGTGTCTGATGAAAGTCCGAGCTTCAGAACTGGAGAAATCCAGTGGTTTGCTAAGAATCCTTTTAGGGTTTCTATAGCAAGCCACAGGAATATTGGCTCAGGCACAGGAGTGGGCAGTAGATGGGTTTCAAATGGACCAAAGATCATCTGAGATAATTTGGATCTGGTCTGTAACATTTTAATTCTCCACAGTCTCCAAGTTCAGTGATTTGGCTTTGTAGAGTCTTTAATCCAGGTGTAGCCTTCCTCCCTTCTCTTCTTGGCGTAAAATCCTTGCTCTCATCTACTAATGGCTAATTTTCAGCTAAATGATGATGCAGAAGGCAGAATGGAGAATTAATTCTTTAGCTAAAGCACATCAAAATAGGAAAGGTCACCTTCCCTCTTCTTTTGTGTCAAAGCTGCCTGAGGATGGAGGTGGCCACTTGTTTACTTTCCAGCCTTATCTCTCACGTTTGTCTTGTCAAGGCTAGCTACAATGTTTTGAAAATATCTGTGAAAACTATTCAAAACAAGTGTAAGAGGCTCATCTTATCACCAGAATCTTCCCCAGAGCCAACAAAACATCTTTAATGTCACACACTGATGTGCTGAAAATATAGATCAGATGACAGGAAATCTGGGCTATAACATTGAACCTTACACAAAGGTAAATAAGATAAAAAAGTAAGCCAATGTAAATGATCTTCAATTTTGGCATCACTATGGGACTCCAAAAATATAGCTGGTGCCATCAAATGGATGGTCCATCACAATGCTGAAGACACCAGTGTGAGAATATTTGGGTGGGGGTATCTTTGATGTGTCTAGGGAAGAAACATGTGAAGGAAAGTTAAACTCACAATAGGAAGATGGGATGATGACATCACCAGGAAGCACTGGAGATGTGTGGAATACAAAGACTCCTGGGGAAAATGAATTATGTAACTAGCCATCATGGATGGGGCTAGTTCTCTTTCTCCCATTCTATTGCAGGTGTTTGAGTTTGTCATTCTGATAATCACAGGGACACCTGCAATGAACAATATTTGTGTCTGTATGTCTTTGTTTCTTTACCTGTTGCTTTGATAAAGCAGCCTGGCAAAAGACACTCCACTATAAATATCTTATTTGAACTCAGTGTTCAAGGATCCAGTCTATCATGGTGGAGAAGTCAAAGCAGTTTGAAGTAGCCAGTGTCATGGAATCCACCATCAGGAACAGATCTTCCAACAGCAATTAACCTAGTCAAGATAATTAATCCCCTTAGGATTGTCTAGAGGCCCGTTTCCAAGGTGATTCTAGAGTCTGTCAAAGTGACAGCACAAGCCATCACATCATATGTAAGTGACCCCTTGATAACTTTGCTTAGATTAGAAAGGCTTGGGAGTAATGAAGAATTCCAGTCCCATCTCTAAACCCATCAAATTCTTCCCATGCTATGCTGTTTCATGAAGGCAAAGGTTACAGAGAGGGGTTGGCAAAGGGAACTTAAGGCAAGTAGATTACATACTTATGCAAAAATAGATTTTCTGTTGATCAAAGTCCTTAACAGTGATTTGGATGACATTGATAAGTAGTGAGGTCCTATTGCCCAGGCTGATCAAATGGAAATTTGATAGAAGTAGAGTGCATGTGTTCTATACAATGTATAGATGCTCCACTAGTGGGTGAGTGCTCTATAAATCTCTTTCCCTGAATTTTATCATTATCAGGAGTATTATCTGTTATAAATAATCCCATTTTGAAAGATAATAAATTCAGTTGAAATCAAATCGGGATTGTATCCATAGTTCAATATTTGGAATCAATCTAACCATATCATATATAAAGTTCTTCATTGGACATGCAAATAGTCAGGAAGCAATTCAACACCTGCTATAGCAAATTAACAAAATTGAAGTAATTTGTTTCTAGAAAGGAAAACAGATTGTGAAAAAGACAGAAACCATATCTATCATTCTGTAATGTAATCACCCAAATTAATTCCTCAAAATCTTAAAGACTTTGCAGTGGCATGAGTAAGATAAATAAATCCCTATTAAGACATGAAGGTTTAGAGAAAAGAAAAATGATCAAAAGATGCGAATGTGCCCACCCCATTCTATCTGTCCAGCCTTGCTGACATGTGCTAAATGACAGTCAGCATGCGAGGTTGAAATAAATAAACTTAGGAAATGATGATCATATTCAGATATTTGAGTTCAATGAAGAGGGAAGACGAAAACCCACAGCTGCCGAGGGATCACAGTGTGCTAAACAGTGTCCTAAGCTTTTAATATGTACTAATGTTGAAACTGGGGAGATAAATTAATGAAGTATATGCCTTTTTATGTGAATTCGATCACCATATTCTGTAACATGAGGGCTGGCTTGTTGGGGTTTCTGTCCCGCCCAGTACCCCACTGCTGGCATTCCCCAAAGAAAGTCACTCAGAGATCTCCATAAGTTATAAAGCTGACTGGCCCATTAGCTCAGTCTTCAATAATCGAGAACATCGAATATAATTGGGTAATAAGACAAGAATGCTAGCCACAGAGCTCAGTACCTTTTTTAGCCAGGCAGGTCACATGTTGCCTCTTCAGTGGTCTGGGCTGGACTGCGAGGAATGGGCTTCCTCCTTTCAAGCATTCTCCTGTTCTCATCTACTTCCTGTCTGGTTGACCTGCCTATACTTCCTGCCTGGCCAATCGGCGTTTTATTAAAATACATGACTGACAGAATACAGACAATTCTCCCACAACACTATTCCATGTTAAAAATAAGGGTGTGTTAATCAGGGCTTGTAAACCTAGAACTGGAGAGGCAGAGACGGAAAACTTCCAGGAGATAACTGGCTAGTCAATCCTTGCCTAATGTGTTAGTTACAGGCCAGTGAGAGACCCTGTCTCAGAAAACACAGTAGGGGCAAATGAGATGGCTGAGTGGATAAGATACCTGTTACCAAGCCTGACCACCTAAGCTCAGGGTCTCAGACTCACATGATGGAAGAAAAGGACCAACTCAGAAAGGTGTCCTCTGACCTCTACCCATGTGCACATGCACACACACACACACACACACACACACGAGCAAAGTAAGTCAATATATGATAATGATAAAAATAATAGTAATAATAATAATAAACACAAGAAGGATCACACCAGAGGATTGGCATCCAAAGTTGATCTCAGGCCTTCAAGTATACATGCACACTGGTGAACCCCCATACCACTATTAGGCACTAGCATGCACATGACCATAAGTACACACACACACACACACACACACACACACGCATTTGAGCAAAGTAAGCCAATTGATAATGATAATAATAGTAATGCTTCCAGTTTAGTGAGAGACCTTATATCAAGGGAACAAGGTAGAGAGAAAAAGAGGAAGTACCCAACATCCTATTCGGGCCTCCATATTGCATGCTTCTGAATCTAGTTATCATTTATTAATGTTATATAAACAAAAATTACAGTCAAAGGGAGGAGTTTGAGGTTTAAGGAAGAAGAAAATCATAATTGGAAAAGATTGGATGAGCCAAAATTTGTATAAGAAGATGGGAAGGTGTGGAAAATTGGGGGTTTCATTAGAGAATTATGGATATAACACTGGCAACAGAAAAATGGAAGTGAGCATCATAGAATAAGACACTGAGGGCAAAGGTGACCTTGAATTTCTGATCTCCCCACCTCTACCTCCCAGCCCTCGGTTTATGAGGAGCTAGTGATCAAACCCCGGTCTTTGTGACAGCTAGGCAAGCCCTGGACCAGCTGAGGTTCATTTCCAGTCCATGAGTAAATTATAATTCAAACGTTAAATAACGTATTATTTTAAGGAATAAAACACATCTTTAAGCTGTTTAAACAGACCAACAATGACTAATCTACTGTATGCTACCTCCATCAGTTGTGTTCTTTGTTCTTCATCACACATTTTTATTTTAGGTTTTATGCCACGGAATGATGAAAGATGTGTTTCACTCAGAGTCGTGGTAGCCAGTACACACTCGTATAAGGGAACTTAGTATTCAAACAAGGCCAGCTGGTTGACTGTTTCATCTAATCTACTGAGCTTGGAGACCTCCACAAAACAAATGTAAAGGTGGGGACAGGAAAAAAGAAAGCTTTAGGACCCCCAGAGATGAATGCTGGTAAAAGATGAGACAGTAGGTGGTCCAGATAGGAAGAGAATTGCTAAGATCATCCAGAAAATAGAAGTGGAGTATCCTATACATTCCATGCAAGAACTACTAGTTACTTCCAGTGTGATTTTTTTCGTTTTCAAGATAGGGTTTCTCTGCGTAGCTTTGGAGACTGTTCTGGAGCTCGCTTTGTAGACCAGGCTGGATGAGAACTCACATAAACCCGTCTGCCTCTACCACCCAAGTGCTAGGACTAAGGGCATGTGCCACCACCACCCAGCCCCAGTGTGAATTTTGGGAGAAGATGGAATGTCCCAGCTGTGCAGGGCCATGACGGTGGAGGTAGGATGCTAGAGTCTCAACAGTGAAGAAGTTACACATGGGTTTATTTAGTTAAGTTTTAGAGAATGGAATAATCAGAGAGATGAGCTCTGTCCCCCAGCTCTCTGTTTCCTTTCTCATCAATATTTTTTCACATTTCTTGAGGAACCCTGACTCCATTCTCTTAGATATCTTTTGTTCACATAGCAAACATGATAGCAACATGGTTAATTTTGTTAAGCTTCTTTAACAAGAGCCATAATTTGTGTGGCTTCAAATTCAGAGATTTATTTTCTCACATGTCTGGAGATGAGAGATTTAAGGTCATGGTCATTAGCAATGCTAGTTTCTTCTACGGCTGTGAGAAAGAAGCTGCTTGCCTCTAGAGCTGGTGGTTTGCTTACAATCTACAGTAGAAGGCCCCTGCCACCCCTGTCTTCCTCTTCTTTTGGGTATGCCTGTGTCCACGCCCAAACTCACCCTTTGTATAAGCACTCCAGTAATATTGGTCTAAAGTACATTGATGACTTCACCTGAGACGGTTACATCAGTAAGTCCCAAGCATTATATCTCAGCTCCTAAGGGTTTGGGTTTTCATACATGAATATTTTATCTTCATTTGTTATTGTTATTATTGTGTGTGTGCATGTGTGCACATGCTGTGTTTGTCAAGTTGCATCCTTGAGCACATATGAGAATGATGAAGGACAAGATGGGGCGGTCTTTTCCCTCCTTCCCCCTTTATGTGAGTTTCAGGCACTGAACTCAGGGTCACCAGGCTTGCAGACTTAACCTGTGCTTCATCTCACTGACCCTCATGTATAAATTTTGGAGGTATAACATCTGATCCAAAATAAAAACCTACAAAGTTCTCATCAGGTTATAAGTTAAATTGTTTTATGGGGCTGCAAACAGAGGTCCATAATAGGAAGCCCAAACCAAAGGAACCTGTCCGCTTTTAAAATATTGTAGGTAAGAACTACGTTAAACAGCAGCTCATACAAATCTAATTGGCTGTGGTGATAAAAGTTCACATGTACGATCTGCAAATGAATTTTGCAGTAACCTCTGAGCAGCAAGTGAGTTGCCATATGTGACCGCACTGGGCAAGCTGTGTGATATGCAAATGAGAGCATTAGTTTTATTCATGCTATGTTTTTATTTACATGGGTAGCTTCTTTTTAGAGCTTACACTGAGCATTTCACACTTGCATGGCCCATTTCTTTTTACTTCAGCTGTACCCTACATTAGTAGCATCCATCTCTATTTCCTCTTAAGGCCCTCAGCTTTTCCATGCTCCCCACCCCCTTTTTATCCTTCTTTATCATTATGGATTGTCTTTCCCAGCTCTCACTCAAATATAATAAGGAGCTCTGGTTCTGGGTTGTTGAAATGGGGACTCCACCTAAACTTATTTCAAACAACAAAGATGAACGGAATCACCATTATAGTTGGTGCCTCAGCCATATAGGAGTTCAAATCAGAATGGTTAGAAATTGAGACCATGTTCTGGGTGTTTGTTCAGGTTTAGTGTGTACTCATAATGGCTCTAGAGCCTTCCTTTATCAACTAGTATGAGTTTGCGTGTGTGTGTGTGTGTGTGTGCGTTATATGTATGTGTTTGTATGCATAAATACATGCTGCTATAGGTGCATATGTGTGTAGACATCAGAAACTGATATTAAGTATCTTCCTCAACTACTTTCCAACTTTCTTTTAAGATGGTGGTCTCCGGCTGAATCTGGAGCTCACTAGGCTCCCTGGCCTCTGAGCTTCATGTGTCTGTCTGTCTCTGTGTTCTCAATACTCAGACTGCAGAGACACATAACCATGCCTGGCATTTTACATGGATGATGGAGATCTGAATTGAGGTCCTCATACTTACCTGACAGGCATTTTACTTACAAAATGTCGTTCAGACCTAGGCTTGAGTTTCCCCTTCAATCTAATGTGTTTCTAGACTGACACATATTGATGGCTTTCTGTTAATTAATCATTTTTGCAGAAAAATAACAAATAAGGAAAAAATAATGTGAGGGGTTAAGCTTCAACAATGAATTCTTTACCCACGTATTCATAACCCAAGTAGAAAATAACTTTAGTTGATGTGAAAAATAAAAGCTATACTAGACACAAGCACCACAGCTCTCCTAACTGCTCCTATTCTTGACCTACACCTTGCTCTCCCCATTTCCTTTCTTGCTTAGGCACTCTGCACA
The DNA here is from genome assembly GCA_001685075.1 of Bramus lutescens. Taxonomy (NCBI): domain Eukaryota; kingdom Metazoa; phylum Chordata; class Mammalia; order Rodentia; family Cricetidae; genus Bramus; species Bramus lutescens. Next base: position 209,614 of record LOEQ01001733.1, on the reverse strand, counting down.
GGAGGCTTAGGTAATACTCAAGTGAGTTCATTCATCTGAATTGTGCTGAGAACCTGTCATTTACCTTGAAAGGTATTAGAAGTTATAGAGAAAATAAGGCTCTTCAGTAATTTTTGGATGTGGTGTTTGGAACACCATTGTTGTGATTGATGACCGAGCCAGCAGATGTCTGATACACACAACTTGGTGAATCTGAAGGGCCTATGACTTGCCATATGCACAGCTGGGGTGAGAGCATGAGCCGTTTTCTGGAAGGGGATTAAATTTCACTCAACACTCACATTACTGCAATAGCTTTCAGTTTGCCACAACCCAATTCTCATCCCTTTTTAATTTCCTGAATTTATAGGGGCATAATGCACTATAATGACAATCAGTGTTCATTCTCTAGAGCATCTCTCAAAAATGCTGCATCTCTTCTCCCTGCTTAAAATAGGAGAGACACTTAAAAGTTCAACCAAGAGATGGAAGTAATTACCTTAATATTTCCCGTCATTAAGGGGCTTTGGAGAGTTTTATTTTCCCCTTGTATTCCAGAACTCTTTATCTAACAGAACTCCAAATTCTTTATCAAGTAGTTACACAGCAGTTGTAATATTTGGGAAATGACTTTAAATAAGTTGGTGCTTTCTTCGGAGAGTACGAGTTTCTTGAGAAGATGAGGCAAGTTTGTTTCCTTGGCTAAAATCCAAGCCTGGAAAACAGGAAGAGAAGGAACCAGCAGTTAGCTCTGTGTGTGCCTTATTCTTTCAGTTCTTCCTACAGTTAGACTCTACAGTGAACCAACATGCTCAAAATACCATTGACATAAAGCTTTACCAAGAAGTGATCGTCATTGGCCACCTGGCTAGGAAGATCCCATAGCTGAGAAGAGGGGGTGAGAAGGCACTCTGTGATATAAATTTGTTTTCTTGTTTTCTGTGTGATTGTGTGTAGCATGTGAATGTGTGTAGCATGTGCATGTGTGTCCCTGCTAATGTTAAGACAAGACAAGGTCTACACCCCATGTTTTCCACATCACTCTTTGCCTTACCTTGGTTTGCCCACACAGCTAGGGAGCTGTAGGAATTTTCCTTTCACGTCCCTCTAGTGCTGGAATTACAAACACACACCAACACACCTGGATTTTACATGCATTCTGAGAAATCGGGAAATCTAACTCAGGTCCTCATGTTTGAGCAGCAAGCATCTTATCCACTGAGCCCCCCTGGCTCTAGCCCTATTCTTTTTCTGAGTCCTTTCATTGGCTTTATTTGGATGATAAAAGGCTAATGATGAAACTTGGCTCATTCTTTGCTTCCAGGTCCAGATAACATTCCAAAGCTTGCCTGATGTATGTGCGCAAAGTGAACAAAAGCTTGCCTGATGTATGTGCTCAAAGTGAACAAGGGAAGGAGCTCCAGACACCTATGAGGACAAAAATGAATCCCCTGTCACTCACTGCAGAAGCAAAGGCATTTTCTGAATGCTGTAAGGTTCCTCTTGTGTTCCTACTGTTCCCCAGGCATTTAGTGGGGATGGGGTTCAGTTTTACAGATTGATTTTAATTCTTCTGCTTCATGGGAGGTAGACAGTGATTAATTGATATATTAAAGATGTGATTAATGGTTACTTTCTATTTGATGTAATTATCAGCTGATAGTTTCTGTGAAAATGCTAGAAAATGAAACTTTTCACTTTGGATAACTATCTGCACTGTCTAGGAAGAAAAATGGGTCTCTATTTTCAACATATTACCGTGGAGCAAGGCCACAAGAGATAAAGCACACTAGCTTTGTGAGTTTTATAGAATAAGATGGATTTGAAAGAGGGCCTGTCTCTAGAGAAATTTTGAAAAAGGAAATGTCTGGGTAATAAACTTCAAAATTTCCTTTAATCCTGGATTATTTTACCTACTTTCTACCTAGTCTTCCCAATCATTTCTTCATTGCATCTGTCCCCAATACTGTTGTACATTAATATTTTTCAAAGAACAATATTAATCACATTGTATTTTTTTATTCTCCCCAGAAACATCTAGCAATTTCTAGTAAACATGATATGACGAACAAAGGCAGAGGTGTGGCATTTAAGACCTTTCAATGAAAGACCAAGTTTCTTTGCTGAATTTTCTTCATATCATCTTTGTATTCTTCCAGAGCTAATGTGTTATCCTTGACATCTTTGTCTTCACTTGCCCTGTTCCTGCTGGATCAAACTTGGCCTAGTGTCTATGTGAAGTTCAGAGACTGACAGTGATGTGTTCCTCAATCGATCTTGATGTTTTTTTGATAGAGAGTAATCACTGCCCTGGAATTTATCAAACAGGTTCAAGTGATCATTCAGATAGCTCCAGGCATCCTCCTTTCTCCAATTCTCCAGTGTTAGACTTCAGACCCTGCCTCTGCTCTTTTATAATGACCCTAGGAAGCAGAACTCACACATTCCTGTTTGTTCAGCAAACACTTTACCATCTGAGACATCTCCCCAAATCCCATTTTTAATACTAAGGAAAAAATGTGACTGACTTTCAAATGAATAAAAATATAATTAGGTTTCTTAAATGGGGAAACTGTGTACTGTTTAGAATTATCTGGTTCTTTTAAATTTGTTCATTTACCTATGTTTGAATCATTGCATAGCTTTATGGCATTGCCAGTTAACTTGAACAGAACATATGCAACTGTGGAAAAATCTGCCCAGTAGAATCCCAGTGGATATTCATAATCCAATCTTGAAGAGGCCACCTCTGTCACCATTGACAAGTCTGTAGCTGTCTTCCTCATGGTCTTAGGTACTTGGTCATCTCCTTTCTCAACTCTCCTACCAACTAATCTGTTGATGAAATCAAGAATGCATTCATTGCATACCTACCTGAAGAACTTCAAAGTTTGCCCTTGTGGAAAAGTAGCCTTTCCTATGAGTTTTTAAGAGAATTCATCTTTAGAACAGTCTTGGTGCCACAATAGAGTTCAGTAGGGTTCTCAGACTTCTTCCGATGGTCTTCCAGTCATTTCCACTTTTAACACATGAAAGCAGAAAGGTTAATTGTTCTCCTGTACAACTAGGGTAACAACTGTCGTTTTCTGCAGTTTCTGTTGGCACATTGGCATATAAAGCCCCTAGTCTATATTAGGCTGCAATATTTTTAGTCTGAATTAAGGTTTGGTATTGGTGTTGCTCATTCTAAGAAGCCTGTAATGGTATCCATGCACTATTGTACATCACACTGAATAGCTTCCTTTGTGCCCCGCCTCCTCATCCTTCCCTCTGATGAGAAGAGAACATAGAAAGAAACTGACCAAATCCAGCAGATACCTAAAACAGCATCTCCGAGGATGTCCTTGTGGGAGACAAGCAATGCTGGAAAACAGCTCTGGTTTCTGTTTCTTTGTCATCTCCTAACTGATTAACACCTCTGACTAAATGCTTATGTGATTACTTGAACAAAATTAAGAGGAGACACAGAATATCTGTTTGAGATACTTGGGCTGAGCACACACACCCATTCCCATACCATAGGGCCTTCTATAAGTCCAGTAGAAATCCTCAAGACTAAGCAATTGGATGGTATCATATTTCCAGAAATTCTCCTGCTATACAGCTTTATCTCTTTATCTCTGTTTCTCTCTCCTTCTTTCCCTCTCTTCCTCCCACCCATGACTATAAGAATGCCTCAAACAATCACCCACTGTAGTAGTAAATTTTATCCTTCTTGTGAATTTATAAGGGACCACCTGAAAATTACTGTCTTAGGTTGGCTTTTGTAACCCTCAACTTTTCCAGGACCCAGCTTCCAGAGAAATTTTTTGTCACTCTTATACATACATTGGTGTCCCCATATCACATCCCCCAATAACCGCTATTTTTTTGTTTTTACTAAGTCTTGGTTTTTCTGCCTTTCTTCATCATTGTCTAAAGATGGAACTATATGGATACACTATACAGCATTCAGAAGCTGCAATCAGACTGGATAATATGAGTTTATACTACCTACATGACCTCCCAGAGTACAATGCTTCTTTACTTTTAGGTAACAAAGAGCACCATATCATGGCATCTTCCACAGTTTATCTATCAATTCATCCACTGAAGGATGACATATTAGTTATTTCTAGCATGAATTCTAATTGGCCTTAATAATAAAAAGCCAGACTCAGATATTAGGGGTTGAAAGCTGAAAGATCAGAGAAATAAAGCAGTCAGCCACTAACGTTCTTAACTCTATGAAATCCTCAAACTGAAATGCTAAGCTCCTGTCTCCTCTCACCTTATATTCCTCTCTCTGCCCAGCCATATCACTTCCTGTCTTCACTTCCCTATTACTGGGATTAAAGGCATATGCCTCCCAAGTATTGGGATATGTAGTGATATTTTGTTTGTAATCTAACAAATAAAGCTTGCCTGAAGATCAGAGTGCAGAGCTAAGTCACTAGTTAGCCACAGAGGCCAAGAAATGGTGGCACATATCTTTAATTCCAGTACTCAAGAATCAGAGAATATGGATCTCTGTGAGTTCAAGACCACCCTGGGCTACAAGAAATTGATCAAGTTTAAGAGAAAAACAGAGCTGGATGGTGGTGGCTCACACCTTTAATTCCATTACTAGAGAGTCACATGCCTTTAATACCAGTACTAGGGAGGTGGAGACTAGAAGAAATATGTCTAGGCAGAGAGAGGAATATAAGGTGGGAGGAAATAGGAACAGATGCAGTCTAAGCATTAGTAGAGACAGGATTACCTCTTCACTCTGAGGATTTGGTAGTGGTAAAAGGTCTCTCTAGTGGCTGGCTGCACTGCTTCTCTAATTCTTCAACTTTCACTATCCAGTATCTGACTCTAGGTTTATTTACTAAGACCAATTAGAATTCATGCTATAGGGATCAAAGACATGAGATCCCAAGTGCTGGGATCAAAGGTGTGTGCCGCCATTGCCTGGCCTTTATGTTTAACTAGTGGCTAACTTCACCCTCTGATCTTTAGGCAAGCTTTATTTGTAAGAACACACACACACACACACACACACACACACACACGCACGCACACACACCACACAAAAAACCCTGTCACCAGAGTTATTTATTTTGTTGTTGTCATATAACAAAATACCTATCAAGGAACACTTTAAGGGTAAAGGGTTTCTTCTGGCTTGCAGTTTCAAGGAGTATAGTCAATTATGATGAGTAAGGCATGAAAGAAAGAGCAGGGGGCTCCCTGGTCATGCTGAGTCCTCAGTCAGGAGTCAAGAGCAAAGAGAGATAGGGCTGTGCTATAAAAAATGCAGTATTCTTTGCTCATATTCTCACTCCTCCCACTCTTCAACTGGACTTTGGGAGCTCAGCCCCAGTGCTTGATGGGGACACCCACTGAAATAATTTACTAAGCTAATGGGAGCTCAACAACTCCAGCTGGACAGGGAAGGAACCAGCATAGGTCCAAACTAGTCCCTCTGAATATGGCTGATAGTTTATGGCTGGGGCAGACTGAGGGGTCACTGGCAGTGGCACCAGGATTTATCCCTACCTCATGTACTGGCTTTTTGGGATCCTGTTCTCTTTGGATGGATACCTTGCTCAGCCTAGATACAGTAGGGAGGAACTTGGACCTTCCCCAAAGCAGTGTGCCTTACCCTCTCTGAGAAGTGGATAGAGGTGGGAGGGTATCTGGAGGGAGTGGGAGGAGGGGAGGGAGTGGGAATTGGGATTGGTATGTAAAATGAAAAAAGTTAGTTTGTTTTCTTTTAAAAAAAGAAAGTAAAATAAATAAATAAATGCAGTACTCATGTATGAAAAATCTCATAAAATTAATAAAGTTAATGTATGAAATTAAAAAAGAAATTAGAAAAAATCCAATGAACAAAGAAGAAAACCCAAAATAAACCGGCAAAATATTTCAGACCTACCCCTAGTGACTTCCTTCAGCGGAGTTCTACTTGTGAAGATTTTGTTGCCTTTCCAAACAGCTCTGCCGACTGGAAACAAGTGTACAAACACATGAGGCTTTGGGTGTATTTCCTATTTAAACTACAGCAGATGTCTCTGTTTCCTAGGATTTAAGTGGATGCCATCACACCAGGTTTTATGAGGTGCTGGGGAATTGAGCAAAAGGCTTCATGCATGCTAGGCAAGTACTCTGCTAACTGAGCTACATACATTCCCAGGTCATTCCCATTTTAGAAATCAGCTCATTTATTTCCTTTTTTTGTTGAGGTTACATATCTACTACTTTTCAACATTTAACTCAAAATTATTTTATGTTGTCTGTAGATTACAATCCTCAAAAGGATTAGAAGCCAGTGTAGGGCTAACTTGGCTACCTTCTTATTCTAGAAGATTGAGCTTTATCTCATTAAAGGCTTTTGACTTGTTGCACACTCTCCTGAGAATTTCTGATTTAGCTGTATGCACAGGTTATGGCTGAGAAATCTGCTTTTCTAACAGTTTGAGAACAAGTTCTATAGATCAAGGAAGTCATGTTCTCTCTAGGGTATTGACTGGGTTTAAGTATTTTGTAAACTCTTTACCTATGATTCTCCTAGATCGCAAGAACTACTCAGTGTGGTATGTGAGATATTATTTTACAAGGCGGTGGAACAAAATGTCTTACAGAAGAAACTTAAGGAGAGGCTATTCATTTTGGCTTACAATTCAGACATACAGTTGATCATGGCAGAAGAGAGAGTGGAAAGAGTATGAGGCAACTGGTCATCTTGTATCCACATTCAGGAAGCAGAGAGCAGTGCATATGTGTGGTAGGCTTGCTTTCTTCTTTTTACATAGTTCATGACCCCAGCCCCTACTGTTGCTCATATTTAGCGTGGGTATCCCCACCTCAATTAACCTCTCTGGAAACTCCCTCACAGACGATCCAGAGAACTATCTTTTAGGTAAGTGCCTTCTAGATACTGTTAACTAAAATCAATACCAACCATCATATAGGGAGAAGAAGTAAATTAAAGTATATTTTGACATGTCACCTCATATGTTATTTTCTATTGCCCATTTAAGTACATATTGGCAAGTGTTCATATCAAATGTTTATTCTCTCTCTCTAGATAGATAGATAGATAGATAGATAGATAGATAGATAGATAGTATCTATTCACTGTGTTCTTGTTTTCTGTTTTTGACTAATCACTGCCAGTTTTGCCTGAAATGTGCATTTACAGTATTTAGAACTGTATTTCTTTGAGGTCCAGCATATGGAACCTTCCCTCAGTGGTGACTTTTGGGGCAAATGGTGTTCTTTGTTAACGTTTTGTCCCCCAAAAATACAAAGAACAATTTCTATTTTCTGTCCTGGTTCACAAAAGCACAAGTGTAGATAAAATGTGAGTTTTTATTTAGAGAAATATTTCACATTGTTAAATAGCACACTTGGTTGTGCTTGCACATAATAGCACAGTTAATTGTGTTTGTGCATAAATGTATGTGTGTGGATACATGCACATGTATTCAGACTTAACACATGTACCTACAAGTATACATGGGTGTCATTGACTAGTCAGTATTGAGTGTTCTTCCTCAGGACCTCATCTATATATTTTTTTTGAGTTTGAAATAGAGTCAACCATTTACCCAGAGCTCAGTGATTCCAGGGATCTGTCTGTCTCTGCTTTCCCAATGATTGAATTACATGTATTCACAACCATGCTTGGTTGGTGTTTTTATGTAGAATCTGAGGCTCAAACTCAGGTTCTTGTGCTTTTGTAGCAGTTGTTTTACCAACTGAGAAATCTCCCCTGTCCTGCCTTTTTGAGGGAGGCTGTTCTTTTGTTCCAGGCTGCCTAGACACAAAATAATCAAACAGAAACTTTATTATTCATATCACTGCTTGGCCAAACACTTAAGCATGTTGCTAGCTAGCTCTTATATCTTTGGTTAGCCCTTTTCTATTATTTCATATTTTACTATGAGGCTTGTGGCCTACTGGCATGGTTCCAGCAGGCAGCCTGCATCTTTCCCTTCTGGTATCTTTCTCCCAGCATTCAGTTTAGTTTTCCCATGTACTCTGCTAAGCCACTGGCCAAAACAGATTCTTTATTCATTAACCAAATAAAAGCAACACCTATACAGGACTTCCCACACCATTTCCCCTTTTATGTTTAAATGAAAAGAAAGGTTTTAACTTTAACAGTAAAATTACATATAACAAAATAGTTATCAAGCAAGAGTTACAGTACAGAAGGACTTCCCATACCACTGCATGACTGTATTTTAAGTTGTTTTGCTATAAGGATATATTAATGTGAGGTATGCATTGCTGTATAAACATACAGTTCTGGACAGTTGGTAGAGAACATTCTAGAGGATGATTTAATCTCATCCACTACTAGAGTCTCTGAGAATCAACTCAATACTTTAGACCAATGGTTACTATACACAACCACACAATGCACTGAATAAGTAGATTCTGGCAACAGTTTTGAAATGAAGATTAATCTACAGAAACTATTTATAGTTGCTTGGGAAACTATTACTTTCAGGATATACTTTTCATATTTCTTACCTTATCCAAGATAACTGGTCTATGGTCCTCTGGGTACTTTCTGAGGTGAAAACACTTTTGATCTAAGGATTCCTGCATACCTAGAGAGTTGACAATGTATTCTCAAATCAACAAGCATTTATCAAGCATCTCCTGTTTATTACATGGATGCAAGAGATACAAAGACAGTTCACAAATGTCATTTTTTGTTTTTAATGTGGTGTGTGTACATGAATATATGTGGTGTGTGTGTGTGCCATTGGAAATTGTTTTTTAAAATGTTGCCTTTTCTAAGATAAACAATTATATTTATTTATTCGTGTTGAAGAGGTGGCGCACATGCATGCCATTGTTAATGTGAGGAGGTCAGAAGAAATCTTGTGGGACGTGGACATTTTCACCACTTGGGTTCCAGAGATCACTCCTTTAGAATGGACAAAATGTGTGTTTGTGAGTGTGTGAGTGTGTGTGGTGTGTGTGTCTGTGTCAGTGTGGTGTTATATATGTATATATATGTATGTATACATATAACATGTGTATATACATGTGTATAGGTTATATGTGTATGTCGTGTATGTATGTGTACCCATTTGTATGCAGGATGTGTGCTGCATGTCCCCTCTTGAAAGCTAGAGATTGACGTCTAGTGTCTTCTTCAATTATTCCCCATCTTTTTGGGGTGACAAGGTCTTCACTCAACTTGATTTTTTTAATTTGAGCAGATATCTGGACAGTGAGTTCCTGAGATCCTCCTGTCTCACCTCTCCAGCCCTGGAATTGTAAGTGCACACCACCATGCCGAGAATTTGACATGGGTCCTAGAGATCTCTCTCAGGTCCATATGTTGCAGAGCAAGCACTTTACTGATTGAGTCACCTCCCCATCCTCCATCCACGATCTTTTTTCGTAGCCTAGGAAACAAAGTGATTTACTTTAGATGCTGGATAAAGGTGTCCAGCAGGAGAGATGGGAGGGAGGCTGGCTGTCATGAGCAGGAAGCCTGGAGACAGCATCATGATAGCTTCCTCCTATATTAACCATGTATTTGCCTATCTGTGACAGGATCAGTTCAGAACACCTGGAACAATTTGTTCCAGTGACATTTGTTTGTCATCTCTTTTGTCATTGTTTGGCCAATACAGAAATGAGGCCAAGATGTTCTAACAGTAACTGACCACCTCTAGGTACATCTTAGCACAGTCATGAAGAGAGAGGAGATAGAGGCAGGAGCC
>LOEQ01001733.1:174875-199197 GCA_001685075.1 Bramus lutescens | reverse complement strand
AGAGAGAGAGAGAGAGAGACCAAGTTTCATTCATTACTCTTCTTACAGGCAAATCTGCAGAAAAATTTCCTCTATCCATACTGCTGGTTGGATAATGAGCAAATAGTCTGTGTACACAGCAAACACTATAGGGAATAATAAGGAGCCTACTTAATACAGAGGGAATGAAAAAGCTAATAAAAGTTTCCTAATGGAGTATGCACCCCTGCCGCCCAATTCCAGTCAGGGCCTTAAAGTCTGTGCTTTAGTCATCAGAAAACTTGACAAAGATGCTTTGTGAAGATCCATGTTTCTAGACATAAGCAGCATGGCTCAATAATTGTACAGAAGGGACAGAAGGAACTGTTTCTCAAGTCATAGGATGCTGGCCTTGTAAGCACTAAGCCCTATGTTCTCTCTCTCTCAATCTAGTGATGGCAGTGCCTGCTTATGATCCCATCATTCAAGTGGGAGCTGGAGGATCAGGAGTTCAAAGCCAGTTTCTGCTACATAATGAGATCAGTGATAGCTTAGGTTTATGAAACACTGTCTCATAAAAAAATGTTCAGAGAAAGGGTATTGGGAAGCTTGAGCCTACAATAAAAAAATGATGAGATATCTTGAACTTCAAGAGAATTGATGTTCTTACTACACTCAGTTCTGATCAACATTCTTATGTTAGACTTCCATTTTCATTTCTTTTCTATCACTGTAATAAGACACCATGATCACACCATTTCAGAGGGATATAGTCCATGACCATTATGGCAGGAAGCATGGCAGAAGGTACACATGCATGGCCCTGAGGCAGTATCTGAGAGCTCACATCTGGATCCACAAACATGAGGCAAAGAGAATGAATTGGGAGTGGCATTTACTTTCAAACCCTTATATCTCTTTTCACCCATGGTGACATACCATCTCCAATAAGGCCACACATTCTAACCCTTCCCAAACAGTTCCACCAGCTGGGGACCAAGTATACAGACACATGTGGGCCATTATCATTCAAACCACCACAGCTAAAGATACATGATTTGTGCTTTAATTTATATTCTCATCAACATAAAGGTGGCCCACCAATCCAGATGACTGGAAGTTAAGGCAAACAAAGATAACTTATCTATATTGTGCCCTTTCAGATAGTCACAGAAGAGAACTTCCTGGACAGTAGAGATGTGTTCCAAAAGAATCATGGCAAAATCAATAGTGTAAGGAAGAGAGGCACTGGGGCCTAAATAATAGTTTCTGATGACCCAGATGTGACATGCTACCACAGACACCTCTAGTTACAGATGACCTGTATGGTCTTAACACAAAATTACTTCATTATCCTGAATTCCATCTATACTTTTATAATAAAAGCACATTATGCCAGTGATATGTAGGCCCATAAGAGTTTGCCAAGAGTTATTATCAATAGAAAAATCAATTCAGAACTCTCCATTGTGGTTGAAGTTGCTCCACTTTTTTTTGTCTAGAGAGAGCTTACTGCCACCCATTAAAGAAAAAGTACTCAAGGTACCTGATTTCACCAAAATTTTTAAAACACATACTCAAAAAAAATCCCTTTATAATGAAAACTGTTCAGTCCATCTCTACATCCCCCTCCCTCTCCTTCCTTTTCTCTCTTCCTTTGTGGTTGCTTTTTTTTAACTTTTCACTTGTCCATGAGTCATTTCATGAAGTTTATCCAGCGATTGTTCCTGCTTAATGGGGTGGTGTGCAAGAATTGCACATTTTTATACACTACTTCGTATTCAATTACACTCCCTCAAAGAACAAACTGTTTGGTAGCTAGACCATACCTCTCAGCCCTGAGTAAATTTGTGGTGACAATACAGCAATCTTTTCCTTTTTGAAGTAGAAGTTTCCAGGCTATTTGTAAGTAAAAAATTAGGTTTTCTTTAGTCTCAATTTCCACAAGATTGGAGAATCAATCAGTCTACTGAAACAACCAGAAAAAACTCACAGCTGTGTGTGAACTGACTGAGAGATCGGTAGAAAGAAAAGAACATAGATTTCTTTAGGAATATAGCTGATAATAACAAGTCACCAAGTATTCACTCTATAGACACGCATTTTATACTGAATGTAGGGAGGGCAAAGGTAAAGATCTATGAAGAGAAAAGTGATCAGATTATGCTTTAAGAGTTTAAACCACATATTTCTATGCTGGGAAGGAGGGTAGGGATGGGAGGATGAAGGTAGAAACTGATGCTAAGACTGTGCTTATAGAAAAAAAAACACAAGAATAAAGTGGGGTGTGTGATCTAGAGATAAGAACTGGGAAATAGATGGAACATATCATGTAGAACTGCATTTTGAGGAACACTGATCATTTTACCTTGGATAGGCTCAGATAAAAATGGAATAAACCCAGAAGGAATGGGAGGAATGTGTAAGGAAGATGAAGGCTCCCCTGGAGACATCTTAAAACAGCAAGTAAAATTAAGCTGGTCTAGATAGAAAAAGTCAATAGTGCTAAATGAAGAGGACATGTCATGTAGGAGCTGGGCCTCACTATAACTTTTTCAGGATAATCTTTGCTGTGTGTGTGTGTGTGTGTGTATTTCTATATGTGAGAATGTGGGTCCTGGTGTGCTGTGGTATGTCATTACCTCTGAATCTTTTCTTGCAGCTTCATTAAGAAAGGGTCTCTTTGTTATTTTCCAATGATGTGGGATTCCCCACTTTATGCTGTGAATGAATATGTTTTATTACCATTGGTCAGTAAAGGTGCTGCTTTGGCCCATGGAAGGGAAGAATATATCAATGCAGGAAATCTAAAGAGAGATAGAGGAGGAAAGAAGGCAGAATCAGGGGGATGCCAGGTAGCTGCCAAAGGAGAAAGATGCCAGAACCATAACTGTAAGCCACAGCCTTGTGGCGATACACAGATAAATAGAATAGGGTTAATTTAAGATATAAGAACTAGTGAGAAATGTGTCTGAGTCATTGGTCAAGCAGTGCTGTAATTAATATAGTTTTTGTGTGATTATTTGGATCTGGATGGACAGAAAACGAAAGAACAATATCCATCTACAAATGGTGCCCATAGTCTGTTATGGATTCACATAAGACCTAAAAAAGCTTTAAAAAGGGGGTTCTCTAGACCAACAAGAAACAGGGGTCAAATGCAGCTTCTTGGTAACCACACATTTTCAGACAGGCTCTGTTTGCTGGTGGCTAACAGGGGCATGGCTTCTTTAAGAGCTGGCTCCCTGGTTTGTGATGGTGTGGCTCTTTGGGGAAGTTCTGTTACAGAGCTCTTAGATGGTCTTTGTGAGCAGAGTGCTACAAGTTGCTTAAGGACAAGATAGACCTGCTGTGTCCCTTTAGCTGGGGTAAGGAGCATGGCTTGCAGAGCTGGTGGTGAATATACTTACATACCATTGGATTGGGCAAAGCCAAAAGGCAAAACTGCAGCCTTAGTCCTAGCCATGCCCTTAGCATTTTAAGGAGTGTTGCTGGTCAGAAAAGGGTTACATATATGCAATAAAGACAGATTCAGACAGATATAAGCCTCTGAATGGGGCACAGTGTGTTTAAAAAATGTGCATAGCCTTAAGAAAAAAGAAAATGGGTATAGGCAGTTACAGAAAGAAACAGTTTTTAAAAATTAAATGAAGTCTTTAAAGAGACAGTAAAAGTGATATAAAAGAGTACAGAATTAATAGATTAAAGAAGTAAATATAATAAAATAAATATTAAAAAGTAATTATGAAAAAATAAGCCACTTAAAGATGGAATATACACAGAGAGTCTGGAATATGTGTACTATTGTGTTTTCTTTGGAATTTTGTGGCTCTTAATGAGTTATCTGCTGAAAAACATTTGATTCTGGGGGCTGCTATGCTAAACCAACATATGTATTTTAAAGAAATCTTGAATTCAAAATTTGACTCTAAGGATATGTACTTTGAAAAAGAGGTTTTTCTTTTGTTTCCACAGAAGGTGAGAACCTCTGTATTACTTACAGGCTAATATGGTTTGATGGAACAAGACACCCTGAAAGATCTCCATGAACCCTAAAAATACTTTGCCTAACAAACAACAGGAAGCAGTTTGGAGAAAATTCTGCTCAAATTCCCAAAATGATTATTTATAAATGTTTATTTTCATTTTAAAAGGTCATAGTCAATTTCTAAAAAAATAAAGGTGATAAGATGTAGAAATGAATACTTTGTATTGGTATGGATTTTGGTCTATTGATAAAATCTAAGGTCAATTTTGTTATACTATGTATAGGAATTTCTGTTCTTGTTTAAGGTAGTGTGTTTGTGCAGCTTTTTAAAAAATATAATGTATAATTAAGAAATACAGATTAATAGATAGTCATCTATTTATTTTTGGTTGTGAGCCTAGCCTTTAATGGCTGAAAAAAATAGTCATCTGTAATGATCAAACTTTTAATTATGTTAGTTAGGTTTTCTAGATATATAGAGATATATTTCAGTTAGATAGATAATCTTTAACACTTCAAAGATGTACAGAATATGACTTTCCTTAACAATGAGACATATATGCTTCTGGCAGCACCAGTTATTTCATAGAGGTTGATAGACACTAAAGAAACTCACGGAATTTGCCTTCAATGTGACAAGGCTAGTCATTTGAGCAAGGAATTGCTCTTACCTCAACTGTTTGATGTTGTACTATATAAACTGGACATGCAGGACCCTCAGAAAAATGACTGGTGAACTTGCCAAAAGAAGGTGCTTCTGCTTCATAAAAGAGTCTGCCAGACATTCTGCAGGATACAGAAGAATGTGACTGATAAACTGCCAATATAGGTGAAACAGTCTTTCAAATTTCCTATTTCATGGAAAAGTTTGCCGGATACTATGGGTCTGTAGGCTGAAGACGGATTCCCCAGTGTTACAGAAGAACTTTGTGAGACTGTCCAGGCAGCAAGATATCTCTGTCAATTCTAGAGTATTGGAAGTTGCTTATAATGCACGTCTTATTTACTTTGGTAATATTATATTCTTCTGTGGTCTTTGATGAAATTAAAGACAGATAGTTATAGTTACAGTTTTTCTTAGTTATGATAAAAGATAAACTAGATATTGAACTTTAGACCCACAAAGATAAAATAGATGATAGAATATTCTCTTTAATTTGCCAGATACATATAGACTAACTATTGTAAGTACAATTCTTGCTTGATACCTGTTTTATATAATTTTACTATGTTAAAGTAAAAACCTTACTTTTTATTTAGACAAAAAAGAAGAGTTGATGTGGGATTCCTTTCTGTATGCTGTGAATATATTTAATTACCACTGGTTAATAAAGAAATGGCTTTGGCTTATGGCAGGGCAGAATATAGGTAGGCAGGAAAACTAAACTGAATGGAGGGAGAAAGAAGACAGAGTCAGACAGATGCCATTTTCCTACTGAAGGAGAAAGATGCCAGACAGAACCTTATACACATTTTAATAGAAATAAGATAATTTAAGAGGTAAAAGCTAGCTAGGAATATGCCTGAACCATTGGCCAAACAATGTTATAAGTAATACTGTTTCTGCGTGATTCTTTGGGTCTAGGTACCCAGAAAATGAAAGAACAGTTTGTGCCTTCACGCCTCTTCTGGGGAATTCTTTCTCCACCTCATATCTCCCCCCAATAGGAATGCTGAACCTGGAGCTAGGCTGGTAACAAGCTAACCTCAGTGATCTTTTGTTTTTGCTTACCCCAGTCCCTAAGTGTATTGCAGTTGCAGGCATATATATAGTCCTACCAGCTCTCTATGTGGGCTCTGGGGATTTGAAATCAGGTTCTTATGCTTACACAAAAAGCAGTTACCTGTCTACTGGGTCATCTTTTCATATACGAATCAATACTATCATGTGATATATGCAATCATTGATGGATTTCTATTACTCTAGAATTTTTGGAGTCATTGACCATATTCTCTTTTGTTTCTAGGTTCCTTCAGAGCAATTTTAATAGTCATTTACATATTTTCACTGATAATTTGTTCTTTTTATAGTAGAATTTGAATACATTTTTTATTTGTTTGTTTTTAAAAGAAAGTAACTTTTATTAACAACATATCAAAATATATTATAACACACAGAAATTAGTATAATTGACAATTTATTTAAAAATAATTCTTTATAAAATTGTGGTTACTACACAGCAAGGCTGAAGAGTATCCTGTTGTCTTAAATTTTTCCTTTTTTTAAGCTGATGGGTTTATTTTAGTTTATTATTGAGCTCTATATTTTTCTCTGCTCCCCTCCCTGCCTCTCCCTTCCCCTTCAACCCTCCCCCAAGTTCCCCATGTTCCCAATTTATTCAGGAGATCTTGTCTTTTTCTATTTCCCATGTAGATTATTAGATCTATGTAAATCTCTCTTAGTGTACTCATTGTTGTGTAAATTCTCTGGGACTATGATTTGTAGGCTGTTTTCCTTTGCTTTATGTTTAAAAATCACTTATGAGTGAGTATATGTAATAATTGTCTTTTGGTGTCTGAGTTACCTCACTCAAAATAATGTTTTATAGCTCCATCCATTTTCCTGCAAAATTCAAGATGTCATTATTTTTTTCTGCCATGTAGTACTCCATTGTGTAAATGTTCACATTTTCCTTATCTATTCTTTAGTCAAGGGGCATTTAGGTTGTTTCCAGGTTCNNNNGAAGGGAGGAATATTCCCTTTACCCCACATCCTTTCCAGAATAAGTTGTCATCAATTCCATTGTTCCACCTGTGTGTTTTAATTCTAGTACCATGCTGTTTTTATTACTATATCTCTATAGTAGAGCTTGAAGTCAGGCATGGTGATACTTCCAAATGTTCCTTTACTATATAGGATTGGTTTATCTATCATGTTATTTTTCCATATGAAATTGAATATTGTTCTTTCAAGGTCTGTGAAGAATTGTCTTGGAGTTTTGGTAGGGCTTTCATTGAATCTGTAGATTACTTTTTTGGTAAGATTGCCATTTTTTTTTACTATCTTAATCCTACTGATCCATGTGACAGAGTTCTTATGCATCTCAAGTGGACTTGGGACTTATGTATTCATTTAGTGCTTAAGTATATGTCCAAGGCATAAATGCCATGGTGTACATATTGAGGACGGAGAACAACTTATGGGGGTTGATTCTCTCCATTCACTATGAAGTTCCCAAGCATCAAATCAGACCATCAGGTTTGGCAGCAAGCACGCTTATCCAATGAACCATCTCATTGGCCCTGGCTAGAACTCAGTATTACCTGAAAATGTCCCTAAATTGCCTATCCTTCTGTCTCCACTGGTACACATCATCATGACCAGGTTATACGCTTTTGTGTATGGAGTCCAATGCTCTCTCTCTGCATGTGAGGCAGGGATTCAGCCAACTGAGTACATCACTAACCCCTTTTTGCTATTTTTAGTGTTAATTATATATTTTCTTTGGGGCTTGTTGAGCTTCCTCTAGGGCTTAATTTGTTTTTTCAGTCAAATTGGAATTTTTCACATCACTACACATTCAAATGTCCATCTCTTTGCCAGTCTTCTCCTCTCTAAGACTCTGGCTATGCATCAGTGAGACTGCACAGTGAGTGACCTATAGGCCACCTAAGGGCTATTGCATTTTTAATCTTTTGCTTTATGCATCAATTCTGTAATTTCTATCACTCCATTTCTAAGTCACCTAATTACCATTTTTCTGCAATATTCTCTCTTCTATTAATCCTATAAGATGACCTTAGAGTTTTAATATTATTTGTTTCCATTCTATAATTTCCCTTTAGTTCTTTTAGGCAGATCCATCCATCATTTGAGAGTCCATTTGTTCACTCATATATGTCACCATTGAATACTTCAGTTGTTTCTCAGTCCTCTCCTCAGACTTCAACTCTCAGTCTCTTCTCTGGACCCTTTCCCTCTGCTGTATTTTCCCTGATTATGAAAGAAAGCTCAGGATCTCACAGTGATGAGAATCATAAAAATATAATATAGTCATGATTTGCCTTTTCATATCCACAGGCAATTTAGCTATGCCAGGCATCATTATTTATTCTGAGCCAGTGTTCAATGTCTCTATAATGACCTTTCTATGTGATGTTGCTATAGGATGGAAACATCGGCTGTTTAACAGGATAACATGACATTATTATTGTCCACAATCATGAAAAGAAGTGATGCACAAATATTTAAAGTTGAATTATTCTGCCTTATTTGTTAACCAAGAATGCCAAGTACAGATAAAGCAATGCACTGAGGAAATATTACTTTAATATAATCTCTTGGACCTGTGTGTTCAGGAACAGAAGCCTGGAAGCAGCAGTAACTTTGACAGAGTGGCTTCTTAAACTAGTCATGTGATACTTTTACTTGTGAGTTATCTAGAATAAAAGGGTTTTGTTAAAATGAAAAAAAAGAGGGGAAATTCAGGATCATAACCAGGCATCCCAAGGAACCAGTGAGATGACTGACCAGGTAGTCATGCCTGTGCCATGCCTGATAGCCAGAGTTTTATCACTGGGACCCACAGGAAAGGAGAGGAAAAACCCATAGATGAGCTTCAAACATTCATCATAAATAAGTAAATGTAATAATAATAATTATAGAAATCAAGACACCCCAACAAAAAAGGGTAACCACCTCCCTATGCCTCTTCCTGCTTGTTCTTATTTGATAGATTTGGGTTATAGCCAATCACCCAGACTTCCTTCATAAAATCTACTTGGAGACTTTCTAGGGTTTTTAATCACATTTATTTATATTTAGCACATTTATTATAATTATTCAGTATTTATTAAAGCTAGCATGTTCTTGGTATTCTGAGACAGTGTAGTAGGTGGGCAAACACATGGCTTTTGTTAAGGAAGTCTGAATAGCAATTAGGAAATTGTTTCACGCTGTTAACCTAACAATTGCACAGGTACTGCTGACTCTGCTAAAATCTACCCTTGCTTTCTGAGTCTCCAAAGGAGCTCCTGTCAGTTATTGTATTGCTAAGACTTGACATTCCTTAATCTCTTAGTCTCACTGTGGAGGTTCACATTGATCACCAACTTGATGAAGTCTGTCTGGTATCACTTGGACTGCCTGGGGAGGGGTGGGTTTCTAGATTGGATTGAGTGAGGTAGGCAGACCCACCATAAATGTGAATGGCTTTATCCCATGAGCTGGCCTCCTGGATTGGATGTAAGGGAGGAAGCGAGGTGAGCAGCATTCTTCTCTCACTACCTCTGATTGTGGATGCCATGTGACCAGCTGCTTCATACTCCATGCTTCCCCCTAGGTAGCGCAATGACCTATGCTCCAAATTTGTGAACAGAAACAACCCTATTATTCCTCAACTTGCTTTTTTAGGGTTTTATTGTGTGTTTGTATGTTTGTTTTTTGCTTTTATCTGTCATAGCAATATGTAAAGTAACAAATATGTTCACTTTTTAGTTAAATCTGAGAATCATGATAGGCATCTATAAATTGTACCTTTTAGATGCCGTATCACATTTGATTTATACTTTTCAAAGGGGCTGGGGTGGAGGGTGGGTCTTCTAAGTTCATGGTTCCCACACATACCACTGAGAGACTCCATTTGAAGTTTTAATGATAGCCTAGGCAGCACGTTGAAAGGCAGCCAATAACATCCATCTCTTTAAATAAGTAAGCTGCAGGGCTGAAATAACTTTGGCTTTATTGCTTTTAAACTTCAAGGAGCCCGGGTTAAGCTCTTGGCTATGTTACATCTGAGAAATACAGACCTCATTTCACCTGTTCCACACAGCAGCTGCGGTTTTATTTGGAAAATTGATGAGGGCATTAAGTTTTGAACTCGTGTTGATTCTAATGTAAATAAATGCCTTCATGACTTCATAGTTGGGAGTGCCACTAATCCAGGCCTTAAAATTAAGGGTTATCTTGTTGATTGGGGGAAAATTAAGGCAATCAACTTTCAAGGCTTTAATAAATGAGATTGAACACTTAAAAATCATTTTGAAGCTGGTTTTAAAAGGAGATGACTAAAAAAATCAATAGCATTATAGCACACACATGGAAGCAGAAGCATCTATATTCATTTCAAAGCTATTTTCTTCTGCTCTTTGCATTGAATTTATTAATAAGGGTCTTAAAATAACTATATAAATAATTGAATATGCTTTAGTAAGAGAATGTTCACTGTATCTTTTGGTGGCAGTTCATGTAGAGAGAGGCCCAAGAAGCTGAATTTTCAAAAGAAATGATAATTGAGGCTTACCAGACTTCATGGATATTCATGAAATCAAATGTTTTCCAGGGAAGTCAGAAGTACAAAAGGCTCAATCATATTCCTGGTTGTAATACTTGTTGGTATATATGTATTGGTATGTTTTATTAAATTATGGAACTTGATGAGTTGACCTCAAAACTAGCTAAGATGAATACATCTTGGCATGCGAATTATTTCCTCTCTGCATTCCATCATGAAGACCATCCTAACTCACAATTATAGTCAGGGTATATACTAGAGAGATTTTGGGATAAATTCTCCTTAGCATGTGATGAATTCTTGGGTGTGATTTCAAGCAAAAGTTATGGTCATTTCGTAGTGTACAGGTGGCCGATCCTAACTCAGTCAGCAGTTGGAATGCATTTTGAACTGTTAACACAAAAACCACAAATGGGCTCTGTATTTTGTTATGATGTTTTGCTTTTTGTTCAAAGCAGACTCTGGGGATACTCCAGAATTCTTATTAGACATGGAGCAGTGGGGCTGGGGTTGATGCAAGTCAAACTTTTGGCTTCAATCTCATGCATATTTAAGCAGATAGCCAATTATTAGTGTTTTTAATTATTAAAAATAAAATTAACAGAGCCATATACACTAGATTATCATTGTCAGTTTGTGTCCCCATTTATTGGTGCCTTGGACTAAGCAAGCACAGGACACTGGGGTGGATGAATCTCTGTCCTGAGTTTAGTCAGTATTATAATCATAAAAATGGTTTCCACTTTTTCTAAGTTTACTGCATGGTGAACTCCATATTACGTTGTTAATTGTGAAAATCCTGTTTCATTTTAATAACAGTGGCAAAATAAATACCTTTAGTTTTTGGGTAAAACCATTAAGGCTGAAGGCTTGGATGTGAGGGTAAAATTATAACACGGAATAAATAAGAGACTGGTAATGCCACATAGCCCCCTTATGTCCCAGGTCCTAACCTAGGTCTACTATTGCTTCTTTCTCATAATGAGTCATCCAGCTATGTATGTTGACCACAGAACCAGTACCCAGGGCATTGATAAGCTGTGAGAGTACTGGTCCTGTCTTCCATTGCTGGGCTCTTCTTTCAACACTATGGATCATACTGACCCAAAAAGTGTTCGGTCTAGTGAGGCATGGGGAACGTGAGTAATGATTCTCTGAAGGAAAAGTCACGAGCAGGGCAGAAAGCTAATGCATTTTCTTAACCCTCATCTCCTCCAATCAGAACTTTAGTTAGACTTTTAAATGGCTTCTTGGGAAAATCACCACTTCCAGGTACAAAGAATGTGTGGAGGACAGGATAATGAAGAAAATGACCTCAGCATGGGCTAGAAGGGCAGATAAGACTCCCTGAGACCCCTTTCAGGTTTGAAGATTCTCTAGAAAATCTCCCTGGATGAAGCATGAAGGCATGTTTATAACTGTGACTTATAACCAAAGAATCGAATATAGAATTAAGAAGGGATGAGGCTCTTGGGAGGCACTGCTTCTGGGAGACACTGAGCCACACCTTCTGGTTATCCTCCAGTATTGTAGGCAGTGGCCCTCAATCACCTCCCATGTGACAAACTTTGAGCAATGCTTCCCCTTGAGAAGACCATTGGCTTTTCAGCACCAGGCGTTTCCGTGACGGGATATAGACACTCAGACACCAAGCATGCACTCAGTTCAGCTGCTGCAAAGGAAAGCTTGTGCATAGCATGACCCACAGAGTCCACACATCTGGCTTATGTATAAGGAGCTGATCAAAGTTGCAAACAATGGGAAATTGCTCAAATATCACTTCCTAAAAGTTAGCTTTGAGCCACATTTGCAAGCTTTCCTATCACCAGCTGTCTCAGGCCTGCTGTTTCCACTAACACACACTAGTGCATCTGCAGCTATGTAAACACCGATTTGTAGAGAAGAACACATCCATATGCGAGGACAGAAGAGTCGTAGAGTACGATGCAAGAGGGGCTTTGCTCCCGTCAGCCTCCTGTTCAGACATTTTTAGGACCTCCGGCCCAACTTTGCACTATGCTCCTGCTTTCTGTGGAAGGATGGCGTCTTAGTACATGACAGCTGATTTCATTTATCGTCTCTCTTCTCTCTCTCTAGAGTTTTATTACTTACTGACAGCATTCCCTAACCCAGTTTGCTTTCTCTGGAGCAGTTCTTTACATTTAGCATAGGACTAAAGAATGTCATGCTGGAGACTTTGGTGACATCTAAACTGGGTTTCCCCATCTGGTACTAACTGGAACCCTGAAGATATCAAATTTATCCTTTAATCCCATGGCTGCTTTTATGGATGTTTTTGTATTTCATTAATTTTTGTTTTATTTTTCTTTTAGAAGCATCTCTGTGAGACAAGAAAATGCTTACATAGACAAGGCTCAGGAAAATGAAGGAACCAGATGTGAACACAATTACCTCCTGTTGGAAGAAAAACATCTCCATTGAAAAAATAGATTTATTACTTCATAGCAAGAATTAACACAGATAAACAATCTTAGCCCACATTTAAATAACTCTTGCTTTTGTGGTTTCTAGGGGAGTTCTGGCCAGAGCTCACTGCTCACTGTATGGTATTGGACTCAAGGTTATGATGGTTTAGACAGGGCAAGAAGTTGAGAGTGATCAGAACTTGAAATTATTTGGGGAAGCAGCTATTGTATTAGGATTACAAGCCCTATTTGGTTACCAAATCAAGAGTACATGATGAGGTGTGGGGAGACAGTTCAGAGAATGCATGTTGTGCAAGCATGAGGAGCTGAGTTTGAATCCCTAGCACCTGTGTAAAAAGCTGGGCATGGTTGCTTCTGTGCCTGTGACCTTAGCACTGTGAAGGAGGGGAGGGGAGCAGAGACAGGAGAACTGCTGACTATCAGCCTAGCTCCAGGTTCAATAAGAGAGCTTGTATCAAGGGCATAGGGCAAAAAGTAAGAGAGCAGGACATTGGACATTGTTGAGCTTCCTCGTGCACACACACCTGCACAACACACGCACACACACAGAGGGAGGGAGGGAGNGAGAGAGAGAGAGAGAGAGAGAGAATCGTCCAGGAAAAGAAATAGATCTCAAGCTATGATGGTGTGGGCATACTCAAGAAGGAAGAAGTGAGTGGGGGCTGGGGGCTGGGTAGTAGAGCTCAGTATAAGGCAGAGATGCAATTATTTTTGCAGGAACCTGTTCCAGTATTCATTTTTAAATCTAACTTATTATAACGTATTTCCCCTTTGTTTGGAAAGAAGCTGTCAAATAACCAGGTGGGCTATCTCTTCCAAAGATGGCTTGAATTCAAAAGAAGGATCAACTTCCTCAGGTTTCATTTGCTACTTCACAGCTGTTGAGACACCCATTCAGGTGGGAGTGCTCATCTTATGGAGACATATGACTGCAAAGGGTGTTTAATATTCAAGAAGCCCTTTTTCTTCAACATTGTGCCTTAATATATTGACTTGGGCCTCATTGAAAATCTGAGACTCAGTTTCCGTGATCTATATACTTAATAAACCTTTAAATAATGGAACAAGATAGACTGGAAGGGCCAGCTCTCTTTGTTTCTGCTTTATGCCTGCAGTTTCCTGTGAGTGAAGATTGGAAATGAGACTGATCTTGGCAGTGTTACAGAGCTAGGGAAGGTCTCTCATGATCTCATATGGTTTCTTACCATTGTTGGCACATAGAAATTTTTTTTTCCTGCTTAATCCTCCTACATGTCTCCAGGTTTTTTTTTCTGTTTATTCTTTGAAGAATTTGCTTTCCTGGGGTTCATTAAAACTTGAGAGTTATTTGTTCACCTTTCAGGTTTTGTCTTCATACAGAGAAGGTTCTCATTTCTCATGTGATGCATTAAAATAGATACAGAGAGTGGAAGAGCATTGTACTTTGAAAGTGAAATGTTCTCCATAGGCTCATGTGTTTGAACACTTAGTCCCAGCTCTTGGTGTTGTATGTGTATGAGAAGCTTGTAGAATCATAGGCGGTAGAGGTGCTGGAGGGAGGTGGTTACTTGTGGGCAGCGAGGTCAACCTTGTTGATAACCTTGCTCCAATTCTTGATTATTCTACTTCCTCACTATGGATGCAAGGGACCAGCTATGTCCTGTGTGTGCTAAAACTGTGAGCCAGCATAAACCCTTCCTCTCCTAAGTTGCTTTTCCCGTGGTATTTTTATCACATGGTATTGAGAAAGTAAGACAGGGAGGTATTGTGAATGGGGATAAAACAAGTGCAACGTGAGCTGGTGCTAAGGACAACTGTTTTACATGTCCTAGATCCCTGGTGTAAAGCCAGTTCACACAGTGATCAGGTGGTGTCTCATATCTTTTCAGTTACTTACAAGAGTTCTGGGCATTCAAATCCATATGCTCATATGTGCACAGTAAGAAGTCAATGGACTGTGTCATCTGTGATTAAGAGAGTTTATGAAACATGTCTGGACATCAGCATGATTGAACATTTTGATTAAAGTTATAGATCCCTGTGTCCCTGGTTGAAGGATGTTGCACTGAACCCTCCATAGTTAGGGGTAATCTCTATTGTGAGTATACTTCGAGCAGATCATGCTGGAAGGTAGAGCTTGAATCCAAAAGGGCAGACAGCAGCCAGTGAATGTCTTTCTAAGTTATGTGTTATCAGTGTACACTATTCAGAAGGGTGGAAGAAGAGAGTCCTCTTTGTGAAATCAGAAGAGATGCTGTGAATCTTCAGTAGTTTAAATGCGTATGTAGTAAGGAATGACTGTGGTTGGGAGAAGAGACACATCCAAGGTACCTAAGACAAAGGCAGGCATAGCACTAGAGGCTGGTGGCTGGAGAGGACAATTCTCCCATCTGCACTTAACACATGGTAGTTTCTCTTTCTCTTGGCTCCATCTCTGCTTTTGACCACAAGGAGTTGGTGCAATTTCTAGGAGGGGCCTGTCTGTATTTCAAGTTATGTCTGCCAGCCACTCACTGTGAATCTGGGTAATATAATCCACAGCTCCAGGACTCTGCCCTCCAGGCCATCCCACCACTATACAACTCACAAGCAAGGGGTATTTTCTTTTTAAGTGGGAAAAGGTACAATTTCTCAAGCACACACTTGCAGTTCCAGTGCAGGCTAAGGCATAATTATGAAGGCTGTCTCTATATTTGCTGCCTACCCTGGAGTTAACAGGGAGGGATGGTTTCCTATTTTCTTTTTTTAAAAAATATTTCTTTCTTTCTTTCTTTCTTTCTTTCTTTCTTTCTTTCTNACCTTTGGAAGAGCAGGCAATGCTCTTAACCTCTGAGCCATATCTCCAGCCCTCATCTCCTATTTTCTATTGAATGTTTTGAAAAAAAAAAGAGAGAGACATGACAAGGTTCAGGCACCACACAGAAATGGGGATTGGAGTGTCCTCACTTTGATAGATAGGCACTTGTTTTAATTATCTACTTAGTATTATTTTTTGTGTTTTCTATAAAAAAAAACAAGAATTATAACTTGGTTTCATGTGCATAGAATGAATGAAATTGGTTTGAGAACATGGCCAGCTTTCTTTCTCTTATATTTTCAACGATTATTATTCTCATTGTATGAAAAATACATATAGTAAAAAAAGGACAGTATAAAGTGCAAAAAAGGTGAAAGACCCATGATCTCACAGTTCAGTTAAAAATTCCACCAATCTTTGCATGCATTTTTATTCAATCTTTTTAAAACTTATATTTACTTATTTATTTGTTTGTTAAATGTGAATGAGTATATGTCTGCATTAGTTTGTAGACATCACATGTTTGCAGGTACCTATGGAGACCAGAAGAGGGCATGGGATTCCCCTGGAACTGGAGTTTCAGGCAGTGTGAGTCACCCAATGTGGTTGCTGGCAAAGAAACTGAGGTCCTCGGCAAGAGCAGTAAGCACTCTTACTGAATGGCCTCTCCAGCCCCATCCAGTCTCTTGTTTCATGTACACATGCCAAAAGATTATATTATAGAAATTTTGCATTCTGAATATTTTTGTTTTATACCATATTATAAGAAAACATCCATTATTGCTGTAAGAATATTATGTTCTAAATAATTTCAATTATTTGCTGATGGCTTCTTATAAATCAATAACTCACATAAGATATTTATTATCCCTATATAAAATTGTTAATAATGCTTAAGTCATTATGACATGACCGCAGAGACAGAAATGAAGCCTCAAGTCCTGGCTCTGAAACTAGATTTGAGCATGTAAATAAATCACTTAAAAATTGAGGGGGGAAAGTATATAATTCAGTTCATGCCATCTTGCTTGTTTTCCAAATTATTCCTGCTCTATCTTCCCAAGAACAAGCTGTGTCACAGACCAGTACTACACACTCTTCCTCAAGTTTCTCTAAATTTGCAATTTCATCTACTCATACATTTCCTTCTTGAACTCAATTTCATTGCTCAGGGCAGACATGAATCTGGTACCAAACTCCCCACTATTTTGCTTCCTCTGGGGTTCTGTCTCATCCAGGATCCACACCAACACCATGTGGGGACACATTCACATGCTGGAGTCCTGCAGACATCCCTCTTCTGCCTTTGCAATCCCAGCAACTGCCTCTCACAGCCTCAGACCAGCACCTCCCTTTGTTCAACGCAGTTCTGCCTCTTCTTATGAGAGCATCTGAAGCCCCCACTCCTCCTGGGACATTTCTGAGGTCTAATCCTTAAAGGGCACTGAACTGCTCTCTCCCATGTTTCTGTATCTTGAAGCCAATTTACTCTAAAATGAGAAAAATGTTCATTCTTAAAAAACTTAGATATTTTTATGGCTTCTCATTATTTCTGGCAAAGGTTTCAGCATATCAGATATTCATTTGCTTTTTATTGTGTTTATAATATCCTTTATGCTCTCCTTGTTCAGGTGATTGCTGTTCACTTAGGCATGACCCTGTTTTAAACCAGAGCAGTCTGTGATACCCTTTGAGAAAATATGAATGAGTATGGAAGGTGAAGTCCCCCAAACTAGAAAACTAATGAAGTAGATGATGAAAAGGAAAAACCAATCTGAGTTAGATTGAGAATCCAGTACTTACCAGCTTTTATAAGACACCCATGCAGCTCTTTCTGTTTATGCAAGAGTTAAAATTGCTAATTTCTACAGTTGTGCCAATTAAATAATGACCTATGGATTCAAATAATGTTGACTTTACTTGAGATCATTCAAGGACATCCATTGTTACAAACTATTGGAAGTGTTTCTAGTTGTGTGTCAGTATTAAAAAGGAGTCATATAAAATATTTATTGATGTCTTGTGAGATTTCAAGAAGAGTCTACATTTATACATTTGGCGTTCATACCAAAATCTCTAATCGCTGAGACTCAGTATTGGTCTGTGGAGAAGATTCTGTTAGTAGAGTACTTGCTGCACAAGCATGAAGTTATGACTTTGGAAATCTAGGACCTGCAGAAAGATCTGGTCACACTGGAGCCCGCCTGTGACCCAAGGGCTTGAGAAACAGAGACAGAAGGACACCTGAAACTCTCTGGCCAACTGGTCTATCTGAATCAGTGAACCCCTGGTTCATTGAGAGACACTGTCTTAACAATGAGAGTGAATGATGGAGAAAGAAATTCCAAGTCAACCTTTGCCCTCCATGCATGCACCAGCCCATGTATAAACATATATCACACACATACACACACAGGAAGTCTTCAATATTAATTGTGAAAGTATAATAAATATCAAAAAATTATCCATAAACCACACCTGCCCAGTTTCTGGTATATGTTTAGCTCATTTTGGGAATAAACAAATCTGAGTTTGCGGTAGAATAAATTTTTATATGGTTTGATAATAGTCTATTTTTAAAGCAGCCGAGAAGCATATTAGCATATTTTTGTACAACAGTGAACTATTGAAGAAGATGACATGGTTAGGTTATGGTTTAATAGAGGAGACACAGAATGTGAGACAATCTGGATTGGATTCCATTTTAGAAGATGAAATCTTTTTTTCTAAAGAAGGAGATGCTGAAGACCAGAGAGACCTCCCTGAGCTGTCAGGGTATCAAGCTTCAAAGGGCAGAATTGAGCTGAAAATCCAGTTCCCAGCCTTCACCTTCTCCACTCCATTAGGAATTTTACCCACCTAATCAGACAGCCTCACCTAGTATCACTGTCATCTTTCTGGGTTTTTCAAAATACTATCTAGGGGGGCTAAAAAAATGGCTAAGGGGTTAACAGGTCTCGCTACTCTTCTGGGGGATGGGAGTTCAATTCCCCACATTTCTGTTGGGCAGCTCAACATCCTATAACTCTAGTACCAGTCTACCTGACATTCTCTTCAGGCCTCTCAGTGCACCCACACATATGTGACAAACATATTCATACACATGCACATTAGTGAAAATTAAATTAAAATAATAAATCAAATTTGGAATAAAAATGCATTTAAGTTTCAGTTCATGTTCTGTAATGACAAAATTTAGTGCCTGCAAGCATTTTATTATAATTGTTATTCCCTTTCTTCCCCATCCCAAAAGCCAGTTTCTATGGCTTAGTCTTTCCATTCAAATAACTCTTTTTTTAGTAGAAATAAATCTCTCATGGCTTTTTATACTATATGTCAAGCTCCCTCATGAATCTGTCTAAAACATCTGACGATTGCATAAATCCCACGGCGGCAGGGACTTGCCTTCCACACATCTAATTAACCTTTAATTGTCTATTGTGACTGCCTTGCACTTCAATAGTTGCTTGATTTTTATTATCCACCTAATTAGTGTGGTTTAAGTGGTTTTTTATGTCAGATTTTATTATATCAGCTTGCTTACACAATTTTAGGACACACCAGGGAGTTCTAATATTGTTGATGCTGAAGTATTCTATGTATATGTGTTTGATTTCCTTTTTATGGTAGCAAGTGCTTTGACCAGTTTCTCCCACTAGGGTGTATGAGTCGTCCATGGAATTCCTGACTGCTCGCAAAAGGCTTTCCATTAATTGTGCATCAATAATGAACACAGCCAGTCAGTTTTAAGTGGCTTTTCTCCCCCAATAAACCATCTTGGATTTCCGAAACAAAGGGAAAGAACTGAACAAGAAACATCAAAATGCTACAATCCAGGGAAAGCTAGCAAATGTGACTAAATAGTTGCTACAGCCATGCCTTTCTAATTTAGCAGTGGTCTGTGGATTTCAACTGCATGGGTATCCATCTACAAAAGAATGGTGCAGCCCACACTGATGATACATGTGCAAATGTGGATTCTTCCTACCACTGACTTCTTCTCATTTCTTATCTTTGCTTGTGGCAGTCTTTTTTAAATCAAGATTCACCTTGCCATCAATGGAATTATGTGAATTTTCATATCCCTATTGTATATTTTGTTCTTCTTCTGTGAACTTCCTGCATCATTTAATATTCGTCTGAGAATAACTTGTTCTGTTCTCACAGAGGAGACAGTTGTCAAAGTTGTTAAAGCATGTTAAAAAAGACTCACTACAATCTGTTTCTTTGGTCATTATAAGCTTTTCTATTAATTTCTTTGCTTTGGTTACTTAGCTTTAAAATAGAATGAATATGTCTGCTGTGGCTTAGGAGACAGGTCAGTGGGTAACATTGATATGGGATTTCCCTCTGTATTCTATGATCTCCATTAATGAATAAAGAAACTGTTTCAAACCTATAGCAGGGCAGAACTTAGGTAGGTATGGAAGACAGAACTGAATGCTGGAAGAAAGAAGGACGGAGTCAGAGAGAAGCCATGGATCCTCGGCTGGAGACAGACACCAGAACTTTAGCCATTAAGTCATAGCCACATGGAGATACACAGATTAATATAAATGGGTTAAATTAATATGTAAAAGCTAGCCGATAAGAAGCTAGAGCTAATGGGCCAAGCAGTGATTTAATTAATATAGTTTCTGTGTGATTATTTTGGGCTTAAGCTAGCCAGGCGGCCAGGAACCAACAAGCAGCCTCCTCCAACATAAAGTGCTGGCTACACAAGTGTGAGAACCAGACTTCAGTTCCTCATATTCCAAGTGAAAGCTGATGTGATAATTTTGTCACCTGTAATCCCAGTGCTCATGTGGAGAGATTATAGGGTAGGGACAGGAGAATCTTTGGTGTTTCCCGGGCCAGTTGGCCGATATATGCAGCAGCTAACAAACGGCCCTTTCTCAAACAAGGTGTAGAGCTCAGATCAATACCTGACCTTGTTCTTTGTCATAATCCATTCATTGGCATATAGATGCTTATATATACATATTGTATATCCACTCACCTCTCTACACACATTATAAGAGGAATGAAACTGTTACTAGAACTCTGTATCTTGCTTTGTGTTTTTGAGAAATATAGAAGATCTAGTGATTCATACAGTCCTCAATTTATTGTGAATAGGCAAAATGTTCTGTGGCAATTGCCTTTCATTAGGAAAGACACAGTGTAGAAAGAAAGCTCAAGGATAGGCTGTCTCCCTATAGACCAAGAAGTGATGGATCCATTCCATGTCTTTGATTCACTGTTTAGACTTAAGGACAACCATGCTCTGCACAAACTCAACTGTGATAATTGTCCTTACAATGGGGAAAAGAAGACTATGTCATCAATTATTAAGAACCGAAATTATTTCAAGATCTCAAATATTATTCTAGAGTAATTGTCTTATATTTACTGAGCACCTTCTGTGTGTTAGGGATTGAGATGAGGGACTGTTGGATGGCTTAGGGAGCAAAGGTGCTTGCCACCAAGCCTGAGAGTTGAGTTTGATTCTCAAGTCCAGCATGGTAGAAGAGAACTGACTTCCCCTAGCTGTTTACTGATATGTGCACCACTGCAGTACAAATAACAAAAAAATGCAATGCAAGTTATTTTGGTTAAGACTGGGCTGGGAACCAATAATGCAAAAATGAGTTTGATGTTGCTGACATTACCTCAGTGCTCATTATTTTAGAAGTGATAGCCATTGAATACTAATTATTTTATAGTGTGATAGAATAAACTTGATAAATAGATAAGATAAATAGATAACTGGACTGAGACCTGTTGAAAAGGTCCTTGTACATGTTTTCTTGTTATAAACGTAAATGAGATCACCATGTAGGCAAAAGCACCTGCCCTACAATCGTAGCAACCTGATCTCAATAACTGGAGCCCACATAAAAAGCAGACATGGCAGTATGCATCTGTAATTCTATGATGATATTGGAAATAGATATAGAAGAATTGCTCAGAAGCTCATGGCCTGGCTAGCTTTGAGGAAGCACCATATATCAGTGCAAACAAGAGACACCTTGTATCAAAAATTTTGTACGGGAGAACAAGCTCTGGAAAGCTATGTTTTGACTGCAACACTCACATCTAACTTGAATATACTTACTCACATACAAAATAATGACAAATAAACAAAATAAACCTAAACTAACTATATTCATAAGGATAATATGTCTATGGATAAAGCAAATATCAATATCGATAAAAGAAGCAGGACATAATTATGACTCTTTAGATGATGGCTTGCAATTTCTTTTCCCTGAATTATGCATAAAACCTTTGGCATCTATGTGGTAGGGTGCATGCTTGTTTGTGTGTGGGGGGGCACATTTTCATATGTGCATTTGTGTGGGGAGGCATAAGATGATCTTGGCTTTGATTTCTCAGGAAACATTGTTTCCCCTTTTTTTGTCCTAAGATAAGGTAGATAATTTTTGCCCAGAATTCCCTAAGCAGGCCAGAATGGCTGTTCAGTGAGCCCCAGTGATCTGCCTGTTTCCAAATTCCCAATGCTGTGGTTACAAATATGCATTGCCTCATGTTAGCTTTTGCCACTTAGATTAGAAAATACTTCTCCATGTTTGTAAGGCAAATGACTAAGCCATCTTTCCAATCACAAACTACATTTATTACGTTACACAACATTGTAGAGCTTTCCATTAAAACTCCTTTTCCATTGATTCATTTGGTTCCCTTTAGTGAGACAAAGAGGAGATAATGTATGAGTTTTGAGCTTTACTGTGAAAGAGACATGATAAGTTTCTTCTAGTCTATTTAGACTATCATTAACCAATAAAGAATCATGCCTTGAGAACTCATTGTTCCTTGGCCTCTGTTAGAACACAGAGATATCTGTCATTGAAATACCCTGAGGCATGGGTTTATGTTGACAGGGGTTTCTGTCCCACCCAGCCCTGGAGCCATTCAGTCCCAAAGAAACACACAGAGGTCTACATTAATCATAAACTGGTTGGCCTAGTAGCTCAGGCTTCTTATTAATTAATTCTTAAATCTTAAATTAGCCCATTAT
Source organism: Bramus lutescens (assembly GCA_001685075.1). Classification (NCBI taxonomy): domain Eukaryota; kingdom Metazoa; phylum Chordata; class Mammalia; order Rodentia; family Cricetidae; genus Bramus; species Bramus lutescens. The sequence continues at coordinate 176,774 of LOEQ01001733.1, read as the reverse complement.
TCTTGTCTATGTTAGCCATATGACTTGGTACCTTTTATCAGCAAGGCATTCTCATCTTGCTTCCTCTGCATCTGGCTTTCTCTGTGTCGACTGCATACTGAACCTTTCCTCTTCTCAGAATTCTCCAATTCTCGTAACCCTGCCTATACTTCCTGCCTCATTGCCCCTCCTATACTTCCTGCCTGGCTACTGGCCAATCAGCGTTTTATTAAAACAATACAGTATAAGTGACAGGGTACAAGACTATTGTCCCACAGCAGGTTTATGCCATTGTAGACCGGATAACCATAAACATACTGAGGAGCATTGAATAACCGTAGTTGCTATGTGGACACTTGAGGATTGCTGACTCCACCATTGTTGGGGAATGGAAAAATGCAACTGGTTAATCAAAATAACCACTGTAACCCTAAATGCAACCATTAATTGATGAAAGAGTGGCTAAATTACTAGAGAAAACAGTTCTAACCCAGTATCAAGAGATGACTCTATGGTGTCTCATTAGACCAAGAGGGTGAGTTTTTGGTTGAGATCCAGTCTTTTCTACTTTAACCTAGGGCATCATCAATTACATAACAGACCCAATGCCTAATTCTATCACGCAGCACACAGCCATCTTAGCCTGAACTGTGAGCTGTGCTTGCACAAAGATCCTCACTAGCATCTATTAATTCCCAAGTTCCAATTTTTCTCTAATAAACACAAAATAAAGGGTTAGAGGGTCACAAGACTACAAGTTAGCACAAACACAGTCCGTCTGGCTAGAAAACCAGCTTGTCTCTTCTAAAACCCCTTGTTTATAAAAGAGAGCAAGGAGAAGAAAAACTAAAATAACAAAACGCTGTATGTAGTTTCAAGGTGGGTCCTGGTTTGAGACAAATTTAGGGTAAGAATATTTGAAGACAACTGGGAAAATTTAATTATAAATTATCTATTAAATTGTACTCAGAAGTCATTAACTTTGATTTATAATTACGTTAAAAAGCCACAAGTTATAGAAATATATACTAAATCATTTAACATTTCTACCTTACATGTGGATAATTTACATAAATTTTGTTAAAAATAGATGCTACAACTATGGTAAGAATTATTTTCAGTGAAATTTGGAAAACAGGCAAAAGATATTTAGGATTCTCAATTCTCATCTTCCATTTTTTCTATGTGTTTGTATATGTGTTTATTTGTGTGCACGTGCATGTATGTGGGGTGCTTATGTGTATATGAGCAGAGGCCAGAGGTTGATGTCATGTATCAGCTAACATCATCTATTTCTCTCCATGTTGAGTTCTGAGGCAGTCTCTTACTAAACCTGGAGCTCACATATTTGGTTAGACTGGCTAGCCAGGGAGTCTGAGGGCTCCTCCTGTCTCTGCCTCCCCAGCACAGGGATTACAACCACACGGCTGTACTTACTGCTAACTGCTGTATGGATTGAGCTCATGCTTTCATGCTTGTGTAGCAAGCACTTTATTGCCCAAGCCATCTCCTGAGCCCTAGTGTATTTGAATGTGTGTGTGTGTGTGTGTGTGTGTGTGTGTGTGTCTGCTTGAAGACAGGTCTCATGCAGTCCACATAGTTTAGGAGCAGCCTCATGCTCCCAATACTCTTCCCCCATCCACCCCGAAAATAACTAGGGGTAAATCCTGTTTTAGTCAGGGGTGAAAACTGAATCCAGTACCTCTGTTCTGCCCACAGCTACACCCCCAACTGAATACTTTTCAGTAAGGAAGACTAGTGAAAATTCAATGGGCACATAGAGGACATCATCTAGGCTGCCACTGTCTTCATGATCTGGCCCCACTTTTAATGTGATGTTTTTATTTATTTATTTTGATTTTTTAAATTATTATGATGATTATTAAAAATTTCCATCTCCTCCTCTCATCCCAATTCCCT
>LOEQ01001733.1:154276-174627 GCA_001685075.1 Bramus lutescens | reverse complement strand
TGATATGCAAGATATTCATCAGTGTGGCTGTAGGATGGGGCCAGTTGATGTGCCTGTTTTTAATGACCTCAAAATTATGTTATCTCTCTAAAGACTATGTCTCAAAGAGGTTAGTGAGCTTCATGGAGAGAAGTGCAAAGGTCATACTTTATTTTTCTTTTCAGTTTCATAATATATGACAATATACTGTCCTTCTTGGTAGGTGAAGCATGTCTTTGTGTGTTAGAGACGAGTTGATTAGGTAATTCCAAGCAGTGTCTTTCGGACTTCAGAAGGGAGTAAATAAGCTAGAGATTTTTCTGTGTTAGCTATGGCAAGGGTGCAGGCTTTGCTGTCCATCTGAGATTACACAGCAAAACAGAACAGTGTGTGCTCACATAGTGAACAATCTGCACAATTATTTGCTCCATGTCTCTGTGCTGAGCTAAATGTATTTAGGAAGAACAGGATTACGACACAATTATCAAGACATGTATACTGTTGGTCTATAAGACTGTCGGTGATAAAAAACTTCCCCATCTTATTGATGTCAGCAATGTTACACTATTTTATAAAGTTCTCTGGTGATGTGTCTTCTGCTTACTCTGTGACGGTCAACATTCAGGAACTGATTGACAAGTAGTATAAATTCCTCAAGGATAAAATTGTAATTATATATATACATACATATATATGTATATACATATATGTATATTTAATGAAATTGAAAAGAAACTATCATTGAATGACAACTGTACTACTTCAATATCCACTGAGCATCCTGATCTGAGAAAAATAAAATATGACCTTTGCACTTACCTCCATGAAGCTCACTAACCTCTTATATATATAAATGGATTTTAACCCAGTGATTAGACAGGCCATTCTCATCAAGTATCTGGGGTTAGCTATTAGCTCTGATAGCAACAGAAAGATTAGGAACCTGAGGCTTTCTAGAAGAGATGAAAAGTCGGAGTTATTAATATAAAATACGCTCCCTTTTAAAACAGTAATGCAGAAATTGATGATACAATTATTAATCTTTTGCCTTCCAGATCCCAGGAAATAAGGACGTGTCATGAACATTTTTGAAGGACAGAGGGAAGAGTTGGACTAAGAATCTTGCACATATACAATATTGTTTTTAAAGTTGTAATGGTTCAAGTAGGGATTGAATATAAAGAGTGAAACCAAAACAATCTAGGTCATTGTTGCTATGTGGACTGAGCCCTGCCACAGTAAACTAAAATTTCCAGGGCTAGAGAGATGGCTTAGCAATTAAGGGCACTTAACCTGACCACATATTTTTAGTAGCTCCTAACTGTCTGTTTTTCTAGCCACAGGGGATCCAGTGTCCTCTTCTGGACTCTTTGGGTACTGTACTCATCTCAAGTGTATGATGTATACACTCGTGCATGCATGCATGTGCACAAGCACATGCATGTGCTCACGTGCATAAACACACACACACACACACACACACACACACACACACTCACAGAACAATGTATCTTTAAAAAAACTCGTTTTTTTCCTTGGGTAAATTCAATACCTGGGAAAGGAGCTGGGAGGAGTAGGGGAAACTGTGGCCAGGGTATATTGTATAAGAGATGAATCTGTTTTCAATTGAACAAAATAAGAGAAGGTTGAAGGGGAGAAGGGAGGAAGGAAGAAGAATGGAAAAAAATATATAGCTCAATCAAAACAATAAAAACATAATAGAAATAAAAAAGAATACCAGACAAATGTAATGAGTGTAACTAAGTTAAAATATTAAGTTAAATATCAGGTAAATTAAGAGATTGTGAACTCTTGAGTCAACAGAAGGAAGGCTGGTATTTTTTATTAAATTGTCTGAATAAAAGTCTCAATCTCTATATCCATTTTAATGTATGGAATAGAGCTGGAGAGTTCAAGTTTGTACATTGCCAAGGCTTGTCAATATCAATTAGAGAAGTTTGACATTGGAGCTCAGACCACATGTTAGAAAAGAGAGAACACTGTGATTGCATGCTGGCATTTATTGCTTGTTACAAAGCTTGATTGAGTCATTCAGATGTTCTTCTTAAGAAGCCATGAGATGAGAGCCTTATGGCAATCTGGGGATACTATGGATTATGATGAAGAAATGGAGAAAAGGACCAAGAAGGCTGTTTATGCTTGCTTCCAGGCCTGATGACTGGAGTTTGATCCCCAGAGGGGGAGACTGAGCATATGTACATTGTGTGCCACAGTAAAATACATTTTAAAGGTAAACGTAGGAGAGGTTGTATAACATGTATTTATATACACGTGCAATGAGGTCAGACTTTAGGGGAAAATACAGAAAATAGCTTTCAGTTTAGAAACAGTTGAAAATATTTAAATATAGTTAACATGTATACTAACATACTTGACATGAACTTTAAAAATATTAAATAATCTAGCTGAAATCATACGGTAAGTTATAAGTGGCCAGGTAAAAAGACAACCAGTTTTGACATTTTCCCCCAACATCATAGTACTTGAACTTGGGATGGAATACATGTGTGAAGAGTTAAGATCAAGCATGGCACTTGCAGAGAACCCAACTGTCATCAGATGATTCACAGTCCCTGTAACTCTAGCTCCCAGGAATCTAATACCTTCTTATGGCATCAGTGGGTAACTGCATGCAAGTGCACACATCAGGGTGAAGACACACATACACATAAATGAAGCTAAGAAATAAAAGTTTTTAAATTATTTGAACTTCCTTGGCTCATTCATTGAAAAGTTCATCTTCTCTATTCTCACTCTTACATACTTTACTTAATAAATGCATCTTTCAAAAGATTGCTTTCTTTGTGTTAACCATGAGCCTAAAAGATTTTTACGGTGACTTCTCTAGCCCATGAGGTTTCTGACAGCAGGTTGAGAACCATTCCAATATGTGTTTCACTCCACTAACTGCATGCAAATATATTTTCTTCAGCTTCTACTTGAAGGGTCTCTGCAAGAGGCTAGATGAAAGGCTGGAGAGTTTTTAAGTATCTTTATCATGCCACCAAAATCAGCTTTCCATCCATATCTACACAACCTCTCTTCTCCCTAATAGTCCATCCATGGAATTTAATTTTTCTGCTAAAAATAACCTTCTCTGCTCATTTGTCACTGCAGCCTCAACCAAAGCCCTCTTGTGAATAAACTCCTCTTAGGGTATACCGGTCATCAAGGATTTTAAAGGCCCTACCATCTCAGAGATGGGGGAAGGAGGGAGAGAGAAATAGAGAGAGAGAGAGAGAAAGAGAGAGAGAGAGAGGCAGAGACAGAGAGGGAATGTGTGTATATATGTGTGTGTTTCTGTATTTATGTGTATGTATGTGCATATGTGTGTATGTGAATATTTATGGAAAGTTAGAGGTCAATATTGGGCATCTTCATAAATCCTAATACAACCAACCATATAATACATTTACATCTGTTTATATACATATAGATTATTTTCTCATTTGGACTGACATGGCTCCTTCCAAGATTAAAAGACCACATAACAAAAACTCCAACCCAATATCAGGTATGAAAATTCCTCTTTTGAGTTGTTGGTCAGGGTTGTTCAAGAGACTTTCAGAACATACAGACTATTTCTATTGCCCTTGGCTGCTCCCTGGAGATGGAAAATAAATCACTATTGCTGAAGGCACCCAGAAACAGGGCCCAGAGAACTTTGAACTGGAACTAGCCTGTTCCAGTCTCCTACCTGAGGACTAGCTCTCAAGGTTCAAGAAGGTGCCAAAGGAGAAAGGCAGGTAGCACTGCTACCTAAAAACTGCAATAATAACCAGTATGGTATGGTAACCATAAGGGTGCAGTAGTGGCCCACATTCCTTGGTGCTAACCAACAGCTTGATAATTGAACTTAAGACCCAACTTAAGAAAAAGAAAATCATGCCTGTCATTAGAAACCTTGCCAACTACCCAGGATTAGCAAAGTCATGGATGCTGGAAGAGAATCTGTAACCAGCATTTTATTCAATCAGCAATATCCTTAACTACATTCTAATATTTATTTGTCTTTGTACCACAGAGAAGTGTAGTCCTTACCCCTCATCCAGAAAAGTTCTTGTTTCAACAAATGGAGATGAGTACAAACTACCACAACCAATCAGTGTGTAGAGCTGTGGAGCCTAGCCCTGTTAGATACATCTACAAAACAACTCCAGCAGCCAGAGATCATGGGGTATGGGGAAGGGGTGTGGAAAGATTGTAAGAAGCAGAGGATCGGGAATTTTCTCTGAGACTGTGTTTCCTAGTAATGGCAGAAGATATGCTCATAGTCTCACCAACATGAATTTCTAACCATGAGCTAAACAAGGACAACAAAAGTAGGCATGTCAAAGTTTACGGGGAAAGCCTATGCTTCAACAGTGCAAAAAGAACTACAGGTCACTAAGGAATGCTGAGAGCAACAGAAATAGTCTTCCCCCTGGAAGAGCACAGCAATTGATTATCCAATACGAAATTGTCATCTTTGGAAACACACATACAGGTTACACTGTAAAACATAGCTGGTTGTATTTAATAATCTATATACATATACATTTATACATGTAACAATAATTAATGAAAAATAAGACTGTGAATTTGAAAGAGAGAAAGGAGGTGTATATGGGAGTGTTTGGAGGGAGGAAAATGAAGGGAGGAATGTTGCAATTATGTTATAATTTCAGAAATAAAAAAATAGAGATTTTTTTTTAAGGAGAGAGAAAATCTCCTTCTTCCTTGAGTGCCCCGTTGGTATTTACGGATGCACATTGCATGAATGGCCATGTCACCAGTGGTATTTACTTTAAACAAATGTGAAACACAAGAGCTAGTAGTTACAGCTCTGTGGCACTCAAAGTTCTTTTTTTTTAAGATACATTTTATTCTCAATGATGTGTTTATATCTGTGCTGGAGGACATGCACATCTGAGTGCAGATGATGACAGAGGTCCAGATGTCATGGGAGCTAGAGTTCCAGGCAGCTGTGAGCTGCCCAAGTGTGTGCACAGAACCTAGGTCTAGATCAGTCAGAAGAGCAAGCGCTGTTCCACTGTGCCACCTCTTTAGCACCCCCAACGGGTTTATTATTTTTTTAACAGAAGGGAACGTTTATACATAGAGAAGTAAAATATTTGATAGTATGGTTGTAAATAGGAATTATCTCTAAGGTCCATGGAAGCACAGTAGGGTTCAGGAGCCTGTCTTACAAAAGATTTTGGGATCACAGGGATGTAAGGTAAGGAAAATGAACATAACTGGGGGTGGAGGGAGTGCCATTTTCAGAGATTGGCTGTGAGGCAACTAGTCCCTGTAAAATGAAACTTCAGAGTTGTCTTGTAGACAGGGAGGGGTGGGGTGGCCGTTTAGAGGGTGCTGAAAGGCTGTTAATTACTGCTTATTCAAGACAATCATTTTCCTATTCAGAACATCAAATTATCTAATTGTAATGGGCTGACATCCTTGTGGTTTAATTGAGGTTAAATAGTGAAGTCTCATACTCAATTTAAGGTGAAAAAGAAAACTATTATGAAGTATTATAGAATCTCTGTGTGTGCCTGCAATCCCTGACCCTGGGAATTACCCAGGAACTCCCCACATAATCAGCACAGCAAAGCCATTCGCTTCACAGTATCAGTTTAGTTTTGTGGTTTCCTTTTCAACTGGTTTATCCAGAGTGCTTCAGATGAAAGTTTTAAGAGTGATTAATTGGCAAATTCAAAACTTCTGAGTTTTGTCCCTGTCTTCAGCCCTATTTTAAAAAGCAGCTGTATTTATTTCTACAGTAGGACATTCACCGTACCTGATGAAATAAATATTCAGCACCTCATGATCTGTGTGTGAATGTCTCTTTCTCTCTCTAGGTACCTGTGCATATTATTTGTCTTTGGCGGTAACCATGTGATGTTCTCCAAATCTGGTGGAATTGATCAAATTAGAATCTAACATCTGTATCAAGAGAGTATGAGTGACTGAATCTTATTTTTCAATTTTAAGTCATTATTCCGGTCCTAAGCCATGCCTGGACAGTCACGGAGATGGATAAAAAGCCCTGCAGGTTCCATAGAGAAGAGATGACTCTTACCCATTGTCTGATATTCTTGTGTATTATTCAGTAAGAATAAAACAAGTGGAAATAAGGTTGCAAATGCAGTCAGCAGTGGCCAGGTGTGTGAGGGTAATGGGCAAGCAGTCAACTATGCAGTCTCCACGACATCCCAAAAGTTGCAATGCGACACCAACCTCTGTGACTCAGACTAGTTACTTTTATGGTACCCACGTTCCTCAGGCAATCTAAAGATAAAACATAGCAAGGTCATTGCTTCTCTCCCTTCCCAGTTTTGTGTTTTATATTGAGCTGTCTCCTTGCTCCATATTATTTGACTCTCCCATGTCCCATATATGTCCTGCAGGGAAAATTCTAAATTATTAACTCAGTTGTTAATTTACCTACACTCACAGAGATCCTGAATATTTTTTAAATTTATTTATTTATTTATTATTTATACAGTGTTCTGTCTGCGTGACAGAAGAGGGAAACAAATCGAATTATAGATGGTTGTGAGCCACCATATGGTTGCTGGGAATTGAATTCAGGACCTCTGGAAGAGGCTCTTAACCTCTGAGCCATCTCACCAGCCCCGAGATCCTGAATATTTAATATTGGGCTCAAATAAAGCTTTATCTACAAAGTCTAACTTCTTAATGATTATTTAATCACTCAATGAATCATGAATGTTTATAATCATGATACATTCTGATACTCTTCTGGATTTAAGTGTCCCTACCTCATATGACCAAACCTATAGGCACAAGACAAGAAAGCATTCAACTTTTATGATCTTATGTGTATGTGCTCATATTTGTGTATGTGAATGAGGGCTGCATCTGCCATGATATGTGTGTAGCAGTCAAAGGTAAACCTCTAGTGTCTGTTCGTACTGGCTGGTTTTGTGTGAACTTGACACAAGCTAGAGTCATCAGAGTAGAAGGAGCCTCAGTTGAGGGAATGCCTCCAAGAGATCCAGATGGAAGACATTTTCTCATTTACTGATCATTGAAGGGGGACCCAGCCCATGGTGAGTGGTGCAATCCCTGGTCTGGTGGTCCTGGGTTCTATAGGAAAGCAGAATGAACAAGTCCCGGAAAGCAAGCCAGTGAACAGTACTCCTTCATGGCCTCTGCATCAGCTCCTGCCAGGTTCCTGCCCTGTTTGAATTTCTGTCCTGAACTTTCTTTTGGTTATGACCAGCAATGGAGAAACGTAAGAAGAATAAACCTTTTCTTCTCCAACTTGCTTTTCGGTCATGGTGTTTCATCATAACAATAGAAACACTGAGATACTGTCCTTATCTTCCATATTGTTTGAAATAGTCTCTTCAGTTTTTCCAGTCCATACACAGTACTAAAATCCTCAATCTTCCAGAAAACTTATATTTGTCTTTCATATCTCTATAGGAGTGCAGGAATAATACATACTCATAACGTATGTCAGGATTTTACATGATTTTTAAGGATTTGAACTCAGATCCACATGTTTGCACACTAAGTGCGTTAAAGGCTGTGACATCTTTTCAGCACAGGGCAGCATGCTAAATTTAGCTTCAGTAGTATGCCACCCTATTTAGCTTGCATACTCTTTCCTACTCTAAGTAAACGCACAGGACCTTCTTACTTTATTGGTGCAGTCTCTTGTACCAATGGTACCAATGCCAGTATCTATCACTCCTTCCAATTGTATATGATTCCATGTCTGTTTTTTAATGCTCTCCAGAGTGATCTCATTCCACCATGGTGAATGGGTGCAGAGTGTCCTGTGCAGAGAATTACCAGGGCACAAAGAAATGACCTCAAAGAAATGAGCTTGAACAAGAAGTCTCAGCACGATCTCACTATATAGCATATGGAGGGTAGTGTGTGTGTGTGTGGAGAGGCCAAACTTTTGGGGTAGAAAATGTCTGTCTTCTCACAGTTGTCTATGTTCTGAAAATAAGGGTTTATGGCTTCCACACGCCAATGGATACAAGCTGAGAGAGTTTTAGAAAGACGGCATTAGAGAGGAAGAAAAATGCTTAAAATCTGGGTGCTAAAGCTTATTTGTCTGCCATGCATGAATTAACCTTTTATTTCTGTACCAACCAGTTAGATTGACTTTCTGCCGTATAAAATTAAATGAGCCTAGCTTATATGGAACATATTCCAAGAATGGTTGACAACTGGAAATGACAGAAGGAACCCAAGGTTAGGGCAAGGGAGAAATGGCATGTTTTAAATGAATGCATTAATGTTGGGCTAAAATAGAGTGGAGGCATTACATAGGAAATAAGAGTATTTCCAGACATTTACCATATCTTGCGATAAAGCCACATTTGAATGAACCTGGCTGATGGCATGTTGACCTTTAAAGCAACACAACAAATATGCACCGAACCTTAAAATGCAATGCAGAAGCAATGCATGTCTTGTGTTTGTGAAAAACAGAAGGTAGTTATAATTGTAAGCACACTATCAGAAGCAGAAAGCTATAAAATATACTCGCAGAAACATTCAAGGCTTTATGCGTAAGAAGGCATTCTCCAAAGTGATGGCATTTCTAGTGGTTCCATGGTTCATTTTAAAAGACAAACACATTCTAAGAATAAAATAGGGAAACTAGAAAACACATTATCCATTCGAATTATATTTTGAGGTCAGCCAGGGTGTGCTTCTAGTTCCCTGCAATCTGAAGATTTTATAAAACTGATTTTCGATTGAGATTTTGAGAAACACCGAGGCAAGTAAAATCTTAATGACTTTCTTCAAAAGGTAGCAACTGTTCTTTTAGAGTCTTATTTAGAAATCTACATAACAACTAAAACACTGAAGCAAATAAATAGTTTAAATAGAGTTCCAGGATGCAAGTGCCTCTGCTTTCTTCTGAGAAGATTCAGAGTGGGCCCGGTGAGATGACTCTGGTTAAAATGCCTGAACGCCAGGCTGACCATAGGAATCTTTGCCTGTTCTCTGACCTCCAAAGGGAACCATGTGGGTGCATGTGCACAAGACAGACATACTCACACATTCACGCATTCACACATACACCCACATACATGCACTCACACATGAACACAAAAACTAATTGACTGATTTAAAGTTAAAGTACAAATTATTTGGTAAATGTAAATTGCAAGAGTTAATTCAATCAAAATATTCTTTCGGTTGCCTTACCAGTGGTTGCCAATGATAGGTTTCTCTCAAATCTAAGTTGTTCAAAATAGTAAGTTTAACAAATAGCTTACTTATTGTGTGCTTCATATTATTTAGTATTTATATTGATGCAAGCCATGGGCTTCAGGTTCCTAATCTGTCAAACAGGGAAGGTAATAAACACTTAGGGTTGTTAGGGTGGGTGATTTAATTAAGTCAAGATAAGGACTTGCGATGGTGGTGCTTGACAAATATTCTATAAATGATTTTTTTTGCTGCCTCTCCATGAATAGATGTCCTTCATAGACATGGGCGAGTGTAGAAGAAAGAATGGAAGAAAACGAATCCCTGGTTTTACTTTGGGACTGAAGTCTTTATGTAGAAAGCAGTGTAGTTTAGATAGAAGATTTCTGTACCAGAAGGCTTGGGTGTTGAAGGCTTGGTTCCAAAAGCAGTACTCATATGAGGTGGGGTAGGACTTTTGGGACCTGAGGGGGTCAGCGTCATCACTGGATTAATCCCTTGATGGAATCCTAAACATGATGGCAAGTTGGGGAAATGACTAAAAGCAGGACTTGAAGCCGAGCTGAAGAAAACAGGCGACTGGATATATGCCCTTCTCTCTCGCTCCCTCTCCCTCCCCTTTCTGTCCTCTCCTTCTGTCTCAGCTGCCATAAATTGATCAGATTTTTCTGTCACATGCTCCTGCTATCATGGTATTCTGTCCTACCCCAAGCCCACAGCAATGAAGACAGATCACCCTTGAATGAATTCAAATAAATGCTTCCTCCTTAAACTGTTTCATGTATTTGTCACCAGGATGCTTTTTAATTAAAATTTGTATTATATTTTTGTGTATTCTTGAGAATTTCCTTCATGTGTATGATGGAATATAATCCTACCCTCCCTCATTTTCTTCCTAGAAATTTCCCCTTCCCAACATTTTATCTTCTATTTTTTTTTAAATTAACTCATCAAGTAGTTCCCTGTTCATGGCCACAGCTTATGAAAGAATAAAATGCCAGATGATTTGGAGGAATGCAGGGGAGAGCTGTCTACTGGACTTGACATTTCAGCAGTGCTCTTGAACACATAGCAGCTGTGGTAGTCCACAGAAGCCCTGCACAGCAAGCTCAATCCAGCTAAAATTTCAGCATAGATAGCTCTATCCCACCTATTTTCTTATTGATTAGTGCTATCATATGTATTATATGTGATTTTTATGATGAAGAAGTATGACAATATGAGCTGGCATGATGATCACCTGGTTCCAGATCACACATGCAATAAGTCATTAGAATAAGCTAATAATGTAACAATGATAGCCTCATTTGTGTTCATCAACCAAGCACTCTTAGTTTTCATTCATATTTCTGTTTAATTCTTTGCTCTGTGCATTGCTTTGAAGTAGATTCCAAAGAACTATTATTTAGTTAATACTATATTACCCACTCTCAAGAGATGATTATTTTCCTTAGTTTGTGATCGGCTATCTACAGGATCTCTCAATGACCTTGGGTCTAGCCAAGCAGCCACCAAGTTGCAGGGGAGCTCTTGTTTGTGCTCCTCCCAGAGTACTGGAGTTATAGGTACTTAAACATTTTTTGTGGGTCCTGGAGATTTGGGTATAGGCTGTTATTCTTCTGCAATAAGCACTCTTATCCACTTGAGCCATCTTCTCAGCCCCACTGATTTCTTTAAATAAAAACCACATATTCTGCCATTACAATCAATCAAAAGAAAGAAAATAATCATATAATAGTTGAAATAATGAGATTTAGCTCACAATTATGAATGAGTTTAAGTAAGGTTCATTTCATTGTGGAGTTAGGACTAAAATCTCTTGATCTGGTCATTTTTTTTTTTAGTTGTTTCTATGATGCAATGTCGATGACCGTAGCTGTGCTTCTTACGACTTCACCACTTATCAACTGTGTTCTTGCTTCCTTGATGTGTCTTCATGATAGTCTCACCCCAATATGTTCTGTCAATTGTTGCTGAGGACTAGAAGCTTTATTATATTTAGACCAGTGTTTGGGTGGGTGCATGGGCATATGTGTGCATATGAGTGGAGGCCAGAGTTCACACTCAGATGTCATTTCTCACAGTGCTCTCCACCTCCTTTTCGAGACAGGGTCTCTCACTCTGACTGCATACAGACTGATTTTGTTAGACTGGCTGGTTAATGGCCCCAGGGTTCTGTCTGTCTCCATTTCCCCAACCCTGGGATTACATGTGAACCCCACTGACCACAGCTTTTAATATATACCTGGGAGGTTGAACTCAAGTCTTCACGTTTGTGCAACAAGTGTTCTATCCATTGAGCTATCTCTGCAACCATAAATTTGTCCTTTGTAGAAAATATTACTTCAACTAGAATTGCATGACAATGGATAGTTATTATTTGAGTTGTAAGATATCATTATTTTTATTTTTTCCCTGAAAGTATTTGTAGAAAAAGTGATCTTGCTTTATCAGCAACTTGGTTGCCATGAGATAACTTATTGGTAGATTTGATTCGTTTATATCAACCCTTAAACCATTAAATCGGGGTTGTTAAGATGGCACAACAGACCTAACAACCTGAGTTCAATTCCTTAGATTCCCGAGGTGGCAGGAAGTTGAGCTCTAATTTCCAACACATTCCTGCACTTATGTTGCGAGGTGTCCACCAGCAGAAACTCTTTGGATGTGGATTCAAGCTAATAGAAAGTCTTAACCAGATGGTGACTACACTAGGTATTCAGGACCTGTGTGCAGTTCCAAACCTTTCTTAGGGTGGACTTTCAAGAATGAAAACCACATCCTGTATTGACATACTTCAGGTAGCAAGAACAGTTATTCAGAAGCAGACTTACAGAATGCAAAATGCAAGTTTAATGCACTTAAGGATTTCTCCAGAACTGCATACTTTGACAGATTAGGTCTTTGTTCTTGTTTTGGCAGATGTTGCTGCCTGTGTGCTGGATTTCAAGGCATGAATGGTACTTTCATTGTGGAGTTAGAACTGCTAAGATCTGGAGTCTAGAGGTTAAGGTGTTAGTTACATTCCCAACTTAGTCTATGGGTATGAGTCAAATCATGGACTCATCTGAAGTTAGGGGATTATATAGTCTCCTTACTATGACTACCTGGCTAAGCATGCATTTGAGCAAGCAGGGACCTACAGACATGACTGTAACTAGAGTAGTTAACCTAGGAGAGAAGGAGAACAAAGACTGGTACCCGTTTTTTAGATTTTTTAACAACTCTTTTTCCTGAAAGTTATTTTTGGCCATAGCAAATTTTTTTTATTATCCTTGACTTATTGATGTAGAAACAACAAGTTTCCCCCAGTTGCATACTGACCTTCTTGTCTCATAACGAGTAGATCCAATTTTCTTTGATTTTGAAGAACAATTTTGGCTAAGGAATGTAACTTGGTTTCCAGACAAGAAGCAGGATTTTCTAGGTGGCTCAGGTTCATGTCTACTTGAACACTGAGTTCTTTAAATGTTTATCCTTCATACCTAGTATTGAAGTTCCAAATGCTTCAGAGCCTGTGATGTGTGCCCCCATCAACAAATGAAGGGAGAATGGGGAAGGCCAGAATCGAGATTTAGGTGGGCCCTGCCCTCTTCTGCACTATAGACGAACATCTGTGGTTTAACATGCACAAGGATAAAAAGGAGTGGGTTCTCCCCCAGTACATATAATTTAAACAACATGCATTTCGTTAAGCTGTTAGTACAACAAGCCGTGGAGTCTATGGGGATCGGAAATATATTCGCCTGTCATTCTTGGGATTAACTCCTGTGTGTGTTTATAGGAATCTGCAGAAGGATCATTATCTAGTGGGTATTGTGGTGACATTAAAAAGGCTCCCTGCCCTTAAAGGTCCCCAGGTGAGCTTAATTTGGTCTCATCTACAGCGCTAGGGTTGTAAGTGGAGTTTCTGTGGGCTTCCTGGTTCTGGTCTTTCTCAGTTTTCATACTCCAATTACTGACTCATGGAGGCTTTAGGCATTTCCCACAGAAAGACAGAGCTGTCAAATTAGAACAAGTGTGTCTTTGGGGGATTGGAAGCCCATTGATGACCTGACCATCTGTCATTACCTTCGGGTTTGGTGAGTCTACGGGGCGACACCCATGGCCTTCACTGCCATAGACATGGTGGAGGACCATCAGGGTATGGGCCTTTTCATGTTCACTTCAGGTTCTGGTTCAAGATTCCCTTCACCCTTGTAAAGTCTTCACCTGAACTTGTGAGCAGGCTCAGACACAGGCAATGGCACAGCCTCTTAAACTCCCTGAAGAATAGCTCTGTGGGTCTGTGGCAGGGCCTGTAGAGGGAATGGTTAGTGAATTCTCTCTTATGAACACCTAAATATGGGATGTACCTGGCCCTTAGGAGAGCAAAAGGTATAAGGTTGGCCCATATTTTTGCCAGTCTCAAGGAAATACTTAGTGTCCTTGGTGTCTTTCGAACTTTGTGGCCTTGAAGCATGATGTAGTTTCCAGTCAACGTAAGGCCTTTGCCAGAAATAGGAAAACTTTTTGCCATGAAGGTCAGGCCATTGTCAGACCCCAGGGAGAGGGACAAGTGAAATCTACTGTAGTATCTGTGCCTAAGTAACTCAGCAGTTTAAGTTTCCCCCAGTAGGGTGGCCTACTGAATTTTGGCAACCATATATCATCTCATAATGGCAGGGAGTAAGGGTCTCTACCAACAAGAACCATCAGTCATTCATTTTCTGTTTGGCATCTTCCCTCTTTGTCCACTTGGTCTCTTTGTATATAGACTGAATTTGGAAAAATTTAGGTTCAGGCAGAGTAGCCAAGGTCTGGAGAGCCCCCACCAGTTCTAGTGATGCTCTCTGGGTAGCCAAGTTTGCTGCTCTGTTCTCTTTGTCCCCTGGGGATTCCCTTTTAGTTGCCCTTTATAGTAGACAATGCCAGCTATTTCTCTTGGCAGTCTTATGGACTCTAGTAGGACCAGGATTTGTTCCTTCCTTCCAAGGAAGGAAGGAAGGAAGGAAGGAAGGAAGGAAGTTTCTTTCTTTCTTCCTTTTTAATTTTCTTTTCAGCTGAGATGAAAAGCACACGCATACACACACACACAGACACACACACACACATACACCTCCATCACCACCATCATCACCACCAACACCATAGAGGCCATTATGGACATGGGTCAGGGAAAATGCACATGGACTGTGTATACAGTGATAGTTTTGGCTTACCCTAGCGAAATGCCTGGGCTGACACCAGTAGCCCTGCTCTTTGTGCTAAAGTCCTCAGGGTAGGGGACTGGGCCTATCCCATCAGGTGCAAGGGGATCACTGTGTTCTGGGCATGCCTGATTTCATCTTGAATGAAACTGCCCCCACCACTGTATAGGACTTCTGCTCCTATAGCAAGAGATCTGCTAAGTCAGTTCTGATAGACTGTACTGAATCAGTCATTCTCAGGAGAAACCGAGGTAAGGAAATACAGATGGAGGACAGAGGCTCCTGGCCTGCCAGTTTCTGATTGGAGCAGAGCAGAAGATGCAGCCACTACAGGAGCAGCAGTGTCTGGGGCAGGGGACCTGACTGATGCAGGAATTGACTCAGTGCTACATCACATCCACTGGCGCTTTCACATTCCCTGCCTGGATGACCTGAGCTCCCAGCTCCTGCTAGTTGGAACCGGAGGCTCCAGGGCATCTTCCTTCACAAGGCTCTGTGCAGGAGACCTCGTCTGCATCCATTGCCTCATCATGCAATCCCTACCTGTGGCTGCAATCTCCTAGGTGGAATCTGAGGATCCTAACTTTCTTTGTCTTGGAAAGATTCTATTGGGTTATCATCAGAGACCAGGCTGGCTAGGCTGATTGTTAAGGCTTTTGGGAATTGTGTCCAGGGTTGATTCAGGAGAAGTACCTGATAATGCATTATTTGGGAGTTGATAACCACCTCTCTGGGGTCCCGCTTGGGAGGGCCACTACTGAGTGCTGGCTGTTTAGCAATGGTTCCTGGCCCCAAATCAGTTTGTCAGCACTCTTTTAGTAGCATAGCTGTGGTGGAAATTGCCCACAAACAAGCCAGCCAAGCAGCAGAAACAGGATCAAGTCTTATAAACAGACAGGCTACAAGCCCCTTTCACAGTCTCAGTGCCTCGGCAAGGACCTGCTTTGTAATCAGTTACGTAGGATGCGGTGTCCTTCTTCTCTCTTCATTTCCTGGTGTCTCTGCCTTCCCCCCTTTTATCTTCATCCTATACTGGAAACCATTTGAATAATCTTTAATAACTGGGTATATTCTGAAACTCTTCTAACTTCTGGAATTTGGTTTGCAATATTTGGGGCTGACTATAAAACAAAAAATACACACACACACACACACACACACACACACACAGTCTTAATCCTTTAAGAGAAGATCTGGAATAAAAGCAAAGAGCCTCCTTACCTTGGTCAGTGCTGGGGTCCCAGTCAGGTTTGATAGGAAGGACAATCTGATCTATGTGGGCTGAACTATTCTGAAGGGATTCCCCTCTGCAGCCAGTGCTGGCTTTTCTATTCTGTTCGGAGGATGGTGGGTTCTGAGTTTTCTAATTATCCAGACCATATGTATTGGTTGAAAATGGGCCATTTGACAAAGCAGTTGGAGCCAGAGTGAGAGTTGCAGAAGTGAGGGAGTGCTCCAGTAATGTAGAAGGGAAAAAATCAGTTTGTTCTCGTGCTACTGAGAGAGTAGGCAGAGGTTTGGAGTTCTTCTGATCAATATAGTCAAGCCAAAGGAATTCGGGTCCCTAACAAGTGGACACAGCTGTTGAGTCACAGTTGAGAGAGGGGTGGGATCTTACACTAGAGAAAGACACTGGCCAATTCAGCGAAACCGGTTAGGGTGGCTGGTGGGAAGTCATGGGCCCTCTGGAGGGCAGCTTCAGTCACTGTCTTGGGATGGATCACTCCCTTTCCTATTTTAGATATGTATCTCCAACCAAAAGAATCACATAGAGAGACACAGACAGAAAGATATATAGCAAAGACAGCCAGGACTGGCCACCACTCTTTCACACACCTGACCATTCCAGAGGAGTCTAGGGAGGCCTCACACAGATCTTGAACACAGAAAGGGGATTAAAAAAAAAGAAAAGAAAATACATTATAAACTTATACTAGTGGCTTAATTCCAGTTTAGGGCTATAGGATTTTAATTTGTCCTCACGATCTTTTATTTCTTTCTTCCATGCTGACAATCTTCACTTTCAACCGTACCACTTTGATTACTCATTTATTTCTATCCACATTACATCTAAAACTACCACCAACCATTTGATTGCTCAAAAATCAGTTCATGATTTACTGTTTTCGAAATTCATTTAACCCCTGGGAACACATTGCAGCTGATGAACTGTGAAAATAATGCTATGTGTATAACTTAGAATGATTTTTCTCTTGATAGAAATGCTACTGACTGGGGATTTAGTTACAGATATGTGTTTCCTATTACTTTTAGAATTTAGAGAGTTCCTCCTAAAAACACATTATAATTAATAATTGTGGAGCCAGAGAGATGGCTTAGTGGTTAATGAATGCTCACTATTTTTACAGAGGAGCTCGGTAACTTTCTAGCACACACTTTAGACAACTCACAACTGCTTGTGACTCCAGGGGATCTGACACTCTTGTATGGCTTCTGGACACCTCTGTACACATGTGTGTGCATACACACACACACACACAGGCACATATATAAAATGTCTAAATTGTATAAAGTACAGCTCCAATGCTAATCTATAAGTTCATTAAAATCAGAAGTCATTAAAATGTAAGACATGTTGGATTGGTGTCTTTCCATCAGGGAAGGCTTAGGGACCATTGATAAATTTCTATGCTTTGAAATTTCTGGTTACAGTAAAAGACAGAGGACTCACCCAACTAGACCCAGGCTAGAAAGACAATGGGTAGAGCTGGTTGGCACAAAGCACCCAAAGAAAATGGCAGCATGAAGACATCTAAGAAATTGCTCTTTTCTCTTTGTCTTAGAGAAGAGAAAACTATCAAGTAATAATTCTTATGGAAGGTTTGAAAGCGAAAGGAATTTATCAGCCACTACCTCTCACCTTTGTAGTATTTTATGTTCTGGTTATAGAGCTGACGGTAAGAGATCATTTATTACTTGCTATTCTGCACTTTTCTCTGACATCTATTAAAAACATTTTCCCTGCTGTAGCATATTCTCCCCATTTACATTTTAATGGCTACACATTGCTCCAGCCCATGAACAGATCTTAGTATAATTAATTAGGGCATCTCTTTAGGACATTTAGGATAGGTCTAACTTTATTTTTAAAAAATTTTTTGCTGTTATGCTCTTTTTTTTTTCAGGGAACACATACTAAATTTTTAAATTAACCTAAGAATTATCATTAAATATAATCACAGTTGTAATTGACAGCTTTGATATCTGGATGTGAAATATATTGTCAAGTATTATCAGCCAATTATGTTAAACATTTGCCAATTAGGATTCAAGGAAGAGCAAAAATATCAAACAACATTTTAAACCAACTTCCTAGAGAATGGCTGAAATCCAGGCGTATTTGTAATTAGCATTGGTGACTCGATCTGTCACCAAGACACAGATAGTGATGTCAGCTAGCAGACTGGTTCTTTTCTCTGACAGTTAAAGAAGTAAAAGATAGGAAAAAGTCTCAGTGGAAAGCAATGGAAAGAGAAATTTATTGACACTGTAAGCCTCTCAGTTATAGAAAGGACCTCCTGGTCTATGTCGACCGCTGACATAAATGGAGCTTAGGTTTTTGATTGGCTCAGCCAGTAATTTCCCTTATCCCTTTATTGCTCTAAAGGTGTCTAAGCACTTCTTTTATAGAAGAGATTTCACCTTTGTCTCAGTCCATGAGTGCTGGAGAGCAACTAAATAGTTAATTGGCTGGAGTGAGAGGAGGCACCAACCCTCCCTCTGCTGTTTGTGCTATAACAGGCTCAGGAGGACCCACTGCATTTAAAGGTAAATGGCCTGTGTTTGGGGGAAATGAAAACTTATTGCTGGAGGTAAAATGTTAAAAAATAAATTGATGCTTTTTGCCTATTGCTGGAGACAAACACCATAAAACTCTTCAAAGGGAGATTTTTATGTTTCCTTTGTCTCATCCCCGTGGCCCACAAATCATTAAAAGGCAACTGGGAACCCAATATTGAAACATGTGAGCTAGCAGAAGATTACACATTCAGATTACACCATTCTGGCTCACCAACTTTCTTGTGTATTTCCTAAGAGGATACCTAAAGACCACAACCCTAGAAAACCTAGACAACAAAGAAGACCCTAAGAGAGAGATACATGGATTCAATTAGAAGGAGAAAAAGACAAAATCTGAGTAAAGCAGAAGCGTGGGGGACAGAAGGAAGGTAGAAGCAGAAAGTGGAGGGAGGAACGGGAGTGGCAAAAAATGTATAGCTCAATAAAAGCAATAATAAAAAAGAAATTACTAAAAAAATGAGATGGATTTAATAGAGGACATGATGACTATGGACTTCCTGGACATCTGATTATGCGCTGGCACCACGCGCCATTCCCCTATACATCTAACTCTTTGTCTTTTCTGTTTCCTGCAGCTTCCATGGTTATACACAGCAGTTTATCTCAAGGAAGCAGAATCTCAGCTGGAGAGTTCCATGAGCGCAGGCTTGTTATTAAGATCAAACACGGTGTTAAAGGCCAGGCTAATGACTAAGGTTGGCAAAAGACTTTGCAAATGAAAAATTCCTAGCTAATTAGCATAGCTGACTTGATGCTCACCAGGTCTTCATTTCTTAATGGAGTCACTGAAATTTTGAGTGAAATAATATTCAATCAAAATGAGGATAATTAGTCGTTTTTCCTCCCTGGAACATGTTCTACCCACTTAGGGATTAACTTTGGTGGAAAACTTCCTGAAAAATGCAAGTACATACTTCAAAATACTGCCTTCCTTTTGGGTTTACAAAGATACGAATCTGTCAGGAATTAAATCTCTATCACGTGTCCAGCCTTTGGACATTGTATCATGATGCTGTGCTTTGCAAAGCCTATGCTCAGAATCATATAATCAAGTCACAAAGAAAAGCCAGGAGTAACAAAACAAATCTCTCCTAATGTCAGTAAATTCATGATTCTGTTTTGGGCTAAGCTCAGCTATGGATGTAGCCCATTGAACATTTCTGCTTTAAAATGTCCCTGTACCATAGTCTTAGTATCTAGGGAAATATGGCCTTATCCCATCTCGAATCATATTTAATTATTTAATCTAGTTCAAGTCTTGGTATAGGAAAGTGAGTGTCAATTGTTTCAGACCTCCCCTACATTGTCCAAGACCCTTCACAATAGTGCTTCTCTGGATTTAGATAATAACAGTGCTTACCAAGTTTTAAGAAAGAGTCTTAGAACCATTTTTTTCTACTCATTTCTCCAAGACACGCCTTCATTGGTAATGTGAAAATAAAGGGTTTTGGGGTGATGTGCTTTGATTGTGCCACGCCTCCTGCTCGCCCATGAGAATGAACACGAATCTACCTGTTTTGGAATGGGTAACCTAGCTGGCAGACAAGAGCTAAAAGAACAGGGTTAGAGTACACAGCTGCTTGGCTTTCTGCCCAAGATCGGATCCTAGTTGTCCCAGATATGAGCTAGCCTCTGCATGTTCCTACTGCCAGGTACTGTATTCTTCAAGCCTCCCTCAGGAATGCGGTCTTGCAAACCAAGTTAAGGTAGTCTAAGGAAGACAGATACTATGTTTCCCCCACTAGCTTCTCCTAGATTTTATGCAGATTCATAAAATGAATGACAAAAATAAGAGTGAAACTGTCTAGAAAGACCAAAAGGAATTACAGAGAATGGGGCATAAAAGGAAAGGTGGGGGCATGGGCAGTGGATGCTTACCACACAATGTACACTGGTACAACAACTTAAAATATAACTTAAAAGCTTGCACCCTGCGCCAGGCAATGGTGGGGCTGCTGGCCTTTAGTCCCAGCACTTGGCAGCAAAAGCAGGAGGATCTCCAAATTTGAGGCCAGCCTGGAGGCCCGCCTGGTCGACAGAGTGAGTTCCAGGCCAGCCAGGATATAAATAGAAACACTGTATCTTGAAAACGCACTCAAACACATTCTCTCTCTCTCTCTCTCTCTCTCTCTCTCTCTCTCTCTCTCTCTC
>LOEQ01001733.1:120980-144416 GCA_001685075.1 Bramus lutescens | reverse complement strand
AGGCAGTTTCTTTATTAACCAATGAAAGTAACACATAGACAGATGACCCTCCTACATCAGCCCATGTACTAGATCATGATTTCTTATACTGATATTGAACAAAGTAAAGGAGTATAATGTGGGCCAGGGAAAGCCATGTGCTACATGCTACTCTGTGATAGAACCTTAGAAGCATGTGTTTCCGATTGGACATCATGTTTTCCATGTTTTATGTGATGCCCATCTAATGTGACATATGTGTGCTTGTGTATGTGATATTTGTCTGTGTGTACATTGGTATGAATGTTCTAGCCTGCATATGCGTATGTGAAGGACAGATATGTATGTCAAAAGTTTTCTTTTATTATTCTCTTTTAGTTTTTTTTTCTTTTTTTTCACTTTGAGGTTAGCTCCCTTTATTGGACATAAAACTCATGATTTCTGCTAGGCTGACTGAGCAAAGAGTTCCAGAGATTCATTTATCTCTATGCTCCCAGCATTGGGATTATATATGATCACTGCTACATCTGGCTCTCTTGTCTATGCTGGGTACACAAACTTAAGTATTCATGCTTACATAGCACATACTTTAACCCATGTAGAAATCTTTCCAGCTCTTGATATGATGTTCTCTTACCTACACATACACTCATTTTAATTCAGAGATGTTTTGTCAACCATACTATGTACTTGTATGTATGATTCCACTGTAGTCTGAACCTAAATAACACATACCCAGCCACCCTTCACTACAAGGACCCAGCCTTGTCTAAAGCCCCTATGGCTAACTCTGCTGGTCTTTCTTGGGCCTTTGCATCTTTATTCTCCTCTCCATTCACTACAAAGGTGAGCTCTAAACCAAAACAATTATGTCATGTCAGCCTCAAATGCTTGTCTAAAAGCCAACAGAATAAAAAATGAAAGATCTATTAGAGAAGATTTTTAGACAATGAGACAGTTACATTTTTTATGTGCCTAAATTTTCTTTTGTTGGTTTTCCATAGGAAAGTGGAAACACCAGACAAGATGTTGACATTTCACAGTAACTTGGTATTGAAATGCTGGGCATGTGGGAAACCAGGATGTCATGGGTAGAATAATGGACTCTCATGACAGCATAGAGACAATAACCAGGAGAGAACAGTAAGGTGTTGCATGATGGGTTCATTCTCATCCTCAGCCTCATAAAGAGTTGGTGACCAGTCTGGACTTCATAAGAGACCCTGTCTCAAAAAAAAAAGTCATAAATAAACATTTACCCAAAAAAATCACAAGAATGTAAGTATATTCAATAATTGCACTTGCTGATGGTGGCACACATCTTTAATACCAGTACTTGGGAAGCAGAGACAGGCGGATCTCTATAAGTTCAAGGCTAGCCTGGTCTACAACAGCTAGTTTCAGGGTAGCTGGGGCTGTTACATAGAGAAACCCTGTCTAGACAAACAAAAACAAAACAAACAGAAAAGAATATTCAACAATCAGTAAGAAAGCAGAAATCAAATAAAGATGCATTGAGCTAACATGGTGGAAGCTTTTTTACTTTTTGTTTTTATTATTTATTTGTTCCATGCGTATATGTGTATCTGTGTGTGTGTCTCTGTGTGTGTCTGTATGCTCACAGAAGATAGAGTAGAATAGCAAATCAATTGAAGCTGGAGTTACAGGAGATCATGAGCTGCCTTCCCTGCATTGTATCTAGATCCTCTGCAAAAACAGTCAGTGCTCTTAATTGCTGGACCATCTCTTCAGCCCCAAAGATATTCAGTGGCATTGCAGTGTCTACTTTGTCATCTGAAATGAAAAAAAAAATGTCAGCAGTATTGTTCACACACATTGAGTAATGAGGTAGGGTCTGTATTTATGAGCCATTGTAATTTAGTTATGATTTATAAGCTGCACACCAAAACGCAATTTGATTCCTTTTAATCTATATTTTTATTCATTCATCCTCTAGTTATATTCTTCATTGAGCATTTACATGGTTAATTTCACTAAATTATCCCAACTACAGAAGAGTGGGATTTTATTTGGATATTTAAAAGTTCCTTATTAGAAAACTCTTGTAGACTTTTGCTGTGACTAAGAGTCTTCATAAAGCTTTGAAATGACTGATTGTGGTAGCACACATAGATGACCCTAGTATTTAGGAGGTAGACAGCAGGAGCCAGAGTTCATGATCATCCTGAGTTACACAGTCATTTCAAGGCCAACTTTGTCTCAGAAAATGAAAAATGGAACAAGAATTGAAAGACATTGACTTTAAGAGATTTTGAAGCCTTTTATAATTTAGGATAATATTTCAATAGATATATTATAGATGGTGTCTGTTTTGGCAATATCCACTAGATCACTTTATCAGTTATTGTTGACTGTTTATATCTTTTGGATGGAGCCGTTGATGATCTCTCTACTGATGCACCATAAAAGAAATAACATTCTTCTTAGCTCACACACTAGAAAAGGTGTTCCCAGCCAAACATATGGAAAGTGGTACCAAGAATGACGCGAACTATATAGTTATGAGCTATAAGAAGAAGGAAAAAGATTTAGGCAGATTTATTAGGAATGAAATGATAGATTTTTCTCAAAGCAACACTTTTTTATTGTTAAATGAAAATAATTGACAGTCTTCCAACAGACTACTATGAAAGTCACTGATAAACAAGCTGAACTGATCAATGCAATATGTGCTTAGTATGTGTTCCTTCATTTCTTTCCTGGTTAGTGTTAATTTTCAACCTGACACAGCCCAGAGTAATCTGAGAGGAGAAGCCTCAGTTGAGGGGTTGCCTGCATCAGGTTGATCTGTGGACATGTCTGTAATTGTTTTTACTATTCATTGGTGGAGACAGGTTCATCCCACTGTGGTCCTGGGCTATGTAAGAAAGCTAAATGATTCTGCAAGCCAGTCAGAGAGTAAGTCAGCAATCAGTGTTCCTCTATTGTTCCTGTCTCATGTTCCTGCCCTGACTTCCCACAGCGGCAGACTGGACCTTAAAGTGCAAGCCAAATAAACGCTTTCTTCCCCAAGTTGCTTTTGGTCAGAGTGTTTTATCACAACGAATTAATGAATCTGCAACACCTAAGAAAGAAAATTCAGCCATACAGTTAAACTGAAGCAGATGAAGGTACTGAATGCCCCAGACTGGACAGGCATTGTGTACTGGAAGTGATTGCACACAGCAATTTCGACGGCCATTTGTAGTGTAGCTTGCAGCTTTCCAAAGCAATGCATCATCTTAGAGACTGAATTCCACAACTGCCCCACGACCTTCATTGCTCTTTAGCCACCCCCATGGAGAGTCATGCAAATCCCTGGATTAAGTACAGAAGCATGAAGAGTATACACAGCTGCTGGTTTTCAAAACCTGTTAACCTCGAGAGTATAACACGTTACCTGGTGGAACAAATGACCCTGAGTTTATTCATCTAGATCCTTTCCCATAATTGCCAATGGCAACAGAGACTGCTGCCACTCCCGCAACACTGAAGGATGCAGGATGCTGCCAGGCTTTCTAGGTATCAAGCAAATTTGAATCTATGAAGTTTAAACTTAGTCTTAGCCAGGACAGAATTTCAGCCCTAATTCTGTGAATATGACATTCACTAGATGACTCTCATCGCTTTCCTGGCTATTTCCTTCTTTTGATGTGGCATTTCTTAATACTGTTGATTTAAAAGGTGTCACTTGTACCTAAGAGAGCTAGAGTACACTAAACAGAGTCTCTTTTTGTTGTTGTTGTTATTGGTTAGATTTTAAGTGTTTTATGGCTTCTTCTCTCTCTTTTTAAAAGTTTTTTAAATGTGTGTGTGTGTGTGTGTGTGTGTGTGTGTGTGTGTGTTTCTGTGTCTATGTGTACATGACTACGGTGCCTAAAAAATCCGGAAACAGGAGTCAGATCCCCTGCAGTGGAGTTATAGGCCATTATAAGATACCCAGTGTGAGTTCTAAAAACCAAAATCAGGAACCACTGTAAAAGCACTGTGTTATGTAATAGAGTATTTGTTTAGCTATGCAAGGATATGCTGCATTTGTGTTGCAAAATCTTTGTTTAACTATGTAAAGGTATGTTACATTTGTTTAACAATGTAAAGATCTGTTGCTGTTTTATCTTGCCTATCTAAGATACCTGATTGGGCTAATAAAAAGTTGATCAGTCTATAGCTAGCAAGAGGAGAGATAGGCAGGGCTGGTGTGTGGAGAGAAAAGGGGAACCAGCAGGTAGCTGGGGCCCAGCCAGACATAGAGGAAGCAGGAAAGAAGGATGGACACTATATAAATGAGGTAAACGAGCCTTGGGGCAGCACATAGACTAATAGAAATGGGTTAATATAAGGAAAAAATCTAGCTAGAAACAAGCCAAAATTAGGGCTGAGCACTCATAAGTAGTAATAAGTTTCCATGTCATGATTTGGGGGCTTGTGGACCAAGGAAGCCTGCTATAGCAATGAGAGTTATTAGCTGCTAAGGAATCTCTTCAGCCTGGCTTATCTCTTCTATGGAAGATCCATGTCTTTCCTGATTATCTTGGCTATAACTTATTAGCCAATATGAGTTCTTCTCACTTCACTTTTTAGTATACTTAAATTCCACTAATGCTTCACAAAAAGTTGCCCTCTCCTCTCTACAAGCATGCACATATACATGCACATACACATATACATGCACACAGACACATGTTTCCTATGACATATTTGTATTTTCTCCATGCCATTTGCTTTCATAGGAAAAATAACAATGCTGGAATAGGCATTTAAAAGAGCAACCTGGTTCTTTTCAGTCTAAGAAGGTCAAGGGAGGCTTGTGGCAGCAAGAGGTAGTTGAGGAAGACTTGGATTTTGCGCTAAGTAAATGTTTCCTGGAAATCATTTTCATAGTATTTCTCTCCAGGAACAATTCTTGCCTGAGAACAGACTGAATGGTTAGCTTCTTCTACAGAATGATTAACATGGCGGAGTCTTTCCCTTCAGGAAATGTATTTTTCTTGATGATAAAAGCCACTGAAGATATTTATAGATTAATATTAAACTACGTTCTTGTATTTTGGATGCATTGTTATACCCACTTGTTCCTTAGTATCATGTCCTCACCAGTCTACTGAAAGAGGAGTTGAAGACTCTGCCCTGTGTCTTCACATAGCCATGTGCCCTGTGACTTCTGGTAGCTTAATTGGCAAGCTCCAGGCTAAAATCTTATCTCAAACAAAACAAAACTAATACACACATATATTCACTGTGCACATACTGCACACACTAGACATACACACATAAATACACACTACACACTCACTGCACACACACACACATATACACATGGACACACACATTGTGAACAGTGCCTGAGCAATGACAGCCAAAGACAGTCTTGTTCTCCACAGCAGTATTTTGAATATGGAAATTCTTTCCTTTATAGGACCCTGAGTATTTCTAGCATCTCAACTCCAAATGAAATACAGACTTTCTCACAGAAGCTGTTGATGGAATTAATGGAGAGTGAAAACCACTGGGTGGCATTTACATAGGGCTACCTGTTATAGTGGTGAAGTGTACCGGTTTTGCTTTTGTTGGGACAAAATAATACCTGACAAAAGCTACCTAGGGGCAAAAGAACTTACTTTAGCTCACAGTTACAGTTATAGTCCATTGCTGCAGGGAAGTCACAACATCAAGAGCTTGAGTCCTCTGGTCATGTTGTGTCCATAGTCAAGAAGTAGAGGGATATGAGTTAATACATGCATGCTACTCCTCAGCTCACCCCCTTTCATTCAACTTAGAGCTCAGTCCATAAAATAGTGCTGTCCATATTCCGTGTGGGTCTTTCCACATCAATTAACATATCCTCAAATGCATGCCCATAGGCTAACCCGAGCTAGACAATCTATCATTAAGACGGACTCTCTTCCTAGCGATTTTAGGCTATATGAAACTGACAGTTAAAACCAACTGCCATAGACCCCCAATCAGCCTTTAGGGGAGCAGAATTTAAACCAAGTCTACCAAATGTGTTTCTAATCCCCTGTCTTTCAGAGATCTAAAAATGTAAATATGAAGCACTTTAAATGAAGTTATAGAGAAGTGGTCAGAATATCAGAAGTGGGGCTGGAGAGATGGGTCAGTGGGTAAAGCTCTCTCCAGGCAATCCTGAAGACCTGAGTTCGTAGTCCAAGAATCCATATAAAATCCAGACTTAGCATGCACCTTGTTTTCTGTCCCCAAGTCCCTGTCAAAAGGGCTAAATAAAAAAGGAGACAGTACTACATCAAATTTATTTCACTTATGACATATTTACGCCACTTCCCAGCATTTCTTGGGTGAGTTTCCCCAGAGACTCTGTATCTGACTCTTTGAATGAAGACTAGTTGCTCCCTCAAAGGAGCTTGCCCTTATGGTTGAGCAAAACACCGAGGCCTACCTTTTCTCAAACTGTCACCCAAACTTTTCTTGCACTGTCTATAAAGATGCTCTTTGGGGTTGTGCCACTTCCCCAAATACATGCTTTTCATGCTCTAGAACTTTTGAGTCTCTATGCATTGTGTCTAGGAGAAAACCGACATTCAAAGCAGGGGAAGAACATGATGAAGGTCCGGGGACAGCATAGTTCATGTGTGGAAACCTCAAGGCCGGTGTACTTTCTGCTTCAATTGGTTGCATGGCACAGGAGAATCTTTCAAACAGAAATGGCCGCTCTCCCACATACCTGCTCCGTAGTGTTCTCAGGAGGGAAAGCTGTAGGCCAGGGAGAGAAGGATCCTTGATCAGATATCCAGAACTTAACTCATACAAATGCTTAGTGAGGTGCACACCTCTCCTGCTGGGATGGAGAAGGCAGAGATGGGATGATCCACGACGCACTCTGACAATGAATCTACTTGAACTGATGAACTCCAGGTTCAACTGTCTTAAAATATGGTGGAGAATGATTAATGAAGACACCTGACATTGGCCTCTCGACACTGTATATGTGAACACACACACACTTTACACAAACATATACACACATACATACACACACACAGAGAGAGAGTCTCTCTCTCTCTCTCTCTCTCACTCAATCAACTGAATGTGTTTCCAAATCAGCAAGAACAGCTCTGGAAAATAAAAAAAAATGTTTAATTTTGGGGAATACCTCTAGGTGTCCTTCCTTCTGCTTTCTCCTTAATGTAGCCCTTTTCCATTCCCAAGAGTGGAGGCCATGCCCCATTGGCTGCCCTTGGGGTGATCAGAAGTTGAGCGCATTTAATTTAGATTTTCCTCGGGCTCCTTGCCTGGCAATCAGTGCATCTTTGTATCTTTACCTCTCCAGCTGTTCTCTGTGCAGAGCTGAGGACGCAAGAGTGCAGAAAGTGCCAGAGCCACTTCATGTCAGGCAATTTCCCCAATGGCTTAAGCATTCTTAAAGGAATCACGTAATTGGAGTTGTGAGGCATCAGGTAATAATGATATCCGTTGGTGACATTCTTAGTGAGTTGTACACCTGGAATGATGTTTGTAATAAAAAAGTAAAATAGAAGCTCATTTGGAAGCAAAGCCAATTAATTTGCTAAGCAGCCAGGTAGAAATGTGGACTCTGAGATTGCTCAGTGGGTAGAGGGGTTGTTGTGTACACCTGGTCACCTGAATTCAGATCCCAGAACTTTCGTGAAGGCAGGCATCAGAGCACAGGTGTCTGTAACCCTAGCACTCCTACTGGGGAGAAGATGAGCAGGGGAGTTTCTAGAATCTCGAAGGATAAACAGGCTCAAATACACAGTTCTGGGAAAGAAAAAGACCCTGCTTTAAATAAGGTGAGCAACAAGAACTGACATCCAAGTTGTTCTTTGACTTGTACAACCCCATACATGTGAACATACACTCTGTGTGTGTCTCTCTGTCTCTGTCTCTTACACACACACACACACACACATGTGTATGCGCATGTGAGGGGGGATCCCGTGAAAGGTTTTAACTTTAATTTTATTTAACCATCTGTTGCTAAAATTCCTGTTCAGGGTGATACATAAATATTGTTTTCACCTCCTTCTAACATCCGAATGACAAACTGAGGAGTCTACAAGCTCCTACAAACTCAAGAGCGTCACCAAGGATTATTAGCCTTGCTTACAGAGCAACATGTGGGGGATTAAAGTCAGCAGCACAGACATTAAAGCAGCCACTCTGGAAGGTCTCCACCCAGCAAGGAGGATGGCTTCACTATGTAGATAGAACCTCCACCTCCCTGACCCTTCCCTGGGTGCTTTCTCTAGCCCTTTTCCCCAAACCATCTGCAATTAAGTCAGAATTACACACACTGGGTTGGACACTCAGGCAACGGTCCTATGAATCTTCCCAGCTCCTCTATCTCTAAGGGAAGGCAAATAGTCAACAAGCCCAGCTGTGCTGATCTTTTGCGAGCATATAAGCAGAACTCCTAAAGATGGTGGCAGTTTTTTCCCCCTCGGAGGAGGCTAGTCCTTTTATTCACCCTCAAACATTCTCAAATCTATGAGATTAGGGGTCCTTCTCCTTTGGCAGCTACATGGCGTCTCTTTGACTCTGCCTACTCTCTCTATATATGTCTGTTCAGATTTCTTTCCTGGCTTTGCTTTGCTAAGCCATTGGTCAGTATAACTTCTTTATTAACCAATGGTAATAAAACATATTCACATCATACAGAGGGGAATCACACATCAGAGAAGAAGAAAAGGAAGAAGGAGGAGGAGAAGGCTTCTTTTTTTCACAGCAGAGCACAAGGCAATGCTGTTCCCATCCATGGAAAAGATTAGACAAGCTTGTTTTCAATATCCTGCCTTCTTTCAAGTCTCAGCTTGCTGTCCCATTTTCAGATTGAGTGTCTTATCACTCGTGGGTTCCTCTTCTCTGATGCAAGCCTGCAGCGTGTATGCAGTCTTGCTATGTGTAATAGTCTTGGCAGTTGGTTACTCTGGTAGTAAGAAAGGAAAGAAGTTGGTGGCCAGGCAGTACACTCACCCTCAGACCATAAAAGAATGATTAATTGATTGAGTACAGCCTCAAGAGGGTCACAGAGAGGGCTATATCTGGAGGGCCACCTGATGAGCATAGCAATAGCCTTGAGAAGGTTTTCTTTATTTATGAGATCTACTTCTTCACTCATGCCAAGCTGAGTTGCTTTGTATGCAGTTTCCTCACATATAATCTGTTCTATGTAGAGGAGGACAGTGGCTTGTGTACTGTTCTGTAATGTTAGCATGGGATGCTGGCTCTAATTGTAATTTGCAGTTCTGCAATCTCTGTCATGTAAGTCAGGAGCAAGCAAATGAGATTTATGCAAATCAGGGCAGTCTTGGTTAATTAAAGGTCAGTACAGGTCAAAGACAGATCTCATGTTAGCAGGCTGCAGTTCTGTGGTTCAGGGTTATAGCACCCAATGCTGAAAGCCTGGATTCCCAGACCATTCTTGTGAGGAGCAGAAGAACTCCTGAATGAATATGTATTATATGCATGATCATCACCATGTCAAATTCCCCAGTTCTTTATCCCATGGGAATGGCAAAGTCTTCTGCTTGTCTGAATTCAGGTGTTGTCAAACAGTTGACCTTTAGCTAAAACCAGTGTGTGCATGAAGAATCAGGTGTATGCTCCCCATCCAGGATGTTGACAGCGTATGTAGAAACAATCAACTATAACTTCCTCCCACACACACTAAGACTGCTCTCCTAAAGAGACATCCTCCTGAGATT
Source organism: Bramus lutescens (assembly GCA_001685075.1). NCBI lineage: Eukaryota > Metazoa > Chordata > Mammalia > Rodentia > Cricetidae > Bramus > Bramus lutescens. The sequence goes on along the minus strand of LOEQ01001733.1, from coordinate 134,736 downwards.
ATTGAGTCTTCTTGTTGTACATAGTAAGTGTACTGAGCTTCTGTGTCCCTGCCGGTGTGAGTTCATCAAAGTGAATGACTTTCCTACTCACAACTTTTCTGCATGTATGTTCTGTTGTTTCCCCATTCCCTGCCTCTCCAGTCAAGTCACTTCCTAGGCCATTCAGGTCATGGCACATGCTTGTGAAGAATTCCCAGAAGGGCCCAGTTTTCTGCTCTGTTAGTGGCTATCTTCGTTTCTTTTTCTACTGTTGTGATAAAAATAATTTGAGGAAAAGTTTATTGTGGCTCACAGTCCAGGGCTACAGTGCATCATAGTGTGGGCCTGAGCACAGGACAGCAGGAGCTTAAAGCAGCTTGCTTCATATCATACACAGTTAGAAATCAGAGAAAGATGAGGGATGCTGCTTCTCAACTCCCTTTCCCCATTTACGTCCCAGGATCCCTGCCAGAGCATGGCACCAGTCATAAAGGGAGCATCTTCCCATCTCAAAACAATCAAGGTAGTTTCCTAAAGATACTCCCAAAGCACTATCTCCCAGGTGACTCTGGATCCTGACAAATGGACAATTAGCACTATCATCAGAGTGGCCTTCTATCCACCACGTGTGTGTAATAATATCCCATGGGTTCCAGAGTCCATCTGAGCATCACTCAGATATACTTTCCACCCTATAGGACTTGAGGGACAAGAACTGTTGATTAGATTGTAAGGCTCAGGCTATGGCCTTACATATGTTAATACTCCACTTCTCCTTGTCAGGATCATCTCTTGTCTTCTATGCAACTAATAAGCTGATTAGTTAGGTAGAAAGTAGGGTCAAATGTTAGACCCTTCACAGTTCTTGGAGTCTCTTTTCTTATTTCTGTAGTCTCAACCTTTTGATCTGGATTATTAGTTTGTACCACACACTCTACAACCTAGACTCATTTCCTATTTCATGGGCCCAGTCCTCAATTCTACACTTGCTCCCAAGAGAAGATATCCAGACTAGGTTGGCTCTCTTCTTGTGATGACCGGAAAATAAAGAATGCTCTCAGGTGTGTGGGACAGGCCAGAGTGACATGTTTCAAAGTACATCATAGTTCTCATTATTTGATGATGAGTAGTAACATGGAGCTTATAGTGAAAAGATTCAGAAAATACATCTAAACTCAGGGTTAACAGCTTGAACTCTCAACAGATAGGCAGGAGAAATAGTCTAGATATTTGAAATCCTAACTATTACTTACCAAGGTCAGGCATACTTGATACTTAGTTGGATGGTAGAATAGTTCATCTACATAAAGGGAGGTAGAGACGGGGGCTCTGTGTGTGTGTGTGTGTGTGTGTGTGTGTGTGTGTGTATTTATGGAGGTCAGAAGAAAACTTCATGCATTCTTAAGGAGAGATTCATTGTTTTTTAGACATGGTCACTCACCCACCTTCCTGGAACTCACTATATATGCTAGGCTTGCTGACCAGTGGACCCCAGTGATCTCCTGACTCTGTCTCTTAGTACTGGGTACATGGAACCCCACACTGGGCTTCTTCATGTAAGTTATGAGGTTAGAATTCAGTTCCTCATGTTTGCAAAGCAGACACTGTATAGATGGAGTATCGGTGAGCCATTTTTATGTCATTGAGGCTAATAATCATTCAAACAGGCACCAATCTATTCTGGATATATGTAGAGAAATAAGTAGAGCTCTCTCTAATCTCTTCCCTGATTTCTCAAAGGGCAGGCAATTATGGGCTTCCTAGCATATGTATTAATATTATAAAGCCACTGACATTTTAGCAAGTTTGCAGAATATATAGCTATTTTATGAAGCTTAGCAATATGTATATTGTATGTTGCTTGCATGCATGTGTATGTGTGTGTGCATGTATGTATCTGTTTCTGTGTCTGTTCGTGAGCTTATGGAGTATAGAGAACAATGTGAAGGAGTCAGTCCTCTCCTTCTACCATGTTGTCCTGGGAATTAAGTTCCAGGTCATCAACATTTGCAGCAAGCTCCTTTACTTGCTAAGCTGTCTTGCCTGCCTGTGACGTCTTTAGTTACTATCGTTTATCCCTAGTGTTCCGCATGAAATTAGAAGATTTAGCCTTCTGTTAATATTTTCTCAGTTTCTGTTGCTAAGAAGACAGCATCAAGTTTTCCTATAAATTCAAAATTGTTCCTGAAACCCTGATGCAACTGGAGGATCTGTTAGAAATGCTGATTTCCAGGCTCTGCTCTGTCTGGGCCATTTAGTTGATTGATAGTATTTCCTTGTGTTTTTTTATTTTTTTAAGCTCACTATTTTATTACAACATGTGGCAATAACTTACAAACTATTTTTATAAGATTTATAGATTTAATATTTCAAATATGTAGAATTCAATTGAGGATTAGTATATGATGAAAATCTAAATTTTTCCAAGAACACTGCTAGGTTTTCTAACATGGTTTAGGAAATCTATTTCTTTGCCTCTTTTTTCTTGCTTCCCTGATATTTAAATGTTGTCCTTCCAAATATCAATTTCATGTGTCTGACTGGGTTTCAGGACTCCTTTGTTCTCACATGACTTGAGTTTCAATAGGTGTAGAGGTGTTAGGATAACTAAGGCAAGGTCTCCTTTGAGGAATGCCTGTTTCAAAATGTGTCTGGCCATGCTTTGTTTTTTCAGAAATGTTCTAGCTTGTGTTTTTCAGCTTCTGTCATCTGGTTTGTTGGGGTACACGGAGCCTGATGACCCGGGTATGTATGGAGAAATGTGGTGTACTCATTGGCCAGATGTGAGCCCCACCGTTTTGCTAATCCTTAATCATCATCCTGGATGGGTTAATGTGAAATCTAGGAAGGGGATTTGACAGGTACAGTGTGACTAGGTATAGGGGGTAGGAGAAACTAGAATCCTCTTTTTTCTAAAATGCAGGGGTGGCTATGCAGTTTTCCACATTAGGAATCTGGGAGAGCAGTCTAAATTGCAGCCTCTAGGAGCTGGAGAGATAGTTTGGTGGCTCTGAGTGTACTACTCCTGCTGGGAAACTCACTATTTTCTGCATGTCCAGCTCCAGGTCATCCATTGCCCCCTTAGAACTCTGTGGAGGTCTGCACTCACATTTACACAGACACACACACGTGCGTGCATTGTTGTAACTTTGGCACAGTGGTTGTGCCTTAATCTACTGCAATTTCAGGCAGCCAGTGTGACTCTAGTTATCTGCCTGCTTCTCTAGCAGCCTGACTGCTGAGGCCACAGCCTGGCAGGAACTCTGCGTCCGCAGGCACTGGCCCTGTAACTGCGACTAAAGGTAGCTTTAACTAATTCTCTATTGTTCTATTTATAAGTAAGACTTGGAGTTCAAAGGCTGGGGTTAAATTCTGAGATCTCAGAGAGGCTGAGTAGCAGCTACCTAACCCTTTCTACTTGCTAGTATCTCCAACAGATCCACTTCTGCTCCACCAAACCAGAAAAGGCTGGGGCAGTTCAAAGCCCGCCCTACTCTGTCCGGTGTTTATCTCTCCTGCATGCCCTCCTATGCTCTGTGATTGCTTTCTGTCAGCTGGTTACTGTTAGTTTACAGGAGGAGTAAAGTAGAACCCGAGAGTGTGGCTGGAACTCCTCAAGAACTGTACCTCTCAAACTTGAGTTCCAAAAGTCACTTGGTGAGGTCGCTAAAATGCAGATTGTGACCTCCCTGATGCCCCCCACATTCCTGGTTCAGAAGGGTTCAGATGGAAAAATTTGCAGGTGATTGTTGGGTCAGGTAATGCACTGCGAGAAATATTTCTGCAGTAGCTTTCTCAAATACTGTTCCGCATCAGACTCTCCAAATGTTGTTTTATGTGTATGTGATCGTGTGTGTGTGTGTGTGTGTGTGTGTGTGTGTGTGTGTGTGTGTTATCTCTATAGGGGAAGTGCACCTGTGTGTACATTTAGGTTGGAGGCCAGAGGTCAAGGTCAGGTATTTTTCTCAATTACTTCTTCACCCTTTGTTGGAAGACAGGGTCTCTCACTTAACCTGGGTGCATTGATTCTTTGCCTCCCTAGTGCTGGCATTAAAGCATGTGCAGACTCTGTCTGGAATTTTGCATGGATCCTGGAGATATGAACTCAGGTTTCTGGGCTTGTGTGACAGATAATTTTGACTGCACAATCTTCCTAGCCTTGGTTATTTATAAAGATCATAGTTGGGCTCCTTATTAGACAGACTGAGTGAAGGTCTTTGACAGTGGAGTGTTTCTGATGAAGCAAAAATCAGCAGCAGTCACAACTCCTGCAGTGGTTAGAATGCAGTTGTGGGGCTGGAATCCCTTTCTGTGTAAACATGAGACAAAGTCCTGACAGGAGAGGGAGTCTGCGGGGATAGGGACAGAAGGTCAAAAAACATGTCATAACCATGAAAGCAGTTATGAGTTAGGAGATGCATTTCAAGCATTTGGAAGCTTTCAGTTAACTAGTTTGGATAGCAAGTTAGTGACTGAGTCAGAGAGGCTGCTAACAAGCTCCCAGATGCTTCCAGCCATGTACCACACTCTTATCTGCAAAGAGCTGGAGTCTCCAGGAAGACAGAGGGCTGGACTAAGTGAAGCAATGCAAAAAGTGAATAGATATGAAGCAGGATAAGAGAGGATGTGGGAAGGGGAAGAAACCCTTTACCTCAAAACTAGTTAACATTTCCTGTTGCCTGAGCACCCAGAAACATAAATGATAAAGGCAAGGCTGTGTAAAGGGAGGACTTATGTTCCAGAAGGCTTCTCCAGTAAACATTTAGAGACACAGGAATTTCTGCTTACTAAATGCCCGGACACTTGTGCCCTTTATTTTAATAGCATTTCTGTCTCCTCTCACCCTTAAGTCCAGACTGCATCTCATGAACACCTCCTTGCAGTTCACATTTACAAAGGAAAAATTTTTCAAGATAAGCAAGTAAAGGAGAGCACATATTTTTATTTTTAAAACTTTATTGAATTTAACACTTTGCTTGAAATTTAAACCTTGTTATACATTACATTGTTTGCTCAAAGCAACTTAGATTTGTGTGTGTGTGTGTTGTACACACACCATAGTTACGACCTTTTCTCTTAAGTCTCCAGTTTTTCTTCCTTTTTGTCTTTATTTCCTTTGTGTATGTGTTTATGCATGTGTGGTGTGTGCATGTATGTAGACTCAGAGTTCACTTAATCGTCTGGATTGCATTGCCTGGCATTCTCTTTTGTGTGCGTCTTCAATCTGGGAGTCTAGTTGAGCACTACTACACTGAGTGTTTTAAATGGGTTCTGGGGATCTGTGTTGTGTGACACACACTTTACTGACTGAGCTACCTCCCATGATTTTGTCTTTTTGCTGTGCAATCTCTTTAAACACGTAATCCCAGTTGTGTGGTATTGCTTATCTTTGCTTGGGAAATTCACTAAGGCTGTTTCATTCCGTCTCATTCTAGAATTCTTTTCTGCAATGTAATCAAGGATGTGCCTTTACCTCTTTTGCAGTCCCACCGTGGGGAGCCCCGCAGGCTACCGGCAATTAGTGCTGGTTTATGTCTCCCTATCACCATTAACAGATCCATGAAATCAGCTGAGTGAACGGTGATTTTGGGCTCACATCCAAAAATACCTTATGGATTCAATGTAAAAAAAAGACAAGAAATTATGGGAATAGCCCCCCTGTAGAGAAATTTCCTTAAAGTCAACAGGCTTAAGACATTTTCTGAGATTTTAGAAAAAGCATGCTGTCTTGATAAAAATGTCCTAAATGGAGTATACGATTTTCACATGATTGAAAAGGAAAGCTTGTGAGAAGAAATGAAAATAAATCTTCTAGAAGATTTCTAATGGAAACCCAGAGGGATTTCATAAAAGCCTATGGGCTTTCAGCATTTTCTTGGTTATCTTAATTTAGAATATAGTGGCTTGAATAGGAATGGTCCCCATAAATCCACACGTGTAAATGCTTGACCCATAGGGAGGGTCACTCTTAGGAGGTGTGGTCTTGTTGGAGAAGGAAGTGTGTCATTGTGGGAGCAGCTTTGAAGTCCCATTTGCTCAAGCTATGTTCACTGTAGCAGAGTTTTCTGTTGCCTGCAGATCAAGATGTAGAACTCTCAGCTCCTTTTCCAGTACCATGTCTGCCTGCATGCTGCCATGCTCTGCTATGATGATAGTGGGTTAGACCTCTGAAACTAAGCCAGCCCCAATTAAAGGTTTTCTGTCTAAGAGTTGCTGTGGTCATGGTGTCTCTTCACAGTAATGGAAACCCTACCTGAGACAGAGAACATCACTAATATAGTCATCATCAAATTGTCGTGTGGACAGCTAGTTAGACGAAGTGTCTAGTGGACAGTTAGCTCAGAGACTTGCAGCCAAAGGGCAGAGAGTAAGCATGTTTGCAGACTCAGCTATGAATGGGCCATCCGTATCATATCCTCTAAGGACCAGGGATCACAGAGGCAGAAGGTGGAGAAAGATGTAAAGAAAGATGTGGCGAACACCAGAGCAGAAGACACAAATCTGGGAAGCTAGGCATGGGGCTGGAAGGAGATGGCGGAGAGTGGGGGTGGATATGACCAAATGCATTGTCTGTATGTAGGGAATGAAGAATTAATCCTAATATATATTTCCAGAAAATTAAAAGAATAGAGTCCAGAATTAAATCAGTCATGTAGGACATATTTAGTGAGCAGGCTGGTGATCAGTGAAGCTGTCATCAGCTAAGGCACCAGTTTTATTTAATCAACTAAGCGTATGCCCTGCACATGTTTCAGCTCTCATAGTTGGGCTGACTTTTATTAGTAAAATACCATTCTGAAGGCATGTGTCTAAATGATGGTATCTATCAGATTCTGTGCTGTATAAATACCATGTGTGTTTTCCCATAGTATGTTCTCCCAGGACCATTCTTCCAAAGTGAGCATTTGATAAAGATTTATTCTTTAGGGGTTTCAGGCAGGGACCACTTTCTGACTAGTTTTGCAACGCCTGTTAATGGTGTAGTCCCCTGGCACTGTGGTGCAATAGCTCCCTAGACTCGGGATAAATCAGCCATGCCTGGAAATCATGCCTAGGAGAGCTGCATGAATGCTGTTGGAGCTGTCTCTCTGTTTCCCTCTCTGCTACTGTTTCTTGTGTCTTTCTAATTTCATTGGGAGAGAGAGAGAGAGAGAGAGAGAGAGAGAGAGAGAGAGCGAGAGAGCTCATTACCTTTAATGGTTTGAATACTGTGGCTGTTAATATTGATTGTCAACTTGTCAACTTGATAGGGCCTAGAAGCATCTAGGATAAAAATCTCTGGGTATATCTATGAAGGAGTTTCTAGATTGTCTTAACTGAGGTAGGAAAACTCTATTCCATGGATTAGGTTCTTAAACTGAATAAAAAGGGGAAACTGAACCCAGCACCAACATTATTCTTTCTCTGCTTCCTGGCAGTGTTTGTACTGTGACCAGCTGTCTCTTGCTAGGTCTTTCCTACCATGACAGACTCTGAGCCAGAATAAACCCTTTCATTCTCAACTTGTAAGATACTTTGTCATATAATGAAATAGCAACTAAATAAAATAATGACCTCAGAGTAATAATTCCATCTGTTTTGGAACCTGTGTTATGTCCTGGGGAGTTTTGAATGAAATGTTCTGCAGAGATTGAGGTATTTGAAATCTTGGTCCCCATGTAGTGATGCTGTTTGTGGGTATTACAGAACCCTTAGGATGCACAGCCTAGATGGAGGCAGCATGCCCCACCATGGTTTGGTTGATGATGTGCTCTTTCAGTTTCCTGTTCTGCCTGCCTGTGTGCTGCCATATGTTCCTCACCATTATGAACTCCCCCCTTTGGAACCACAAGCAAAAATAAATTCTTTCTTCCATAAGTCATTTTGGTAACTGTCTTTTACCACAGCAACAGAAAGTGCTTGTGTATGTTCTTACTTGTATCTACTTACACAGAATCAGTTTAGCAGATGTAATAGATTTGAGAATCTTAAGGTGAGAGCATCCTATAGAATTAATTTTGATTTGAAGTGTCCTGTTAGGGCATCCAATATGGGAAGAGCTTGTGGGGAAAAAGGCAGGGGTAGGAGTATAGCAGCCATAAGCATAGAGATTCCCGAAGCCATAGAAGCAAGAGGAGGCATGGAACATAGTCTCCTCTATATCCCGATGTGAAAATTCCCTGAAAAGAGGAGAACAAGAAGCTGCTCACCCCAGATAGAGCACCAGTGACACAATTCTACCCAAGACCAGCTTGGTGAATCAAGGGCTGAAACCTGGCTGCTTACAGGAGCATGGGCAAGTGTATCATCAGACAAATCTCTTCCCTCAGCATTAGCAGTCTGTATATCCTTAGGGAGAGGAAGGCTCTATTAGCCCTGCTACCTTGTGATCCATAAATACTTATGCATCCCTAGAGAGCAGTGGGGGCCCATTAGCTGCTCCTGCTCTCCGCTTTGGTGCAGGTAATCACAGCTGCTGGGGGTTCAAAAGTGCAAAGTCCATGTCACACTCAGAAGACAGCATTCCCCAGTGCACCTCCATGGGGGCCTGGCCCAGCTGATGCTCTGATGTTGGATTTCAGACTTCAACGTTAAGAATAAATAAGCTTCGTTTCTGAAGTCATTGAGTTCGTGGAAATTTGTTTAGTAGCTCCGCCTTCTCCAACGAGCACGCCTGGGAGAATACAGAAGAGCAAGCGGAGTGGCAAGTTTCTATACTCTTCTAAAGTTCCCTGCGCCTGTTTGTTCATGCACATTCCTTCTGTTTCTCCAAGGAGACTTGTGCAGACAGGATCTGAAGTAGCCCTGCATATCCCAGGCCCTGTGTCACTTCTCACTGAACCGTGAGTACAAATGAAGTCAGTGGAGCCTGAAGCCAGGGCAGTTCTCCCTCATTGGATTGGTGAGGACTTGTGTTGATGTGCAGGACCGCCATCACGTCTTTAAATTAAAACAAGCCCCTGTGGACTACTTGAAATGTTAGACATCACAAAGAACATTTGAACTGGGAATCCCTGTACAGCAGCCTTTCGGCGTAGTGAATAATGTCAATTTCTTATCTCGTAAAACAGGTACCCGGAAAGACCGGGTCTCTTGGGGAGGAATCCCAGGGCCTCTGGTTTCATTTCCAGCATTCTGGTTGATGTTACGACAGTTAACATAGTACCACTTCTGATTGGTATCCATACTCCCTGTATTAGTTAGTTTCTATATTGCATTTAAAAAGTACCCTACAAGAAGGAACTTAAAAAGGAAGAATCTATCAGTATGAGGGTAGAGGCTGCCATGGTGGGAATCTGTGCTATCCAGAGCCAGAGGCAGCTGCTCACATGGCATCCACAGTTAGGGATCAAGGAAGTGAAAGCTGGTGCTCAGCTTACTCTCTCCTATTTATTTATTCCAGCTCCCCAGCCTGTAGAATTGTGTTGCCAACATTTAGAATCATGTCTTCCCAACCCAGTTACCCCAGCCTGGAAACTCCCTCCCAGACATGCTCAGAGGTATGCCTCTGAGTAATTCTAGATCTGGGTAATTCTAGAACCTTTGAGTCTCAATCTCTTTGGCAAACTTCTATCTCTAAAAGTATTTACATTACAATTCATAACAGTAGTGAATTCACAATTATGAGGTAATAATAATAATAATGTTGTGTTTAGAGTCACTGCAACATGAGTAACTGTACTAAAGGGTAGAATCATTATGAGGGTTGAGAACCACTGCTCTTGGTTCTCTGAAATTGACATTAATCTTAATTATCACATGCGCTGTGGACAAATTCCTTTTACTCTTTCAAATATTAGATAAAACTTCAGAGACATCATATGTTGGGAAGTTTTTCCTACCCTCATAATATGTAATGCTATTTAGACAAAGTCCTGTATCTTATGTGCAAACAAATGAACTAAGCTCAATATGAGATTTGATTTCTGTACTTCCCTGGGTTCTAGGCAAGCAAACACCCTAACCGGATGACAGACAGTTGAGTCCTCCGACTGTGTGACTAACTCACTCAGGTATACAAGATTTGACTTCTGCTGTAGTCTCACATATGAGGAAATAATCAGAGGTAAGACTACGGAGCAGGGAGAACAAGTTTCTGAGAATCATCTAAAACTACTGGATGTGAAGAAAGAAACAAAGATCAGTGTAAAATTCTACAAAGAAAAGGAAATGTAACTTGAGCAAGTCTGGATCCCAAAGTACATAGAATGTGACTGAGAAATCTGAATCCTAGCCAAGTTCAGTAGGGAAAAACTGACAATCTTGGGGCCAGATCCAACCTGAAGACACACTTTAAAACCATTCCACTGTTTTCAAATAAGGGTGCTGCTTCTGTGAGACAATGATTGTTTTGTTCTCATCTTGAATAGAATTTGAAAGTTCTAACAGCATTCAGCTTGCTATCCTGAATTTCTAGAATCTGAGCCATGGCTTCCCCATCTCCGTGGATGAGAGCTGTCTAACAGTGTGTGTTGGGAATGGGTGTCTGCCCTGCAAGTTAAACGTTCATGGTTTAAAAGGAGGGAACAGTAGAAGTTCTGTGTCCTCAGAACTGAATGTGAAGTTATAAATTAATGTTAACTTTATTTCTTTTCTCTTCTCCCATTGTGTGACTTACCATAATTACTAACTTGGTGTAAGATCTTACCATGTTAGCTTGTTAACACAGAACCACTTTGGACCAGAGTACAAGCTCCCTGTGCTAGTTTTCTTGTTACATTGTTGTATAAGAAGCAACTTCCAGAAAGGAGGGTTTATTTTGGCATCTCTAAAATGGGGATAAATGTGACACTTGACTCCTAAGAAAGCCCGCTTAAGAAAGCCAATAATAAACACAACTCTTGGGACATAATGATCGCTTAAATATTCTAGATTATTAGGGTTATTGTTACTTTAAAAGATGCTTTTTCTTGTCACCAGTGAGATTACCAGTTGGAAGTTTCCAGCAAACAGGGAGTTTCTGAGCAACTTGAGTGAGTGCAATGACTGGAAATAACAGAAGAGTTACCTACTGCCATACCACAGTAGCCCTTGGAAAAAAATGGGCAGTGTTTAAAGAAATTGCTTGTTAAACGCTGTAAGGCTTCAGGGGGAAAAAGTACCTTCCATTTTTTTCCAGCAGGAAAGTGGCTGTTAAGGAGAGTAAAGAGCGCTAAGGAGTTAGAACAGTGCACCTGTCTGATCAGACCAGAAATCAGTGGATGCTCCTGTTCTGGCTGAGATGCATCCTTTTTCCTCAAGGAAGAGAAGTTGTGATGGCTTATAGGTAGCTGGAGTAATGACTTTATGGTCGAAACAGTCTCTGTTTGCAGAGGACAGATGTTCAGTATGTCTCAGACCTGTAACATGCACACATGTCTATATACATAAAGTCATATACTTATAAACATAATTAAAAATAAAATTTGCAAAAGATGACTTATGAAGAAAAACTGTACACTGTCTTCTTCACCTTCTTTGCCATTTGTTCCCCAGACCCATTTCCTCATAAATGTAACTTCTTTCCCCAACTAGTCTACTATTTGGCAAAATCATTCCTGGCATATTCAGTTTGGGTAATTAAGCATGTTCAGTGGTTACCTTTTACATCCCAAGGTGAGGTCCTCCATAAGATCTAATTATATTTTTTTCACCACAAATAAAATGTTCCACAGAAGCTATAGATCATGGCTCATTACGAAGCATCTCATTATTTTTAATGAGTAATTCCATTATTTCTGGTTCTACCCAGAGCAGGACATAATTCTGTCAAAGAGAAGAGCTTGTTAAACTTTGGTGGCCAGAAACATGACTTTCAGTCAAATTTAGCAGCACTGCTTATTAAGTTTAACGACACAATCTTGCAGGTTTATGAGAGCTTCATAAGGGTGTCTTGATGCAGGATGCCTACTTCCATCTGAAGAATAATTAGGTATGTGGTGATCAACTGTAATTTGCATACTTGTGTCTCTGAAACTTCTTTCATTATGAGTGGGCTTTAGTAACCATCCTCACATCGAAGGCCAATGAACTAATAAAAGTGTTTCAATTGTAAAAGTGTTAGTGAGTCTAATATTGACAACGATAGGGCTTGGGGTGACTTCATAATCTTGTTTCCTCTGTGAACTCTGTGACACACCTACTCTTTACATCAAGACAGTTTGTCCAAAATATCTTGAGCATAAGATTAAGAACACAGAAAGAAAGCAAGGGGACCAGCAGTCTATTTGTAGGGAAGAGAAGGTGGCTTGCAGAAGATAAGAAAGAAGGAAGGTAGAAGATGAAGAAAGGAGATCCAGTTTTCAGGAACCTCCTAGCATTGGTTCATATGATTAGGTGCAGTGGGTAGAGTGCTTGCTGAGCATGCATGGGACATTGGAGTCGGTCACAAAACCCAAATCAGGTGTGATGGTACACAACCTTAATACCAACGCCCCAAAGCTAAAGAGAAGATGATGAGAAGCTCAAGGTCATCCACCACTACTTAACAAGTTTGAGGCGATCTGGGTTGATATGATATTCTGTTTTTTTAAAAATGTGTGTGTGTGTGTGTGTGTGTGTGTGTGTGTTTGGGGTTGTACTGGTGCTTAAACCTTAGTATAGCTCATATTTCTATTCCTGCAGCATTTTATTTCAAAAGAGGAATTTTTTTCTTTTTTTTTTTTTTGGTTTTTCGAGACAGTGTTTCTCTGTGGCCTTGGATTCTGTCCTGGAACTAGCTCTTGTAGACCAGGCTGGTCTTGAACTCACANTGTGTGTGTGTGTGTGTGTGTGTGTGTGTGTGTTTGGGGTTGTACTGGTGCTTAAACCTTAGTATAGCTCATATTTCTATTCCTGCAGCATTTTATTTCAAAAGAGGAATTTTTTTCTTTTTTTTTTTTTTGGTTTTTCGAGACAGTGTTTCTCTGTGGCCTTGGATTCTGTCCTGGAACTAGCTCTTGTAGACCAGGCTGGTCTTGAACTCACAGAGATCCACCTGCCTCTGCCTGCTGAATGCTGGGATTAAAGGCATGTGCCACCACCGCTCAGCTTTTTTTACATTTATTTTTCATTTTTATGTGTGTATGCATGTGGAGATCAGAGGAAAACTTTTGAAGCCTATTCTCTAAGTGACTCTGGAGGTTGAACATAGCTAGTCAGCCTTAGCGCAAGTCCTTTTGCCCACTGAGGCATCTTACCAGCGTCCTTCTAGAGTTGTCCACAAAGACTAAGTAAAAGAAAGAAAGGAACCACCAACACCATGTGTTGTGTATAGCAGAATGAAGGAGAATGAGTAAATGACAAAGTAGACAATTACAAGAGAAGTTATTTTACTAAAGCTTGATTTGATAGTGCTTCCTCATAGAGAATAATATTCTCAAAAGGAGGAACTTATGACACTAGAACCAAGAGTCATTCAGCTTAACTGGTCAAATGTATTTAGAAGAAAATAGAGTTAGGCAATAGTGGCACCCACCTTTAATCTCAGCACTCAGGAGGCAAAAGCAGGCAGATCTCTGTGTGTTCAAGGCCATCCTGGTCTACAAGAGCTAGTTCCAGGATAGCTAGGGCTGTTACACAGAGAAACCCTATCTCAAAACAAACAAACAAAATATAAACAGAAAAAATATATAAAACCAGGAGACAAGAATATTTAAGCAATAATTTTTCAAAGATATATGGATCTATCTGTCTGTCTGTCTGTCTATCTATCTGTCTGTCTGTCTGTCCGTCCGTCTGTCTATCTGTCTATCTGTCTGTCTTGTTCTGTCTATCTGTCTGTCTGTCTGTCTATCTGTCTGTCTTGTTCTGTCTGTCTGTCTGTCTGTCTGTCTGTCTG
>LOEQ01001733.1:108502-120957 GCA_001685075.1 Bramus lutescens | reverse complement strand
TCTATCTATCTATCTGTCTGTCTGTCTGTCTGTCTGTCTTGTTCTGTCTATCTGTTTTATCTGTCTGTCTTGTTCTGTGTGTGTCTGTGTGTTTTTATGTCTTTGAGCACACACATGTGCTTAGGTGCACATGTATGCAGAGGTCAAAATAGAGTACTGGGTGTCCTCCGCTATCATTATCCACCTCTGACTCATTACTTTGAGGTAAGGTCTTTCTCCTTGAACCTAGGGCTCAGATTTCTTATCTAGACTTGAAGTCAGCAAGCCCCAGCTATCATATTCTCTTCTCTCTTCTTGAGTGTATGCTGTTAAGCATTATTTTGTCTCAAAACTTTGTAGAAACTGTTGGAAACAGGACCTTTCATATAGGCAGGAGATACTTTGGGGCCTTCTATGGATCACAAGTGCTCAACAGACTTGGAAGATTAATAGGTAGAAGATTAGTGGTGGTGATTCTTTTTGTATGTAAATTTGCATATTTTTAAAAGATTTATTTTATTTTTATTTACATGTATGTTGTATGTTGGTATGTGGGTATGTTCTCCTTTGATATGGGATTCCCCTCTGAATGCTGTGAATATGTTTTATTACCATTTGTTAATAGAGAAGCTGCTTTGGCCTATGGCAGGGCAGAATATTGCCAGACTGGAAGAGATATAGAGAGGGAGTAGGTGGAGTCAAGGAAATGCCACACAGCTGCCGAAGGAGACAGACACCAGCCCAAAGCCTTAGGTAAGCCACAGTCTTGTGGCAATACACAGAATAGTAAAAATTAGTTAATTTAAGATGTGAGAGTTAGTTAATAAGAAGGCTGAGCTAATAAGCCAAATAGTATTTTAATTAATATAGTTTCTGTGTGATTATTAAGGACTCAGTGACTAGGGAACAAATGAGCAGTCTCTATTTATGCTCCTTATTGCAGGCATCCATGGAGGCAAGAAGACGGAGGGAGATCCCTAGAGATGGAGGTGCAGGTGGTTGTGAGCCTCCAGATATTGGTGCTGGGAAATACACTGCACTCACTACTTTGCAAGAGCAGTAAACTCTTGTCTGCTGATCAGTTCTCCACCACCTAGACTGCATCCTTTCAGGTGGAGATGGTGATGCAAAGGATCTTAACAAAAATTTTCAGTCTAAGTAATTCTATTTATGTTTCCAATTTCATGGTTGTTAACAGATATTTAAATAGAGCCGAGTTTTCATCAGCTTTTAAAAATTCAAACTCAAATAACATGAAATGGACATTTGTTCTTTGTTATGTGTTAAATGAGTACTTTTCATTTCACCATTCCTAATGAGTCATAATTCAGGTTTGGTATTTAAAATATTAATATGTTGGTCATTAGTTGGTATTATTTCAACGTTTTAAATTGCTTAAATAAATCTAGGCTGCCAATTCTATATACTAATTATTTTCAGTGTTTTTTCCTCTTCTCTATAATTTAAAGTCATAAAGTAAAAATAATTTAGTTCTTTATGCACAGTTTGAGACCAACCAAACGTTAGAAGGCAAGGTATAATTAGTACTTACTGTTTTGCCAAATAACATATTTCTAAATCTGATAAAGTTTCTTTGTGCATGATATGTGAAACCAGCACATTGTATAGTGCCTGGTTCATTCATGTCAACATGTAATAAGTGGCTAAGATCCCTGAGGTTTTATGACATCTAAACAATGTTATTCATGTGGAACCAATTTTGGCTAAAGAGCTCACATATTAATTTGCTCTATGAATATTCTTTTAATCTCTGTTAGTTCCAAGCCAATAT
Organism: Bramus lutescens; assembly: GCA_001685075.1. Lineage (NCBI taxonomy): Eukaryota > Metazoa > Chordata > Mammalia > Rodentia > Cricetidae > Bramus > Bramus lutescens. The sequence goes on along the minus strand of LOEQ01001733.1, from coordinate 119,186 downwards.
ACTCCCTTCTCTAAGGCTTATAAATATGTGCAGCATTTTAATTGTTTCTCCTTTAAAAGCTGTTAGTTGAAAAGCTTCATATATGCATATCCAACCCTGACTCCTTCCCTCCAATTCTTTCTTGGTACTCCCAGTGCATCTCCCTCCCCATTTTATGTTCCATTTTGCTGTTGTTGTTTGCCTTATTCCTGGCCCACTGAGTCTAACAGTGCATGGGTGTGGGGTCATCCACTGAGACATGGCAATCTACCAGTCATCACATTCCCAAAGAAAAGTGATTCTCCCTCCCCCAGCAACTACCAGCTGTTAATGGTCCTCAGCTGGGGTTGGGGCCTCAGGGGCAACATGCTGGAATTTTAAATTATTTTTGGATGTTTTGAAGTTTAAATACAATTACATTGTTTCATTGCTTCCTATTTTTTCCTGCAACCCCTCCCATATACCCTTTTTTGCATTCTCTCAAATTTATGGCATAATTTTCCATATATATATATATATATGTGTGTGTGTTTGTGTATGTGTGTGTGTTGTGTGTGTATTATATATCAGAACATATATAATATGTAGTAATGTGTTATTATATAATATATGACATACATATGTGTGTTCTAATTCAATATAACCTGTTCAGTCCTTATAATGGTATGTGTATGTATGTGATTTCAGGGATAACCATTGGTATTGGGTAGCCAACTGGGGCAATCTTCCCTGGGGAAGATGATTTTTTTTCCTGCTCCCATCATTCTTTAGATGTCTATAGCTCTCTGTCTATTGATGAGGGTCCCTTGAGATTCCCACTTCCAGGCTAGCAAGTCTATTGATGATGTCCTTCTTAAGATACTGTGTAAATAGCAGTGTTGCTGAGGGTTCATGGGTATAGCATGTCTGACATTCACTGGCTTGGTCTTCTTCAGGTAACCACATCTTCTGTGAGTGAATGAGTTGCAAGACCCATGTCCTGTTTAGAGGCCCCCATTTCATAGGTCCCCTCTCTGTTTTCTGTTTCTTACATTATTACCACCTATCTTCTGCCAAGGTAACAAGTATGTGTTTGTTAGCCCACTTTCTACCAAAATTACCAGAGACAATCTATTTTAAATATAAAAGAATTATTTTTTCACACCCTTCATAAAAGGTTGACCTCATCATTTTTAGGACCTGTATCAGGGCAGTGGTAGGAGTGTATGGCAAAGAAAACATGGTCATGTCATTGCTGGGAACTGAATGTGAACAACAGGGAAGGATTAAGTTTTCATTTTCTCCTACAAGGGAATGCTCCAGTGACCAAAGACCTCACACTAGCCTTGCTTCATGAATGTTCCATCTTTCCACAGAGCTTTGGGGGACAGCTCTCTCAAATAGAGCTGTGTGTGTGTGTGTGTGTGTGTGTGTGTGTGTGTGTGTGTGTGTTTGAGAGAATAGGGGAGTGCATAGGGGGTACTTGAATTTGGGAGGAAAATAGCCTGAAGGGGTCTCAGGGGTAACTGAAGAGGTGGTGAATAATCAAAATGTGCTATATAAATATAGGAAAACTTCACAGAATAAATAAAAGTTTTATTAAAAAAGAAGGATCTTGGACAACATAAAAAGAACTCACGGATATATAATTATCCTATATCCATGTAGCAAGCTAGCAAGCTAAGGAGGGCCTTTTCTCACAAAGAAAATATTTAGGTAAACAATAGGGTCCATGAGGGAAGCCAGTGGAAAATAAGTTTATTTGGGAGGTTGATTTTTGTCATAGTATTTGGAGCTGCATTCCATAGGAAGTGGAGTTTGAGAAGGAAGAAAGGACTACTAAAGCTAAAACAATTTATCTAAGGAATGATCACACTGAATGCATAGGAAGTATAATACATGCTCATCTGGTGGGGCGTTATTCAGTATTTTCTCTTCTGTTTTAGAAGCGATGGACCCTACACATATGGAGTAATGCAAAAAAGTGAAGATAAAATTCAGGTTTTTATGCCAGAGATACAGCTCAATCAAGCATCACTTCCCTTATATATCTCATAGGTTGTTTCATAAATATAGTAATGAATGGGATTACCACACCTTTTAGACTTCGTTAAGATATGAATGAATATCAGGAACTTAAAATGCTTCTGCACAGGAAATATATGGCAGAGTTTTAAAGTACTTCTTTCATAAATACATGAGGGAAGAGGCTACATATAATTTTAAAACTCACAGGTAAATAAAAGTTAAAATTATAAAATTGAAATTCAGTAAGAACAAATTGATTAGGGTAGCTGCCTGATTGTCATGTGGGCTAACTATTGTCTGACAAGTCAAAGGCAGAATTTGTTACTGGTTTTTAGAAATATTCTTTATACTAAGGCCAAATAATGACTTTTGTAATTAGACTTGTTTATTATATATTTATTTGTGTCTGAGTTGGCCAAATATTCATGAGTCATTCAGAGAAGAGTCATACAAAATTGCATTCACTGTTTTCTTTGGAAGGTGTCCTTTAATTAGGAGATTTGAGAATTAGTGAGTTGAACTGTATCATCTGCTCAAACATATTAAGGTCCTAATACCATAGTCTCTCTGAATACAACCTTTTAAATATAGGAATTGTACAATTTTTATAAGCTTAGCATGATGTTGCATGAATGTCCCCAACAACCAACAACTGGTTTCTTTATATATATGAGAAGAAGAAATTGGAAAAATGATGAAGAAATAGAGAAAGAGGGAAAATGAGAGAGAGCACTTGAAGACAAATTGAAGGGATTGACCTATGAAACCAAATGTTGCCAAATATCACCTCATCAGTGCCTTCAGTAAGAGTCAGAACAGAAAATAAAATCTAAAATAGATCCTTTCTTGGAGTATGGGCTTGTCACAACTGTGGTTCTGACTTTCAGCCTTTGGAACTATGAAGGAACTTCTGGGATTTTAAGCTCCACAGTCTATTGTCCTTTAGTAGAGTAGTCTGAAGAAGGAGCTAAAGGAGCTGATGTCTTTGGCTAGAGAATGGATGGAACCCTGTGTGATTGCCACTGTGCATTTATCACCAATAAATCTGTGTTTGTATTAAGAACTTTCGTCTCAAACATGTTTAATATTTACAAATTGCATGTACCAACTGGGGATAGCTATGAATTATTTTCTAGAAATATTATGCTCTGTCATTGATCTATGCTTATATTACATGGAAAGAAACTTGTGGGAAATTATAGCTTATTGACAGTGAGGTTCTAGTATCTCCTATAACCTTGATTTGAGGCTTTAGACAAAAACCTTGGCTGGAGCAGAGAGAGACATGAGATCCTGGAAAGTTTGGTTCAGTATCTGGCATGGCTCATCTAAACTTATTGTTACGATGCATTTAGAAATGCTAGTCCTGAACTTGTTTCTTAGCATTGCACCTTTCTAGAACTTGACCTGCACTTGCAGAGGAACTCCCGTGTATCTGTCAGTAATGAGGATTTTGTAGGCAATGAGCTTGAAATTTAATGCTCCTTTTAGGGCGTGAGCTGGTGACTCAGTAGATGAATAATTTCCTTAAAAGAGTTCGTAAGGAATCTGAGTTATGCAACTGGCATGTGTAGTTTATTTACTTTTAAGTACCAAGTTGCAAATAATTTTATTTATGAAGTTTATTCTATTTGTTTTTGTGATAAATGAACTGTCACTTTTACTACTAGATGATATTCTAAGAATTAAAGGAAAGGAAGTCATTTGAATTTTAAATTCCTACCCCATCACATAGGAAATGAATATTTAAAGATGAACAATAAAATTAGGCTACACTTTTGAAAAATATTTCTGCTTATTTAAATCAGAATTACAGAGACATGACCTTTGAAATAAAAGACAGAGTTCCGGATAAGGTTGTGGTTGTACATTATGATTCCTGGAAATTTCAGTTCCAATGATATATACACAGCCTTCTTTCCTTTGAAAAACCATCAGGGACATTTGTAAGTCAAACAATAGGTCCCTAGTGATTTCAAGTTGTTGGTGGCTTCACTCCTTCCTGTCTGTGTGGATTTCCCCAAAGGTGAATAAGCTCAGATGGTCAGCGGTGTTTGACTTGGTATTTGAGATTTCTCCGCTGAGAAAATGATTAACCCTGGAAAGACCCATAGATGCTTAGGTTGTTTTCTTCAGGTCACATGGTTTGTTGGGCACAGTGTGAAGAATAAATAGAAATACGAGGTACATTTCTTTTAACAAATTTTATTTTGCTTGAGATGCCTTAGTACAGGTATAAAATGCTCATGACAGGCATTCCATATGTGTCAATAGCATAGCAACATCTCTGTATACAGATGAAATTTTGTAATATAACAGATTGCCATGGCACAGTCATCATGCAATCTCTAGATGATAGGAAGGAGACAGGAGGCAGTGTGTGTGACAGGCTCAGACAATGGAAGTCAAAGCAGAAGTTGTTATCATACTCATCATTCATCACAGCTCATCACCTAACTCAGGGCTCCCTGCCTCCTTAACTTGCGTGTTTTATTCCTGCCCTCCCAAAGTGGTGTCAATCAGCCTTTGATGCTATAATAGAAGAGAATCTAGGGGCAGGAAAGACTACTCTGTTACAGAGTACTTACTAGCCTTGCAAAAACCCCTGCATTTCTTTTCTAGAATCCACAATAAGCAGCACACAACTGCCTGTACATCCTACTCTAGTGGGTCTTATGTTCTCTTTTGGCCTCCATAGGCACCTGCACATATGTACACATAACCGTCTTAGTTTGGGGTTTGATTGTTGTGAAAAGACACCGTGATTATAGCAATTCATTTTTTCTTTTTATTGTTTTCATTGCATTATACATTTTTCTCCATTCCCTTCCCTTCTTCCCCTCTCCCCTCTTCCTTCTCCCTTGACCCCCATGTTCCCAATTTACTCAGGAGATCTTGTTTTTTCCTCCTTCCTATCCTTTAAGTGGGATGACTTGTTCACATTCTCAGAGATTCTGTTCATAAACAACATGGCAGGGAGCATGCCAGCATGCAGGCAGGCAAGATGCTGGAACTGAGAGTCCTACATCTTGCAGACAACAGGAAGTCGGCTGGCTATTACACTGAGGGAAGCTAGAACAAAAGAGACCTCAAAACCCACCCCAACAGTGGGACACTTCCTTCAACAAGGCCACGCCTCCTAATAATGCCACTCCCTTTAGGGGTCATTTTCTCTCAAACCACCACACATACAATACCCTTCACATAATTGAAAACGGTAAAGTAAATATTTTTTTTACCAGAAGTAGGAGAGAGCCACTGGGGCTCTTATAACTCAACCTTCAGCAATTCAATAGGCAATCGTGACTCCAGTGCACTTTCGATGAATGCACACTATGGAATGATTTTGTTTATTCAATAGTATCAAGTAAACACTTTTTACCAGATGAAATAGTAATCCAGAATCAAAGATAATTGATGCATAAGGATCCCAAGAGTAAAAAGGGGACCGAATCACTAAGTCTTTCCACTTGGATTTAACTCTCGGGTCTCTCACTTGTTAGCATCTAAGAGGACTGGGTTAATGCTTACAATACGGAAAATAGCAGCTTTAACGAAAGAAGCTCTTGAAAAGTCATAGCAGCTATTATTGATGAGACCTTGAAGACAGATAACTAGAGAAGCAGTTACGTGATGGACACATCCTAGTTTTTTCCTGATTATTGTGATAAAACACTGCTTAAAAAAAAACAGTTTAAGGAAGGAAGGGCTTATTTGACTTAAGGTTCCTGAAGTCTGGAGTCAATTATATCCTGCTATCCCCATTATAAAGGATGTCAGGAGAATTCTACAACAAAATCTGCAGGTTTTAGTGAAGGAAACAGAATTAGCTCTCCTTATAAATAATAATAACAAAATAATAAAATATAAAAAATAATATGCACTTAGAATTAACTGTCCTTATTTCTAATTTGGAAACTGAGACCCTGAAAGAGACACCCATACCACTGACTCCCTCAAAAGAATATCATAATAGCTGTTAAAGAGTGAAGAAGACCTGGTCCCCTAAGAGGAAATAGAATGTAATACAGCCAGTGACACTCCGGGGTGGGGTGCTTGCCTGACATGGCCTAAGGCTCTCAGTCTGATTCTCTGCAAGAAAATGCTCATTCAAAGTTTGTATATTTTGTATTGGAACTACATAAGTATATGTATAGTGGAGAGAACAACTATTTCTGATATATATATATTCAGGAAGACTTTCCTTAAGGGGTAGCTACTTACTGTCTAAACTTTACATAGGAGGAGACTACAAACCCTGCTTACCTTTGAGGCCCCGAAGTAGCCGTAGATTAGGAAAGTATAGCCACGGCTTTGTCATCATACCAGTAAAATGGTGAATTAGCTGAGTAAAAGAGTCTTTGCTAACATACATGAGGCCATGGATGTGATCTCCATCCAATTAAAAATTCCCAAAAGACCACTCTTTATGTCAAATTATATGATGATCCAAAATGTAGTCTTTCCTTGCCCTGGTTAGTTTGATTGACATAACTTAGAAACACCTAGGAAAAGACATTTTGTGTGTGTGTGAGTGTGCTTGTCTGTGTGTCTGTGTTACTTTAATTGAGTGTAAGCTGTTCTTTGTTTATTTATTTATCTATTTTTACATTACAGCTGCAGTTTTCTCTCCTCCCTGTCCCTCCCCCTTCCTCCTCTCTCCCCTATGACATCCACTCTGTTTCTCTTCAGAAAAGGAAAGGCCTCCATTGAATATCAGCCAGCTAGTGTATATCAAGTTGCAGAGAGACTAAAAACCTTCTCGTCTGTTAAGTCTGGACAAGGTAACCAGTTAGGAGGAATGAGTCCCAAAAGCAGGCAACACAGAAAAAGGCATCCCCTTCTCCCACTGTTCAGAGTCCCATAAGAGGACCAGACGACATAACTGTAACATATATGCAGAGGGTGTAGGTCAATCCCATACAGGCTCCCTGGTTTTCAGTTTAGTTTCTGTGAGCCCCTATGAGCCCTGCTTTGTTTATTCTATGAATAGGATTTTTGTCCTTGACCTCTCTGGCTTTTTACAATCCTTTCTCCCTCTCTTCAGGAGATTTTGCTGAACTCTGCCTAATGTTTGGTAGTGAGATTCTGCATTTGTTTCCCTCAATTGTTGGGTGAAACCTCTCTAATGACAGTTGGAATAGGCGCCAATCTATGAGAATAGCAGAATATCATTAGGAATCATTTCATTGCCTTTTTTTTGCCAGTGGTGTTTGTTTCTTTGTGGGTCTCTGGGCTCTCTCACTTCTGGTGCCTGACCCTCAGGGGTGAGCTCCCTCTCATAGTATGGGTCACAAGCTCTCAAGCTCTTCCTGTTATTTGTTGGTCACTCCAATTTATGTGCTTCTTTACTCAAGCACATCTAGTAGGAAGGACAAATTGTAGGTCGAAGGTTTTTAGACTGGGTAGGTGTCCCAGTCTCTCCTCTGAACTTGCCTGGTTATGGCGATGGCCATTTCAGGCTCCATATACCCCATTGCTAGGAGTCTTAGCTAGGGTCACCCACATAGAATGCTGAGAGTTTCTGTATTATTTCTAGCTTGTTCCAGAGTTGCTCCCAGATTCTAGTTGTCTCTCCCAGTACTCTCTTCCTCCATTCTCCCACAATCTGACCCTGTATGCTTCCCCTTATTAAGCCCCCTCCATCCATCCAAGAGTAATCCCTGTTCTATTTACTCTTCATGAAGAGATTCATATATCCTCCATTTTGAATCCTTTTTGTTATTCAGCATCTCTTGGTTTGTGAACTGTAGAGAGGTTATCCTATACTTTATAACTAATATCTACTAATAAGTCAGTATATGCCATACCATATTTGCTGCTCTTGGTCTGGGTTACCTCATTTCGTATGATGTTTACTAGTTCAATCCATTTGACAGCAATTTTCATGACTAGAACATTGCCTTATGTATATTATCTATAAATCATTTTTCCTTATATACTATTGATACCTCTCTACTTAGTGTAGTCTGACTGATAAGTTCCTTTTCCCAACTTGTCCTGGGAATGAATAGAAGCAGGGCATGTAACTGGATAACGCAAGCTTTGAAATTATGTCACTAACTTACCTTCAGTGCTTAGGGCTTCACTCTTCAAAGGAAGGACAGAAACTAATTCGGATATTGAAACTCCCCTTCAAAGACAATACAGTCAGTGAACTTCAGAATGTTCAGTGCCCCTAATGGAACATCTGTGCTTGGAAAACCCTAATTTCTGCACTAAATGGAGCTCAGAGAATACTGAGGAAATGCTGCTGCAGAGGAGATAAGACCTCAGAAATGAAGAACACAAACATAAATGTATGTTGCTTTATATAGGGCTAGATTGCAGCAGTGGTAGTAGGATTACAATCTAAGTTTAACCAGGAGTCTCTTGAGGTATAGGGTGAGCAGAAGCCTGAAGCATTCTTGGACCCTGAGCCCCAGGTTTGCTTTCAACTTGATGTATAGCCAAGGATGAACATGAGCATCAGAAACACCTTCCTCCTCATCCTGAGTGCTGGGGTTTTCGATTTATACCACTATTCCTGATTTATATGGTCCTGAATATTGAACCAAGGGCTTTATGCATGCTGGGCAAACATTCTATCTACTTAAGTCCCAACCCTTACCAGTTATGTTCTTGTGTCTTTAAGTCAGTGTTCTCACAATACTCAAGAGACAGACAACATACTTTGATCTTGAAATTATGACTGCATGGGGATTTAGCATTTTAGATTTTAGAATATTGTCCATGAGTTCTTTAGGAAAAAGGAATCAGTGATTTACATGTAATTGTGTAATGTGGCATTTCCCTCTGTATCCTATGAATACCATTGGTAAATAAATCACTGTTTGGCCAATTAGCTCTAGCTTCTTATTGGCTAACTCGTACATATTAATTTACTTTTCTAATAATCTGTATATCACCACATTGCTGTAGCTTACTGGCTAAAGTTTCCAGTGTCTGTCTCCAGCAGGCTACAGGGCTTCTCTCTGACTCTGCCTCCTTTCTACCAGCATTCTGTTTAGTTTTTCCTGCCTGCCTAAGTTCTGTCCTATCAACAGGCCAAGGCAGTTTCTTTATTCACCAATGGTATTGATAGCATACAGAGGGAAATCCCACATCACCTCCCATTTTCTGTTTAAATAAAAAGAAGGTTTTATTAAGCAAGAATTATAGTTACAATAGTTATATCTACTTTATCTTTTATCATAATTAAAGAAAATTATAATTATAATTATTCTTCAACTCCATCAAAGACTCCAGAAGGATATAATATTACTTAACTAAATAAAAAGTTAATTGTAAGCAACTTTCAAAACTCTAGACTTGACAGAAACATCTCGCTGCCTGGAGAGTCATTCAAAGTTCTTCTGTACCATTGGGTCATCTATCTTCAGCCTACATGCCCATAGTATCCATCAGATTTTTCCATGAAGCAAGAAATTTCAAAAACAGTTCCGCCTCTATTGACAGTTTGCCAATCACTTTCTTCTGTATCCTGCAGAATGTCTAGTAGAGTCTTTTATGAAGCAGGAACCCCAAAATATTATCTCACCTTTAGGCAAGTACAGCAGTCATTTCTCTGTTGATACTGCATTCTAGTTCATCAAGCAGTCCAGCCAAGAGCAGTTCCTTGCCCAAATGGCTAACAAACTCCATAAGGAGCCTCGTCAATACCCATAATCCTCTTGAAATAGATTGGTGCTGCCAGGAGCAGATATGTCTCATGTCATGAAATTTCTTAACTTCTTAAAAACATTTTAAATGCCATATTCTGAAGGTCTCTGAAAGATTTGATGAATCCCCATCTAATTAAAATAAATCTCTATATATCTAGAACACCTAACTAACATGACTACAAACTTGACTATTATAGATGATTATCTATTAACCTAAATTTCTTAATTATACATTACATTTTTAAATGAGCTGAATAAACACAATGCCTTAATCAAGAGCAGAAATACCCACTTAAAAATTGACCCTAAGTTTGTATTAATAAACCAAGATCCATACCAACGTAAATCTCTATAGCATAGTCCCCTTTAAATGTAAAAGAACATTTATAAACAATATTTGGGAATATGGGCATAGTTATTCTCCAAACATCTTCCTGTTGTTTATAGGGTGAAGTAGTTTTTTGAGGGGTGTTCAAGACAACCTTTCAGGTGGTTTTGGTACATAAAACCATATTAGTCTGGAAGTAATGCACAGGTTCTCATTCACTGTGGAAACAAAAAAAGAACCTCTTTTCCAATGCAACATATCCTTAGACTCAAATTTTGAATTTAAGATACCTTTGAAATATATGTTTGCTTAGCTTAGCAATTCCCAGAATCAATGTCTCCCTGTAGTCAAAAAACTTCAAACACAATAATATACACAATCCAGACTCTCTTTGTATACTCCATTGTTACATGGCTTTGTTTTTACTCTAATACTTTTTAATACTCCTTTAACCTATGACTGTCTGTACTCTGTCTCTTTAAAGACTTTGTTTTGTTTTTGTTTTTTTTAGAACCATTTATTTCTTTTTATAACTCTCTATACTCCTTTTCTTCTGTTTCTCAGGCCTATGTATATTTATCCAACACTGTGACTCATTTAGAAGTCTTTTATGTCTGAATCTGTCCTATTGTGTATCTGTAATTCTTTACTGTCCAGGTGTCCAAGGAGATGGCCCCAGCTTGTTCCTTGGGCAGCTGAGGAGAGG
>LOEQ01001733.1:97391-108376 GCA_001685075.1 Bramus lutescens | reverse complement strand
CAAATGAGGAGCAGAAGGAGGGAGATCATGAGCAAGGAAGTCAGGACCGCGAGTCACAGGTTCTCAGCTTCCTGTCTCCAGCCCCCTATGTGCTCCTTTCTGCCACACTACCCTGCCATTATGTACTTTTGTTCCTCTGGATTTTGGAACCCAAATATACTCTTCATTCCAGACATTGCTTTAGCCATTTTTAAAGACTAAAGATTTAGTCTCATTATAGCAACAGAAAATTAACTAATGCAGGGTGTAAGTCTCAGAAGCCAAAGTTCTAAGTACTATAATTGAGGAAATCTGGTTATCTCAACCATAGAAAAGTGGGAGCATTCACCCTGCCCCCACCCTGCTGCTTCTTGGTCACGGATCTGAAGGTTGGATGATCTCACTCTCATTGGTATGGGTGAATCTTCTTTGCTCTATGAACTGACTCCAGTGCTAATTTCTCTTCTGGAAAACCCCTCTAAGACACAACTAAGAATAATGCTTGACAAGCAATATCAGCATCCTTTAGGCTATTCAAATTGATGCAGAAGCTGAACCAATAGAGTATAAACCTGAGGATTTTGTTTTGTTTTCTTTCTGTTTTGTTTTGATTTTGGCTTACATCTCTAAGTTCATAATGAAACCTTGCCCCCTTGTTAGTCAAAGACTAGCCAAACACAGTAAACACGGGAAGCAAACTAAGCTTAAACTGTATGCTTGTCTATGGTTCTTGCTAAGCATTGCTAATAAGATGAGAACTAAGTGTTTTTTTGGGGGGGTGTAGAAGAGCAGTGTGTGTGTCTGTATGTGTGTGTGCGTACGTGCACACATGCACACACTCATGTAATCACCTAGAATACATGCTACATTTAAATAGTCATGGTTTCTGAAATGTACATAGTGCTGTTTTAAATTGATAATTAGTTCACAAAGGTTGTATCAAGGTTCCATCTTTTTCTTATTTTCTTTCATGTTTTCTTTTTGGGTATATTTATGCATGTGATTATGGCTGTTCTGATACACAGGGGCATGCTTGTGTGAATTCTTGTAGAAGTGTGAAGACAATCTCACATGCTGTTTCCCAGAAACCTCACTGTTTGAAAGAAGGGTTATCCTTGCCCTGGAACTTTGCCAAGCAGGCTAAGCTAATTAGCCAGTCAACTTCTAAGGATCTGCCTGTCTCTACCTCCCATCTCAGCATTGCTAGGCTAAAGACAGTATACACACTGCTATCCTCAGCTTTTCACATGGACGTTGGATATTGAACTTTACTCCTCATACTTGCAAGGAAACTGGATCATATACACACCTTCTTGTTCATTTTAGTATTCTGTTATTTGTTTCATTAAAAGAATATTTTAAATTATATGAACGCATGTGTATTTTGTGTGAGTATGTGCACACAAGTTCAGGTACCCACAGAGGCCAAGTGTCAGATCCAGAGTTACAGGTGGCTGTGAACCACCTGGCACGGGTGATGAGAATTGAACTCCAGTGCTCTGGTAGAGCTATGTGTGCTCTTAAATGCTGATCTCAATTTTCAGCCTCTATTTGTTTCTTTCTTAATACTTGTTGTCGTAAAATGCTGTTTGATTTGTAGTGTCAGAAGTTTTACAGTATCTCTTATAACACTTGCACACTGAACCCATGACTTATACTCACAGACACTCACAGGCATCTGGAACAGCTCTGATGACAGCCATGCTTTTTAGTAAAGTCTCTTGCAGACTATTTTTTTTAATTAAATATATCAAGTTTGCATTATACTTACTTCATGTTTACATGTGAATGTGAGCATAACCTTGCTGTGATCAGTGTTTGGAGACCAGGTGGCAACTTGCAAGAGTCAGTTGTCTGCTTTTATCATGTGGGTTGTGAGGATTGAGCTCAAGTTCTCAGGCTTGGCAGTCAGGGCCTCCCCACTGAGCCATCTCGTCAGCCCCACAAACCCTGTTTGTACAATTCTCATATGCAGTTACTACATGCATGAGAAACGCTGGCCAGCTACCACAATTGCATGTCTATATGTCCCTAGAGGCCTGGTGACAAATCTGCTCCTCCTCTACAGGCTTGGGTATGGAGTGAGTGAGATGGCTTTCTGTCAGTGGAGGCGTCACACTGCTCTGCAAATGCATCACTGTTCTGCTCAGACTGACAGAAATGGGCTGAAGACACTAATCAGGAACAGCAATTTTCACAGAAAACAACTTTCTACAGTGCTTTCTCCCTGTCTGCCTCCTACATGTACAAGATAGCATGTCAATTCAAGTGCTTAAAATGACATATTTAAATTTATTCAGTAATTTATCATTTAGGTTCCTTTCAAGCTGCCAGCATTGGTTTTCCCTGGTGAAATGAATACTTTATCCACCTTTGAATGTGGTTTGTCTCAAGAAGAAACACATTAGTTACCTTCTTCATTAACAGGGGAATTTTCCAAATCAGAATTCCTGCTTGGTGTCCAGCAGAACTTGGAAACTGTCATTCTTTTGAGTACGAAATCTGCACATGCCAACAAACAGAACATACGGAACAGGTTGTGTTTGTGCTCCAGTGGAAAATTATGTGTCTGCCATGAGCTGGCATCATAATATCTGTCGGAATTGTGCTTGGGAGTCATTCGTTATCCCAGAAGTAAATAATTTTCTTGATGTGTTGTGGAAAAACATATCAAGTTGGAGAACCATGATGGTGTGATTATAGTAATTGTAAGAGGAAGCCTGGGGAGTTCCTACCATTGGATTCTGTTCTGAGTCATCATCTAGTCGCATGGTAGAGGACATCCAAGATGAGCAACCAGAAGATAGACTGTCCACTAGACAAAAGAGAGAGGAAACTCCTCTAAGCAGATTTGATTGACAAATCTTTTCTGGCTAAACCTTTGGGGCAAATTATAACTGTGGATCTTTGAATTTGAAAAAGGGTTATAAATGGTCTCATAAAAATAAAAATACAAAAAGCAACATTATTTTTTTAATTATAGTATGTGAGCCTATGCCTCCATGCCCCACCTTCTCCCCTTTCCTGCCTCTCCCATCCGTCTCCTTTGTCCCTTTTGCAGGTTTATTTCTACTTGCATTCCATATGTACGGACATGATTCTATGTGTCTATGTAAACTCTCATTTCACATGTACAGACATGATTCTATGTGTCTGTATAAACTTCCATTTCATAGGGACAGACATGATTCTATGTCTATGTAAACTTTCATTTCACATGTATAGACAGGATTCTCTGTGTCTATGTAAGAATCTAGGGATCACACAACAAGAGTAAATGTTATGTCTGTCTGACACTGGCCTAAGTTGTCTAATATGATCATCTCCCACTGCAGCCATTTTTCTACAAATGACATAGCTTGATTCATATTCATGCATGAGAAAAATTCTCCAGTGTATATATACCACATTCTCTTCACCCATTCCTCTGTTGTCATCTAACTTGGTTCCACAACATAGCAACTGTGAACAGTGCTGCAATAGGCACTGATGTGAAAGTAGCTGTGTGCTGTGTTGATTTGGCATCCTTGAGGTATACGCTAGAGATACTCTGTTTTTACAAATGGCTTTATCATTTTGGTTGGCAGCTACATTTTCAGTGCTAGGAATTGAGCTCAGAGGCTTACGTGTGTGAGCACTTAACCAGTGACCTAATGTCCATGGAAGTAGCTACTCCTTTATTTTAACTTGTTCTTATATTTGTTTAAATTTGTATGACATTTCTTCATTTGTGTGTAGATGTGTGGGGGTGGGGTTGAGTTGGGGTAGGTGTGAGTTTAGGTGTGTGAGTTCCACAGTCCATGTGCAGAGAGGGCACCATGTGGGAGTGGGTCCTCTCCTTCTACCATGTGATTATCAGAGATTAAATTCAGGTCATCAGACTTGTCTTCAAGCACCTTTATAGGCTGAGCTGTGTTGCCAACCTACGCTTGTGTTCTTCAAAGATGAGAATCACATTAGTTTCTGTAGCAAAAGTAATAAAAACCAAAGACAGATATTGTGATTCAAGCTGAAGGTCAGAAAAGCAAAACAGCCAGCCACTAGAGAGACTTTTTATCTCTACCAAAGCTTCGTATTGAAGGGGCGATATCCTGTTTCCACGATCTTCAAACTCTACACTCCACTGAGTCCCTGTCTCTTTCCCTTTATATTCTCCTGTCCATTCAGCCATATTAATCCTGTCTCCACTTCCTTAGTCATGGGACTAAAGGCATACGATTCCAAGTGCTGAGATCACCTTTGTGTGAGCACTGTTTTTCTTTTAGACAGATTCAATCTTGTGTGGCTCAGGGTGGCCTTGAACTCACAGAGATCTGTCTGCCTCTGTCTCCTGAGTCCTTGAATTAAAGGTGTGTGTCACCACTGCCTGGCCTGTAGGGCTGACTAGTATTGCTGCTTTGCCCTCTGATCTTCAGGAAAGCTTTATTTAGTAAAAAACAAAATAATATATCACTATAAGTTTTATCACTTTAATCTGGGGAGATGCCTCAGCTGGTAAAGCACATTTTTTGAAAGATCTCATTTCCATCTTTTATATACACATAAAAAATTTCAGGTGTGGTGGTGTGTGCTTGTCACTTTAGTCCTGGTAAAGAAGAGACAGGTAGATGCCTGGGATTTGTTGGCCTACCAGCCTGGCTTTCTTGGAAAGTTCCTGGTCCATGTCAGACCCTGTCTCGACGAATAAGGTGGATGGTGCCTGAGGAATAACAACTGAGGTTAATCATGACCTCCACATGAACATATATGTGCACATGCACACTTGCATGTGGGGACCCACAGATGTGAGCCTGTTCCACCTTGACTGGAGATCAGAGATTTAGAGATTGCTTTTGTTCTTTCAAAGTTGTTAACAACAGATGTGTCTACAAATCCTGACCTAGGGTGTGGCTACTTGGTGTTTGGGACATTAAGATAGCCCATAGATGTGGTTCCATTCCACCCTGACCAAAGGTCAGACACTCATGCTTATTCCTGCTCTTTCAGATCCATCATCTTAAAATGGGAGGTTTGTCACAGGGAGTGGCTGTCTACAAGATACTTGGTCTAGGGTGTATTCACTGCACATACTGCCCAATATATCAAATATTTGATGTCTTGAGTATTGATGAAAGTAACTGTTCTGGTTGTCATTTGTGTCATGTTAATACAGTCTTTTGACTTCTTCCCTCCTTTTTGTATTAGGGTATAAAAGTGTATGAAAAGAAATGCACACAAACTAAGTGGTCAGAATTCACTGAGTTGCCCTGCCTTGTACTATCCTATCTCTCTGTGTTTCTTTAAAATCTCTGTTCCTCCTACCTACCACTTCTAATCCACATGTTATTACCCATCACAAACTCATTGTTGCTGGACTGCAACAGAAGTCACCCCAAAATATCATTTATCACACACACACACACACACACACACAGAGTCATGAGTCATCACATTAAACATTATGGGAAGCAAATACACAAATTTCTGTAATGTGTCAGATGAATCATCAGGGAAAAGCAGCTTTACTTGACTCTACTTTAGAAGCAGAAAAAAATGTTTGTATGGAGAAAGAAGGAAAGAACTAGAATGTGTGAGAAAGGATATGGGAAGCAGAAGGGTTTATTCCATTAGATTGCTGCCTGCCCCTTGAGTTCACAAGTTACTAATAAAAGAAATATATACTAAATTCTTTCACTAGGTTTGGATGCCCTGATGCCCACAGAACAGCCTTATGAACTGTGAAAACTGAGTTTACTATGATTTGAGTGTTATGGTACACTGCTAAATTGTAATTTTTTTTGAAAATAATAGTTCATTTAGGTTATTGTGTTTGGGGTCATGCTAATTAAACACTTGAAAATATTTTAGGTATCTAGCTAGTTAAGATTTTTATGTAGTTCATGTCTTTTGTAAAAATAAAGTAAAACTAAATTTTGAAATCAATACATGTCGAGGAAAGCATGTATCGGTATTAGAACACAAAGCAGATCATCTGACCTGTTGTGTTTTCAAAACTACCCTTCAAAGTATGCAGTAGTCTATGTCTTTTTGAGATGTTTTAGTGTACAGTTGATGCAAAATGGTGGGGAGCAGGGTGCTAGCTGAGTGGAAGTGATTGCTGCAAAGGCACAAAAATCCAAGTACCCACCACCCATGTAAAAATTCAGTCCTTGTGAAGCATTCCTATAATCCAATCACTGGATAAATAGTGCTGAGCCAACCCAGTTGAAGTGGGAACTCAAGTTCAACATATTGTCTCATCAAAAATATATAATAAAAAAAGCGAAAGAATAGTTGAGGAAGGCTTCCTGACATCAATATTTGGCAACCATGTAACTAAGCATACACATATCCAACACAGACAAACATACACACACACACACACACACACACACACACATGATTGCATCATTTTTCCTAAATTGTGACAGCCATAAACAATGTATAATGAATATGTATATGTATATATCATCTTTATGTTTATGTGTAAATATAGATGAAGAAGATTTTCATAGATACAGCATTACACATAGTGGCTGTAATGGTCTGCTCTGTCCCTTTAAGAGACAAGCCATGTTTACTCCTTCTCCTATCTGCTGAGGCAAGCTGATCTTCAGCTTCCGGCTTGGCTCTCTTCCTTTTCCATCTCTCTTTTGAAGAGGCAGCTTCTGTCTTTCCCTTCTCCCCATTTCTCCCCTTCCCTCCTCTCCATTTCTCTCTCTGCCTCTCTCTCTGCTCTTCTCCCCTTCTTTCCTTTCCCCTCCTTAACCCACTAAATAAATATCCAACCTCAGTCTGCATGGTGTGCCTATGCATGTCTCTGTCTCTTGCCCACTGCATGACTCCCTGCCCAAGACCAGGCACCTTCAGAGACCTGCAGCATGGTCTCGTGGTATGCCCATCTGTCTGTCTCTCCTCGTGGGACTGGCTGCCCTCCCTCACCCACCACATGGCTCCATGCCTGGGACTCACGGCCTGCTCTAGCCACTTGGGCAACTTCACAATCCCTGCCTGGGAATGGCTGCTTTTGGGACCCGCTACCAGCTGTCTGCCACCACTTCAGGGACTTGCGGCATGTTCTCATGACCTGCTGCCCACTTGGGGATCCACAGCATTTTATTTAAACTATAACAGTGACATAGATTGTTATAAATCCAAGATAAATAAATACTTCTATATGACAAAGTCTTGGACTTGGAAATGCCAGGTAAATTAGATTTAAAATCTAAACAGGTAAGAGGAAATTGTTCTTCAAAGACAATCTTTGAAAATGTAAGAGAGTATCTTTGATCCATGCATTCAAAAACACTTGACAATTCATCTCTGGAATATTTGCGTGCATAATTTGCAAAGTACACCTTAACATTTTACATCGATTATTAATGAGTGATTATGTCCATCAATTTATCTTAATATATTTCTCTACATTCATTTTCTGCAATTTGCCTATCATCCTTTGGTTTATAAGCACTCTGCTAGCGAATTCCTGACATTGCTCATAATTACCACTTAGTCCATCCTTACACCTGTGCTCTCTAGCACTGTTTGCTGTATCAATACAATGAATTTTAGTTCAGTGAAATCTGTGCTTTTTCTTTACAATTTTATTGGGAAGGCACACAAACCTTTTCCTTTCCCATGTAGGCACTGGTAAATGTATACAGCACTTGTATTTAAATATGTGACTCTGGATTGCTTGTATTCGAGGAGTGTCAACTACTGAGTGACCCTACCATATTTCTCCTCCATCAGAAACACTTGATGTCTCCTATTCTAATTGTCAGTTTGTCTCCTATGTAGTTATATCTTAATTTAACCTTAAAAAACTATTTCCCATCATTAATTGTAGTCTCAAACCTACATACATATATCCTAAGTTTTGTCCGATGTATTGTTTTAAAGTTATTTAGGGAGAATTCTCTATCATCTTGTTGTACAATTTATATGAACGCTCTGAAATTTTCTTCTAGATAATGGTGAGATGGCACAATGATTAAGATCACTTGTTGCTCTTTCAGAGGCTGAGGACATGGTTCACAGTACCCACAGTCGCTCACTATTGTCTGGAAGTAAAGTTCCAGTGGATATTGCACTCTCTGGTGGTAGATGCCCAAACTGCAACAAGTTCATACATGGAGACAAAACACATATAATAAAAATAAAATGAATCTTTAAAATAATTAAATATAAGCACAGTACCAGAAATAAGCATATAAATTAGAATTATCATTGGGCATACACTAAATTCATTGTTGGGGTTGAGGTAGCTGACATGATGCAAAACTACATTTCTTCATCACAAAACAAAGTAGCTTTCTATTTATTTAGAAGTTCTTGTCTTATTAGATAGAGCTTTATAGTTTCTTGCATAAGAGTCCTGAATATTTTTAGTAAAGTTATTTTAAAGATAGTTTTGGGCTTGCTAGCATGAGTATAATTTTTTTGAAAATTGCATTTCCTACCTTTGTATTATTTCCAAAGTAGAAAATATTGTATATGTTTATTGTGAATTTTTTTATTTTTTATTATTATTAAAAATTTCCATCTCCTCCCCTCCTCCCCTCCCCCTTCCCCCTCCATTTCCAGAACATGGTTTATTGTGAACTTTTATCAGTTTTTTAAAATCCTCTCATATTTGCAGTGCCATCCTTAGTTGGTTCATGGTTGGATCTTTTTTCTTTAATCTTTGTTATAGCTGTCTTCTTAATATGCATTAAGCATTTTCTGCATTTTCCAGACCTCTGGCATTGTGTTGACAACAATTTTACAATCTAGGGAAGAAAAGCAGGTATGTGTAACATATTTTCTTTATTTTGATGCCAAGACTTTCAGGATTTGTTATGTGACCTAATGTGGGATTCCCCTCTGTATGCTGTGAATATTATTGGTTAATAAAGAAACTGCTCTGGGCCTGTAGCAGAGCTATATGGGAACAGAGCTAAGTGGGGAAAACTAAACTGAATGCTCAGAGAAAGGAGGTGGAGTTAGAGAGAAGCCATGGAGCCATTGCCAGAGACAGACATACTGAAACTTTGTTAGTAGGCCACGACCTCATGGTAATGCATAGATTAATGGAGATGGGTTAAATTAAGATGTAGGAGTTAGCAAATAAGAAGTTAGAGCTAATGTGCTAAGCAGTAATTTAAATAATATGGTTTCTGTGTGATGATTTGGGGTCTGAGCTACCAAGCTGTTGGGAACCAACAAGCAGCCTCCTTCCAAAAGTGACCTTTCCTATGCAGATTTGAACAAAATGTTTCTTTATTCCAAGTATTGAACCAGTGATAAACCAAAGAAATGGCTTCACACAAACCTAGATTAGTGAGCTCATGAGTTATTTACAAGAGTGTGCTTGAATCAAAATTAGCTCCATCACCAAAACCACACTCAGGATGGGAAATCACTTCATCCCTAGATCACCCTGCATGACTTGCAGGCAGCAAAATTGTAGGGTATTCTCCTGTCTCTGTCAATTCTTGCCTATGCATACAATCTTGGGAATGTTTTTTTTTTTTTGGAGGAGACTGCTTATTCATTCCCTGGCTGCCCAAACTCCTGAAATAACCACCCCAAAACTGTATTAACTAAATCACTGTTTGACCTATTAGCACTGACTTATTATTGGCTGTTCTTTACAGCTTATTTTTTTATTAATCTGTGCATCACCACATGGCTGTGGCTTACTGGCAGTTTTCAGAAGCCTCTTGAAACTTGTGATTTGTGTGCTTCTTCAGTTTTACAGAGCCTCCTTCCAGGAACAAATGTTTCAACCTGGAGAGAATAGCTGCACAATAGAATTTCACTGTTAAACTGCTGTGTAAAAGTTGTTGCATTTTCTCTTGTATTTTCTCTGGGTTGTACTGTATCTATTGCTGGTATGGATTGATCCACCACTTAGTTTATACTTTTATTATAAAAGCATTTATTAAACATTGATTAAAACTTTTTAGAAACTGCTCTCCCCCTCTTTTCTAATTGGCTACAAATCATCAAATTTTCCTAGCATTATACTACAATTTTAATCTGCTAGTAGAAATGATATGATAATGATGTCTTCAGAGTATTTGTGCATAGGTAGGACATATTTGTAAGTTTCTTCTACAGCCTTATAATTTAAATATTTCTAATAATATCACTATCATTTTTTTTAAGAATTAGGGATATCTCCTAAGCCTTAGGAGTGAAGAACCAGAGGATGGGGAGGGTGATATAAAATTGCCACAAAATGTCTTTAGGATATGACATGACTGTTAAACTCATGAAAACTCAACCATAAGTGGAAATTTCTATCCTGAAAGTAACTCCCACATAACCACACAAAGGTTTAATATTGATTAAAATGCTCTACCAATAGCTCAAGCTTATTACTAGTTAACTCTTTATTTCAATTGATCCATATTTTTATCTATGTCTTGCCAAGTGTGTTGGTACCTTTTCTCAGTACGGTATGTCCATCTGGCTTCTTTCTGTGTCTGTTCACTACTCCTCTGATTCTACCTTTTTTTTCTCAGTGACCTTAGTATAGTTCTCCTGCATAACTTCATCCTGTCCAACTATTGGCCTGTCAGCTTCCTTATTAAACCAATTACAGCAACATATATTCACATAGTATAACGGAATATTCCACACTCAGCACCTTCAGTTACCTGCATGATCTCTACACAAAATCAAGCCAGCTAAAATTCCAACATGGATAAAGAGGTTCATAGCCTCTGGATCAGACGTTATTGGCAACTGAAGGCTTCTGGTCAAGGGTGAGTCATTTTTGTTGGGAGTACAGCTACTGGCAAACCATCCACAGTCCAGTGACCAGACTTACACCAATGCACATATGGTCAACAGTAATTGGGTGCAGTAGAGTATTTAAAAAGAAAGGGGGGGTTGGAAAGTGGTATACTGGGGGAGTTCATGAAGTATTAGAAGAGAGATGGAGAAAGTCAAAACACATTGTATACATGCTTGAAACCCTCAAAGAGTATATCTATCTATCTATCTATCTATCTATCTATCTATCTATCTATCTATCT
>LOEQ01001733.1:73368-92045 GCA_001685075.1 Bramus lutescens | reverse complement strand
AGAGAGAGAGAGAGAGAGAGAGAGAGAGAGAGAGAGAGAGAGAGAGAACACGCTTTGTAGCTGCATTCATAGTATAAGAGACCACATACAAGTGGGCTGGTATCTTAAAGGCTATTGGTTGAAGGAGCTCCCGCAGCACATCACCCTTTTGTTTAAATAAGTGTGTTCCAAACCCAATACAAAGCTATGTACACTAGGAACAGATATCAAGTATAAAGTTAGAATTATAACCATCATAAACAATATTAAACAAGGAACATATTTCTTTTTGTTTGGTGATCTTTTCTGTATAGTTATCTTTTCATCTTTAGGCATTTATATGTTTAAGGTCTCTTGACTCTTTGAAGATGAGTATTTTCCTGCAAAGACAAGAACAGAACCCTGCCCCAATTGTTATGAGGTTTTCTTACCACCTGTATGCTTGTCACCTCTGTGGATGAGCTGTTATTTCTCTTTCCGAAAAGGTTTCTCTCTTTCAAACCAAATATTTATCAATTTTGATGGTGTTCATTGCTTTTCTTCTCCTATGGAAACAGGACTGAAACCCCTTCCCCAACACAGCACATCTCCTGATTTCCATTGTGAGGTCAAGACATCCTTGAAATATACTGACTGATTAATTCAGAAGTGTTTTTTCCCCTATTATCCAATGTCTCTCTGCTGCTGTTGTTCCTTTCTCATTAGCATTAAGAAAATTCAAGGTTAATAAAGCATTGTGCAATCTATTTCTAGGGGTATTTTCCATCCCTTTCTGTTTGTTTGGCATATCCTTTATAGTTCAATTTGATCTTTCTTTAACTGTCTGACTTGTAGGATTGTTTGGTAGACCTATAACATGATTTATGTTATAATAAACAAAAAACTGTTTCATCTTCTTAGACGCATATGCTGAACTATTGTCTGTCTTTATTTGTGCACATCTGCCCATGATGGACATAACTTCTAATAAGTATGTGGTTACTGAATTAGCCTTTTCTGAACTCAAGGCAGTTATCCATTGAAAACCTGAATAAGTGTCAATGGAGTGGTGAACATATTTTAATTTTATAAATTCTGCAAAGTAGAACACATCCATCTGCCAGATTTTATTCTCTTTGGGTTACTTTCTGCAGGTAATGGCATTTGGTTATAGAAAGAGCAAGTAGGACATCTCTTTATAAACTCCTTAACTCTTTCTTTAAATCTTTGCTATTAAAATGATGTTTCTTATGAAATTCTGAGGCCTTCACCACACCACACTTCCAATCAATAATTGGTCAATTTCTGCATTACCTTGAACTAGAGGACCTGGCAGATCCATATGAGATCTTATGTGTGTTATGTATCTGGGACAAAGCCTATTCCTGATTATGTCTAGAACCTGAATGAATAACGAAGTCAATTCTGCATCAATTGGTATAAATTAAGCAGTTTCAATATAAAAGACAATTCTTTCTGCATATTGCAAATCATCAACTATATTAAGAGGTTCCTTAAAATCCCTTAGTACCATGAGAATAGTATATAACTTTGCCTTTTGGAAAAATTTAAAAGGGCTGTGTTCTACCTTACTTAATACTTCTGATCTGTAACCTACTCTTCCTTATTCATTTGCATCATTATAAATGTATGGGCTCCAGTTATTGGTGCATGGCATACAATCCAGGGAAGATTCCAAGTAGTTCTTTTTATAAGGTTAATTCTATCACTTTTGTGATAATTGTTGTTAATTTCTCTCAGAAAATTAGCACAAGCTCTTTGCTATGGTTCATTATCTTCTGATAACTTTCTAATTTTATCTATAGTAAAAGGCATTATAATCTCTGTGGGTCTATACCTGCTAGTTTATGAAGTCTCAATTTTCCTTTTATAATTAATTCAGAGATTTCTTCCAGATAAGTTTCTAATTTTTACTTGGTTTATGTGGAAAAAAGATCCATTCTAAGATAATAACTTCCCTTTGCATTAAAATTCCTGTATGGGAAATTCTGGAAGATAATATGACTAGAATACAATTAAGACTTGGATTTACCCTAACTGCATTTGCCTCCTGTAATTTTTCATCAACAACAATAAATTACTTTTCAGCTTCAGTTGTTAATTTCCTGATATTATTTAAGTCATTGTCACCATCTAAGGTTTTGCATAAATGAACTATTAGATCAGGTGTGATTCCAACAGCCAGCCTAAGACTGGAAACATTTTCTACCAATCTTTGAAAGTCATTAAGAGTCCACAATTGATCTCTCCTAATTTGTGCCTTTTGTGTTCTAATTTCCTGTAAACCTATTTTATAACCTAGGTAATTGATAGAATCTCCTCTCTGTATTTTTTTCAGGAGCAATTTGTAATCCCCATTTAGGCAAAACTTTCTTTATTTCTTCAAACATTCTTTCTACAAAATCTGCATTGAGTCAGATAACATTTGTTTGTAATATCTTATAATATCCTTCCCAGAAACATAAGTTTTAGGGACTGTAGGAATGTTAACCTGGGTATTCCATTGCTGAAATAGGTCATTGGCCTATAAATTCACTGCAATATTAGCCACATATGGCCTTAGCCTTCCTTTCTGTCATTCTGGCCCTATGCATTCAACCCATCTCATGCTTTGCTTCACTTGAGATAGGGTCTCAATTCCCAAGAATTGAATATCTGCCTATGGAAGAGACTAATCTGAAGGCCAAGATTCTGGAGTAATGATACTCATGTCCACACCTGTGTCTAGTAATCCCTCAATTGTACAAATCAATGTCATTTATATGCACTCTTAGCTTTGATCTTTGATCCTTTATAGAATCCTGCCAAAATATAATTTTCCTGTTTCTTACTGGAGTTTTTGATTCCATCATCCAGAACACCCTGGAGTTTTTGATTCCATCATCCAGAACAGCATTTTTTTTTACAGTAGGCATGGGATTGTGTAATTTTCCTGGTGTGACTGGGAATGATTTTACCTTGTTTGTCATGGGGGTTTGCAAGAGGTCCCACAAGGAGTTTCCCAGTGGTATCGGGTAGCCTTTTCTGTGTTTTGTCGACCTACATTCATTGGTCCAATGTCAGTCTTTGCTATGCCTCCTACATAAACCAGAAAGCTGAGTCCTCCTATCCTTGCTATTCTTAGAGGAGATATTCTTCCTAGAAATTCCTTGTGTACAGTCCCTTCTTAGGCATTCTATTCTACCACAATTAAAACATTTGGCATTTTGTTGTCTTTTCACACCATTAGAAGTTGCTTCTCCTACCAAAGCCTCAGTACTATAGTCAAATGTTTCAACATTCATTGTATGCACTATCTATTCATCTATTGGTGCTGATATGACCTTTAAAGTCCCAAAGATCTTCTTACATTCTAAGTTGGCATTTTCAAAAGCCAAAGATTCAATAAGTACATGTCTAGCTTCAGAGTCTGAAACTCCTATTTGTACAGCCTTAGTTAATCTTTGTAAGAAGTCACTAAAGGGTTCTCTCTTGCTCTCTTTAACCCTAATATATGATTCAATTCTCTTTCCTAGGTCCTGAATCATGTACCAAGAATTTAAAGCTGCTGTGCTATATAGGGACAAGGTGCCTTCATTGTAGTAAGCCTGTTCCTGAGGATCAGAGTAATGACCCTCACCAAGAATTTGATCTTGGAAAGTCTCACATCCTTTTGCTTTCTCCTATTGTTCTAAAATTTTTGCCTCTTCTCTTAAATAACACTTCCAAAGCAGCTGAGGTCCATTTTCTGGGACTGCTGAGATTAACTAAAGCCAATTATGTGGAGTAGCCTTATTGTTTGCTGCCATGTTTTCACCATTTCCCTGGGAAAAGGTGAATGTAATCCATAAGAAATGATTACTTGTATAATTTCTTTTAGATCGCTCACACATATTAGTTCCCATGTATAGTCTTTGGCTACCTTAGGGTACTTTGTGCCAGAAGGTCTCTGAGGAAATTACCAGATATGCATTAAAAAATTCCATGTAAGTCATCCCAGGGTTTGTCATGTACTGTTGAGGCTAAATCTTGTCCTTGTACCTTCTGTCCCTGCTCATCAATTTCAATAAACTCCTCAGTCTTTTCAATTCTTTTTACTACTGCCTTTTGTAAAGTCTGAATCTCCTGTTCAGTGTTCTGTTCTAATACCCTCACCGAGTATTCCAAGGTATGAAACTTTTCCAGTAAAGTTAACGTCTCATCCTTGGATATAATTTTGATTTTGTGTATATTACCTTCATGGAGAGATATGTTATCTGTCAATCTATCATAAAATTTCAACAGATTTCAACTGTTAAATTCAACAGCAAAAATTCTTTCAGATAATTTTGTCAAATTGATGATATCACTTTCTATAGTATTGATCTTTTCAACTAGCTGTCCATTATTAGTCTGTAAATATTGTATTATTTCTAAATACAATACATTTAGCCTCATTCTTGGCCCTATTATTAAACCATTTTAATGAGATAATATGAAAAACAAAACATTTCTAGAATCACATAAAGAGATGTAGAAGGAAAATCATATAAGCCTTGTAGAATACCATCCATAGTGTAAGGAAAAATAATTATTAAAATCCTGGATAATTATGTTATCAATAACTTTTGTAGTTTTTCAGATCTTACCTGTCACAAAGCCATTACAATGAATTGGAGTAGGTGTAATAAATATTATCAGCCAGCAGGTGTCGCAGTTTTAGCCACGTGGCCAAGAGAAACTAGCAGCAATGAAGAGCGTGTGTTGCTTACTTAGGTACTGAAAAATGTGCTTTGTTTTACAAATTAAGAGCTGTTATTATGGCAATTCTGAGATTTGGGTCCCAGGATAAAGAGAAAATTCAAAGTTTTCTGTCAGTGTGAGTTGTGGACTGTGTGTGCTGCAGGGATCACAGGCAGCAGCATGTGGGCTGGTGTATAACACACTGAGCAGCAGTGTCTGGGCCATGATCTGGGGAGTACTGAGTAGCAGCCTGCTGCATCTGAGTGCTGGCTGGAGGGGCCAGCGGGAGAGTCAGTGCCCAATGTGCCACGCTGCTGGTGAACTGATCCCAAAAAGGGTGGATTGATTCCCACGTTCGGGTGACTGATGATGATGGAAGTTAAAAAATAATCTCACACTAGTTCAGAATTATGTATAATAAAGGTTTATTTATTTAGGAGTAGACTCACAGATCACAGTCCTCTGCACAAATGGGAAACAGGAAACAAATCTAGCAGCCAGAAGCAAGGACCAGAAGAGAGAGAAAGAGCTCATGCTTTACAGCTGCATTTATAGTTTAAGAAAGCATGCCCAAGTGGGCCAGTATCTTAAACACTATTGGCTGAAGGAGCTCTCAGAGAAGGTGTGGCCCTGAGATATCACTCACACTCTAGTGGATGGCTCTACACTCAGGAATATATGGTCAGCATAATTTTCAATCAGTGTGTTATAAAAGCAAAGGGTACAGTGTTGCAGGGCTGGTCATGAGGGGTAGCAAGGAGAGACATAGGATGAATAGATGAAGATACATTATATAAAATTCTCCAAGAATGATTAAAATATAGCCTTAATTGTTTTCTTTTATTTTTTAAATAAAACAAGCCATCTTTTTTCATTTTGCATACCAATCCCAGTCCCCACTCTCTCTACTCTTCCCATTTCCTCCACCCCCAACCCAGCCCAACCTATACCTACTCCCCAGAGAAGACAAGGCCCATTGCTGCAAGGAAGGATCAAGGTCCTCCCCACTATATCCAGGCTGAGCAACATGTCCATCCAGAGAGAATGGGTTCCAAAAAGTCAATAGAAGCAGCAGGGACAAATCCTGATGCCACTGCCAGTGGACCTGTAGTCTGCCCCAGTCATACAACTGTCACCCACATTCAGCTTGGTCCTATTCTGATTCCTTTCCTGCCTGACCAGAGTTAGTGAGCTCCCATTAGCTCAGGTAAGCTGTTTCAGTGGGTATCCCTATCATGGTCTACACTTCTTTGCTTATATTCTCACTCCTTCCACTCTTCAGCTGGGCTTTGGGAGCTCAGCCCAGAACTCCACTGCGTGTCTCTACTTCTAACTCCATCAGTTGATGGATGAAGATTCTATGGTGGCATTTAATATATTCATCAATCTAACTACAGGGCAAGGACAGTTCAGGCACTCTCTCCACTATTGCTTAGGGTCTTAGCTGGGGTCATCCTTGTGCATTCCTGGGAATTTCTTTAGTGAAACTTGACATTCAAGAATCATCTAAGAAATGAATCCTGAGAAAGGATTGCCTGTGTTATGTTGGCCTGTGGTCATTCTGTAAGGGACTGTCTCCATTAAGTCAATTGATGTGGGATGACCCAGTCCACTACAGGTGGCAGTATGTATGCAATTATTTCTGTCTGCTCTTGATTAAGGGTGTAGTGTACCCAGTGAATTCAAACTTTAGCCTCTGTGACATTATTGCTATGATGCACTGCAATCTGGGATTTTACGGTGAAATAAAACTTTTACTTCTCTATTTTAGCCAGTGCTCTATTGCTGTGAAGACACCATGGCCATGGACACCCTTATAAAGGAAAGCATTTCATTGGGGCATGCTTATGGTTCCAGAAGTTTAGTCCATTGTCATCATGATGGGAAGCATGGTGGCTTTCTACAGACATGGTGCTGGAGAAGTAGCTTATAGTTCCAAATCCAGATCCACGGACAGAGGAAGACAGAAAGACTCTGAGACTGACTTGGACTTTTAAAATAGCAATGCCTATCCCCAGTGTCATCCTTCCTCCAACAAGGTCACACCTGCTTCAAGAAGGCCACATTTTACCAGCAAGTTTATACCTCCAAATCCCTCTCAAGTAGTGGCTCTGCCTGATGACCATGCAAATATATGAGCCGGTGTGGGCCGTTCTCACTCAAACTACCATATTCCCTATTTCTGTTTGTTAGAATATTTTATCAAAGCAGCAGAAATGAAAGCAGAGCAGTCCTTAACATGTATTCTCATAAATGGCCTTTTTTATTGGCCTCTTCCCCTAATTTTAATTCTATGTATCATACTTAATCCTTTTAGAATTCTCTAGTATCTGCTTACTCTTGAGGGTAACATCTTTTAGAAGCAAAATGATCTCTGACACTCTGTTTATAACAATGTTTAGTAGTTAGTAAGCACAATACCTACTGCAATACATAACTAAGAGGTAGGTACAGAGTAATGTTTGATTAAATATCATTAATAAACATTGGATACTTGTTGATGGGTGAGGACACAGGTCAAAGAATCCCAGGCTAACTCCAAAATATTCCAATTACATTTTCTTTATTATAAGGGGCAAACTCATGATACAGGAACGAAAAATCCAACCTCAATTGTGTAGCATGGGAACCACAGAGAGAGAGCTTTGAGCAGGACAGCAGTTTTCTCTGGGAACTCAAAAGGTCACACCCTAACCTGGTTCAGCCTCTTAAAGATCATTGGCTCACAGAGGTTTCCCATAATACACTTTGTTGTAGATAACAGAAAAATTCATTTTTCTATTCTTCACTACTTTAAAGAACATTTTTATCACTTTTATCATATAAGTGTATGTTGCATGTGTATGTGTGGGGTTTTTGTTTTGTTTTTTGCGGTTTTTTTTTTCTTTTTTGTGTGTATTGGTTGTTGTGGTATCTGTGTACACATGTTTTCACATTTGTTTGCCGGTCAGAGAACAACCTTGAAATACTACCCCAAGTACTTTTGTAGAGTCAAGGTCTGTCGCTCCCAAAGCAGGCTAGAATAACTGGTAAGTGTGCCTCCGGGACCCACCTATCTCTTCCTCCCCTTTTGCCATTGCTGGGACTGTGGCATGCACTACCATATCTAGCTCTTAATATGGGTTCTCAGGATCCAAACTTAGATCCTCCTCGTACTGTTAGGCAGAAGGTATCCATTCTCCCCAGACATTTCCATTGTTGATGCTTTTAGATTTGACATCATGGTGATATAGTTTCTGAAGAAACTGACATTTCTTGATAAAGCAGTCACTTAAAATGCTATTCCCCCATTTTCGTCTGTAACAGCCACTTGGATGCATCTGCTAGCACAGTCTTCTTTTGTCAGCAGGCTGCTTCTGTCTGTGTCCTTTATCAGCCAGAAATCTTCATTTTCTCTAAAGTATAGACTTTCTGAATGGCACTCGCCATCCTAATGGTAGACTCAGGTCTTGGGACATGCATCTCAGAAGAGGTCTGATAACATCCTTGTAGTTCCTGAAAGCTAAATGTAGGGCAGTTGTCTCAAAGCATTTTGTTAAAGAATAACTTGAATAAATTTTTGAAAATTTATTTGCGTGGTGAAGACAGATACACAAAGAGGTGGAGTTGCTGCCTGTTGTAATGCAAAAATCAAGCTTGGCTTTAAATGCAGAGAACACTTCCAGGGAGAACCAAAATACTGTGTGTAATTATTCCTGCCTCCTCTGTATGATGTGAGAGTCATTGTTCTCTAAGAGGCTTTGTTTCCATTGAAAACCTTTTAAATTGTCTTTATTGGGCTTCTACTTATTCTGGTGTATTTATTTAGACTTAAGTATTAGAAAATGCTGGTATGGAAGCAACCCAGTGTGAGAGCAACCTTGCAGGTTCTTAGTTACATTCTTAAAGAGCTAAAAGTAAACCTCTCTTGTGTTTCAGGAAGAAACCAGACACTGAAGAATTTATAAGGACTTAGAATCAAATACCTGGCTACCTACCAGCTCTACATCCTTAGGTGATTTTTTATAAGCTCTTTGGCCTTCTGTTTTCTTATCTTTAAATTGTAAATGACAGTAGTTAGTAGTAAGTATCTGTGAAGATTAAAATATATCATCTGCTTCCGTATAGCCTACTGTGCCAGGCTTTCTTTTGGGCCATAAACCAGATCACAAATCATGACATGAAGATTTATTATTAGTTATGAATGTTCAGCCTTATCATTTCTTGTTAACTCTTGTAACGTAACCTGTTTCTTTTCATCTATGTTTTGCCTAATTTTACCTTTCTTTCTTCCTTTCTGCATATCTTACTTTACTGCTGTCTCCATGTCTGGCTGGAGACTGCCTTGCTTCTGTCTCTGGGCATATCCTTCTCTTTCTCCCTTATTCTCTTCTTTTCTCTTTGGATCCTCGACTTCTCTTCCTATTTATTCTTTCTGCTCTCGCCAGCCCTGCCTGTCCCTCTCATGTGGAGCTATTGACCGTTCAGTTTTCTGTTAGACCGATCAGATATCTAAGGCAAGCAAGGTGAAACAAATGCAACACATCTTTACAAATTAAATGCGGCACAAACAAATGTAACACATCCTTACATGATTAACAAAGACAACAGAAACAAATGTAATGCACCTTCACATAGTTAAGGTAATATTCCTCAGCATAAAAAAACGCAACACATCTTTGCCTAGTTAAAATAACATCCCACAACAGCCTAACTGTTCCTGGCATAGTGAAGAATCCTAAACATAGCTGGCTGTTCTATTGCCAAAAGTGGTGATAGAATATTAAGGAGATATACTGAAATTTGCTGTGAAAATTAGCTTGAAATCAAAATTCTAAACTATGTCAGAAGTCCCTGTATCACTGTAACTAACAAACACTTAGCTTAGTCCTCTATAAGAGAGCAGGATGACCGGGGAACTTTATAATGGTTTGGACAGTAAATATTAAAATATTTGATTTTTGTTTATGTGCATGTATGTGTGTGTCTGTGTGAAAGTGTACCCTCATGCATACAGGCACCCATGGAAGGCAGAAGAAGGAAGGTGTGGGATTCCCTGAAGTTGGAGTTACAAACAGTTGTGCACAGCCCAAAGTGGGTGCAAGGAAGAGAACTCAGGTCCTCTCCAAGATCAATAAGAGCTATTTAATTGCCATCTGTCCAGTCTCCAACCTGATAAAGCATTATATCTCTAGTATATTATTTCTTATGGAGAGAAGACATTGTGGACAACCTTTAGCTAAATAAGTTCAATATATTCAAATATATTGATAAGTGCAAGATGCAAGGGAAAGTCCTGACATTCATGACATGGTCCACAAAGACTTTTTAAAAACTAGATATGGCCTGAAGGACATTATAATAGTATGTAGTTGATGGGAATTAGTTTACAAAAACATATTTACAACACATGCATGTGGACATGTGAGTGCTTGGTATCTGTGTGGACTTGTCTCTTAGGGTTTATCTATTTGAAGAGAATTTCTATGTCCTGTAACAGTGTTCAGGCTGAAAATATGATGGATTGAATCCAGTTTCAAATGAGGGAAAGTGCTAATGCACATGTTTTAATAAAGACAGGATACTTCTGCTGCTCAAAACCCCTCTGTGAAAATCCTCAGGCCTGCTTTCATTTGTCATCTCGACAAACCTCAGACTTATTTTCTCTCTTTCCTGATCACTAGTGTGTTATCGTCAAAACTACATTAGCACAGCATTGACGAGTCTGGGTCCTGTATTTTATGAGTTTCCAGAATAGATTAAAATAATGAGTTCTCTTATTATTCCTTTTTATTTTTTTTATTTTTTGAAGTTAATATATAGTCACATCACTCCCCTTCTCTTTCCTCCTTCTTTCTCTCCTACAACCCCCTTACTCCCTCTTAAATTCAGGTTCTTTCTCTTTAAATGTGTGTTTGTATGTATACATATGTAAAATACAGTTTGTTCAATCTATTTAGTTACTTGTGTGTATAGGATTTCAGGGCTAATTGGTATGGTGTAACACATGAGCGGCTCATGCTTAGGGAAGACCCTTTCTCCTTACACTCTCAGCATTTGGTAGTTGCCTGTAGTTCTTTGTTCATGCTTGAAGCCTTGTGAGATTGCCCCTCTCTCATGTTAGCCTGTCTATTGTTGCGTTCTTGTCCCAAATTGCATGCTCTGTCTCAGAGTGTAGTTTTATATTCTGATTCCTTCTTTTTTACATTTTCACTTTCTTTTCCTTTCCCTTTCTTTTACATTACTTTCTGTTTTTGAGAGACGGTCTTACGTAGACCAGGTTAGCACCAAACTCACTGCATAGTGATGGTAAACTTGAACGTGGGTTCTGGGGATCAAATTTAGGTCCTCAGACCTTTCCTGTTTTCCCTAGAATTCCATTGAATTTTGTTGTAGTTTTTTGCTTATTTTCTTTTTCTACAATCACAATTCTGGTAAGTAGTAGAGACTATGAAACTCTACACTCATGTTTAATTATCTATCTCCATTTGTTTTGTCTTGTGGATTCACTGAAGTCTTTTCTTTATTCTTCAAGGGAGAGAGGACTACTGGATGGGATCCACAGACTCATATATAGTAACCATGTACCATACCATAAGCTATATGCCCAAGCTTGATTCTCTCATAGAAAATGACATTAAATATATTATGAAGACCAAAGTGAACTTATGTATCTATTTCCCAGTTACGACCCTTTAAAGATGGTTATTATAATTGTACTTGTAATCACTGGAAGTTCTCTTACAGAAATGTCTTCATGCCAAATGGATGCTTCATGTGGGGTGACACTATTATGGAACAGCAGGGGATAGCTGTTCACTGAAGTAAAAACTTCAGATACATTTTTCAGAGTGCAGGGTAGGCCAGAATAGACTAAGCATGGTTCTATACTAGTTTGAAAATTGCTTTACATGAGGAAAACCTATTTTTATTTCTTTGCATCTTACACTGCTATCATGAGAAACAACTGGTGTTCTGTATATCTTATTTGTTTTACTTTTATTTATGTATATGTTGGGGTGAAGATGGAGGTTGTATATTCCATGTGCAGTATACACAGAGGCCACAAAAGGTGGATAGATTCCCTGAAGCTGGAGTTACAGACTTCTATAACATAGATGCTAAGGACTGGACTCAGATCCTTTTCAATAAAAGCAAGTTTTCTTAACCTTTAAGCCATCTCTCCAACCTCCATGTGCTGCTCTATCATATTTTCATTAATATCTTTGCTGTGAAACACACATGTGGCATTGGTTGTAATGATAAGCATAAGTAAAACATATCACCTTGCTTAGGATGATCCATTCCAGTCTCTTATGGATAGCCTGTGAAGCAGACAAATGACTCACTTAGGTGTAACATGAAGGGCCTACTTGTTGGAGTTTCTGTCCTGCTGGTCCCCACAGTTGGTAGGTCCCAAGAATTACACAGAAGTCTACATAAGTTATAAAACTGATTGGCCCCTTAGCTCAGGCTTCTTATTAACTCTTACAACTTATATTAACCAATTATTCTTATCTATGTTAGCCACATGGGTTGGTACCTTTTTCAGTGGGACAGGTCACATCCTGCTTCTTTGGCATCTGGACAGGACTGAGGAAACAGCTTCCTTCTTCCCAGAATACTCTTGTTCTCTTTGCCCCACCTCTACTTCCTGCCTGGCTACTGACCAATCAGCATTTATTTAAAATATAATTGACAGAATACAGAATTGTCCCACATCACTTAGGTGTTAGAAAACAAAAAAGGCTGAAAGATAGAATTGACCAGTTGACATGATTTTCAGATCTAGGCTCTTTCACCCTTATTTTTTTTTTTTATTGAGAAGAAAGTAAAACAACTTTATTTTTGTTTGTGGTCCATGTGTAAGATCAAATGAAATCTGTGTAGACTTAGTTCTCTCCTTCCACCCATACCTGGTTCCCAGGTGATTGGACTCATGGTGTCAGGCTCAGCAGCAAGCTCTTTGACCTCTTTGACCAGTTGAGCTACTTTGTGGGCTCTTGTTATTTTGTTCTTGTCCTCTCCTAAAGGCCAAGACTCCTCAGCAAGTGTTAGATCTAATCAAATCCAAGTCATTCTTAAAGATCATAGACTAAATGCTGGCTGTGAAGATGACTCTGGGTGATAAATCCTCCCCCTGATGTATATCCAAGGCTATCTGACCCTGGAGTCCAGAGAGCTGTCGTGGTACTGAGCATTTAAAATACCAGTACCAAGGATGTGGAAACAGAAGGGTCACTGGGGATTTCTGACCAGCCAATCTAGATTAGATTATGCTCTACATTAGTAAGAGAACTTTTGTCAAAATCTGAGGTGGCTACCATTGAAGGATGACAGCAATGAGGGTGAACCACTGCCCTCCACACATGTTCAAACACCTCCATGTGCACAAACTTGCACACAACTGAGAATGCATACCAAGAAACATGTTTAGATTCAAATTCGAGCTAAAACAGCTGTTTAAGAGTCATTCAAATAAGACTGTGGTTTTACACTAGTCTAGCTTACCATATATTTTTGTCTTTAATTTAAAATTCAGTAATTGCAGCCTGTGTTTCAGAGTTTCTCTGAGGTCACAGACAATAGGAAGGTTTGGGGACAGAGTGGGACTTGTATCTTTCAGGGTCCAGTAGATGGGATGCAGATGTTGGAGCAGATTTACCACTACTGCTTGTGCTGGTTTTTTGGAATCCATTCTCTTTGGATGGATACCTTGCTCAGCCCACATATAGTAGGGAAAGCTTTAGTCCTTCCTCAAAGCAGTGTGACTTCCCCTTTCTGAGGAGTGGATGAGGGTGGCATGAGGTAGAGGGTGAAGGGAATGGGAAGAAGGGAGGGAGTGGGAACTGGGATTGGTTTGTAAAATAAAAAGATACAGTTTGCTTTATTTTTAAAATGATAAAATTAAATTCAGAAACATTTCCAATTTACAATAACCACAGATAATCATTTAATTATAAAGTATGACTTGTTGTATTGCACAGAAGCCCATAGCTAGAGATGCTCACCTGAGGGTTGCCATGCAGTGTGACTTGATTTTAGTCATGCCATAGCGATAAGCCTTCTGGAAACATCGGCTATATCTTTCACATTAGAAATTTTCTCCTTCTCATTATTGTGTGTGAATGTGTGTGTGTGTGTGTGTGTGTGTGTGTGTGTGTGCAGATATGAGTGTACCATGGTGGATATGTGGAGGTCAGAAGACAGCATTCATGTTTGTCCTTGGTGTAATATTTTGCTTGTATTCTGGTAAATAAAACCCAGAGATCAGAGGGGGAGCTAGCCACTAGTTAATTATAGAAGTCTGGAAGCCTGTAGAGACAGACAGGAAGTGATAGGCTGGGCAGAGAGGGGAAGTGATAAGGCAGGGAAGAAACAGGAGCTCAGCCCTTTTGGTCTGAGAAGTCAGAGAGGTAAGAGGTGACTGTGGCTAGCCCTTTGCTTCTCTGATCTCTCAGCTTTTACCCTGAGATCTGACTCTGGGTTTTTATCAAGACTAATTAGGATTGTGCATCAGGTCCTCCTCTTCCTCCTTGTTTGTCTGCTGCTTATCCAAGACTATCTGACCCAGGAGCTTTCAGGCATTCTCCTGTCTCTGCCTCCAGTTTCCCTACAGGAGTGCTGAGATTACTTTCCTGTGCTTTGCTGTATCCTGTTCCTGTGTGAGTTTTGGAGATTTAAACTTAGGTCCTTTATACATGGAGCTGCCTCTCTAGTGTACTCCTGTTTGGAAAAGTAAAAGTTTTAGAATATTTAACATGTGTGAACATGTCCAAGTTCTTTAGCATTCCTTGTAAAATTTTCTTTTCAGGAGACAGAAGAATATGAAAATTTAATAAATGTCTTAATGTTAAAATATTAATACATGTGCTAGAAAGACGATTCAGTGGTTAAGAGTGCACACTGCTTTTGCATAGGATCTGGGTTTGATTGCCAGAATTGATATTAAGCAGACCACATACATCTTCCTGTATCTCCAGCTCTAGAAGATTTGATGCCCTCTTCTGGCCTCTACAGTCAACTGCACTCTCATGCATATACACATAGACACTCAAACATACAGGTAATCTAAAATAAAAATAAACCTTAAAAATTATCACTATATATATTCCATTATTTTTGTAAAATCTCAGCTTTTATGAAAGCTTTCCTCATATTCCAGACATTAAAAAAATATTGTTGGGTTATTTCTTGGTTGGACTGGATTTTGTTGATTTCACTCTTACGATAACTCCAAGTTGTGCCACTGGGAACCAGAAATTAGGAGCACCTTTCTGACTTTTATGTAGACATATCTCTGAGGGACTTTCCGTTTCACTTTCTGACCATGTTCTGGTCAAAAGCAGTTAAAGAAGCTGGTTTCCCTCAACTGTCACTTCAGTGCAACTCTCCTTGTAACAAGCTCACAGTCTTCCCAGGATTCAAAGACTGAGCCTTTCAGAAAAGAGAGAGATGCAGAAATGAAGAGTCAAAGGAACAGACGAAAGGGGAAAATCAAGATGAGCTTAGCATGAAAGTGTTTTTCTCTCTTCTCTAGGCCTGATTCACAATAGAAGCTCTAGGGCAGCTGGGGTCTTTAATACTGTGCTAAGGGTCTCTGAATGCCAGGGATCTTGACAGTACCAGGAGACATCAAACACCGAGCTTGTCTTTGTTCTAACTGAGGCTCCAACTGGGTTTCTGTTCTTTCTATCACATTCCACTGAAGGAGTCTGGCTTGCCTCAGACACTCAGTCACTCATTTCACAAGGCAAAGAGATTTGTACATAGAAAGTGGTTTCCATTTTAGCAGGTGAAGGTGGAGGGCATGTCCTCTCTTCCATAATGAGATGTCTAGGCAGGTATATTTGACACATGTATGCTAGTCTAGCCTGGATTCTTAGAGTAGTTGGTGTAGTGCTTGACTAACTCAGAGGTCTCTCCCTAAAGGAGTCCACAGAGAGCTACTAAAGTGGTTGTTGTTGTTACCAAGTCCTTGACTATGAAATAAGTTATCTCCTAAGTAATGCAATGATGTTGTGGTCCACAAGTGGGTGTTGGTTTTAAGACACTGCATTAAAAAAAACAGACAAGAACATCCACAATGGCACACACTTGTAGTTTTAGCCCTGAGGAAGTAATTAATGCCCACCTCACTGGCCAGGCAGTCTGCCCTACCTGGTGAGTTCAAAGTTAATAGAAACTCCACCTCTTAGGCATCTTCCAAAATGACAAACACAAAGGGAAGGATGAAAAACACCTGCCATGTGTTCTCTAGGTCTTTTATATAACATGCCATTGTTCCTTTGACCACACGTATAAGGCTCTATAAGGTGGTTGATGCAGACACCAAGGGAATGGGCTCTGTTATCAAGGAAATGCACTATAAATGTTGCCACGGCAGAACTGAACTGCCTACAGTGTCACTTAGCATGAGTAGACATTGTTGTAAACAAGCAAGTTAAGAGCAAGATTCTCCCAAGAGAATTAATGTACACATTGAACATAAGGCATACCCTAAATACTAAGGCAGATTCCTGAACTAGGTGAAAGGAAATGATCAGAAACCAAGGGAGTTAATGAGAAAGCTCAAGTGAAATACCAGCCTGCCTCATTCGGAGAAGCAGACTTTGTGAAAAACTAACAGGAGGGAGCCTGACCTGCTCAGTCCTTCCCTGTGAATTCATGCCTTTCTAGCAATACAAAAAGCAATGACAGACCTATAATGTAGTATAAATAATTTAAAAAACCAAAATCAACAAAGTACAGAGGTGGTGTAGGAATTCCTTCTGTCTATGTGCTGCTTTTATCGGTTAATGAATAAATCTGTTTTGGCTACTGGCTTATCAGAATAGAGCTAGGTGGGAATACTAAACTGAATGCTGGGAGAAAGAAGGAGGAGTCAGTGAGACACCATACATCTGCCAGAGGAAAAAGATGTAAGCTGACAGTTGGAAACTTGCCGATAGGCCTCGAGCCTTGTGGTAGAATATAAAATAATGGAAATGGGTGAATTCTAGTTGTAAGGGCTAGCTAGCAATACACTGAAGCTATTGGCCAAACAGTATTGCAAATAATATAGTTTCTGTGTGATTACTTCGGGTCTGGACAGCCAGAAGCAAACAAGCACCCTCACCCTACAAATAGGACTCAAAGAATAGTAGCAGGGATTGACCTCTGGCCTCCCCATGTGGGTGATAGCACACACGCACACATACACAAACACACATGCACACACACTCAGAGAGATGGTGGAGAAAGAGAGGGAGAGAGAGTTACTGAGAGAGAGAGACAGAGATTGAGAGATTTGGCTAAACTCTATATTATGTTAATAGGTGTTTCTTTGAATACATGTTTTTCAAGGTCAAAATGACTATTTTTAGTTGGGCTGATCTTCCTCACTTAAAAAATAAATTATTTGCCATTTATTTTCCATTGTAATATTTGGGTCTGGATATAGCACTGGCAAAGTCCCTTTTATGCATGTGTTTCTATTTGTGGGCATGTGTGCCACAGTTACCTGTGGTAAATAGAAGAGAGCGTGCCTGTAGCTCAACCATTGTGGGTGCTGGGAAAAACTCCTGCCCCACAGATGAGCATTAAGTATATTTTAAACTGCTGAGCCATATTTCCAGTCCATAAATTCTTTATTTAATAATAGCCTATAGATTTGATCCATTCTTATAAGACTTGCTTAAAAAGTTTCAACCTAGCCTTGCCTCAGAGTCCTAAACTTGATACTATGTAAGGATTAGCAACTGCACTGGACTCAGCATGAAACCTTGAAAAGCTTTGTGGTTGAAGGAACTATAATCTCTTTCTGATAAGGCATGTGCCAAGAAGAGATAACAGGGAGCCTAGGGTAGCACTTTCCTCATTTTTCTAGATGCTTCCATGTCTCACTGTTCTGCTATTTCCTCCAAATGGTCTTCAGAGATCCTCCCTCTAACCTCACCTGGAATACACAACCTTCCAACCTCCCCAACCACCCTGCTCTCTCTAATTCCAATCTGCTATGAAGATACTCAACACAAACCTTTCTTTTTCAGTATTTTAAAGTTTTCTGTTAATTATGTCTAAGATGGAACTTTTCTCCAGAGCTTTATGTAGCACTTGTAGAGAATATTAAACCATTCTGTTCCTATTTTTTTATGCCACGTTGAAACAATTGAAGGGGGGTTATACTGCACATTTTGTTTGCTACAGCGACTACTTTTAGGCTGAATGCTAATTCACTCACCCCATCATTTATCTACCTAGAACCATTTATTATGTGTGTTTTATTTGTTTGTCCCTATGATAGAAGCTTAAGATATAAATACTAAGAACACAGTTTTTTGATTCAAAGGTCTTACAACTAAGTAGGTGGGGCAGATTTATTAGATCGAACAAATTGAGTGAACAGTATTCTGAGACTGGTCATGTGACAGGTAACTGAGAAAATTCCAGGACTCTTATGTAAGCAAGAAATAAAAGGATCTAAGATTTCATGAGGAATAACAATGGCATTTAAATTAAGAAGTGGAATCTAATAGGAATTGACCCAGAAGCAAAGAGGGTGGGGTCAGTAGTCAGGAAGTTAGGCAGGCATGCTGCAATAAAAGGCCCACAAGCCTCCCATGGATATCAACTAGCCACCATACCTATCAAGTTGCAGTGAGACTAGGAACCTCCTCTCCTATTAAGGTTGGAAAAGGTAATCTATTAAGAGGAATCAATCCCCAAAGCAGGCAACAAAGTCAGAAACAGCCCCTGCATCCATTGTTAGGAGTCCCATAAGAACTCAAGCTACACAACAGTTACACAGCATAATGTATATGCAGAGGGCCCAGGTCAGACCCGTGCAGGCTCCCGGATTGTTGGTTCAGTCTCTATGAGCCTAGATGAGCCTAGATTAGTTGGGTTTTTGGATTTTCTTGTGGTGTCCTTGACTCCACTTGCTCCTGCTGTTTCTGACAAGAAACAGGAGGATGAGTAGATGAGGGAGAGGGAATGGGAAGAGAAGAGGGGGGTGAAACTGTGGTTCATCTGCAAAA